>CALNXK010000017.1:3125000-3205000 GCA_942486035.1 Porites lobata | reverse complement strand
TGGGCAAACTCCGTCAACTGGTAAGTTTTTGGTAGTAGGCGAGAACTTTACTTGGCTGGTACCAGCGATGATCTATCTACTGAAACTAATTGTTCCTTCTAATTTCTGTGGTCCATGAGATTTCAGTGAGCTTCGCAGGAAAAACAAAAATACTGTAGTTCATATAAATCAAAACAAAACGTATCTGGAACCCGGAATTGTGCTTGTTCATGTAATTATGAAATTTCTTCTCAAAACTGTGGCAAAAAAGAATGTCGTAAAAAAGCGTAAGATTCTCTTAATTTTATATGAATAAAACCCAACTCGTCAGCAATGCTGCCTTCATCAGGGAAAAATGTTTCAATCCGATCCGTTCCTTGCCTGAATTATAAATTCCCAAAATGCGCGCGTAATTATGAATTTTCAAAATGCGCCCGTAAAATGTGGCTTATTAACAAAATACGCAGAAGTGTAGAATGAATAATGAAAATTGTTTTCAAAACAGTAACAACGTTGTTGTATGAGCACGCCTTTAGTCAAACGAGTTTGCGTTAAAAAGTTTGTGAAAGTTTGCTTTAGAAGGCGAAGGATTCTTGTAGATTGGAAACCGAATTACATTCAACTCCTGTTATTGTGGACACCCCGGCTGGAGATCGCAACTTAATGGTCTTGATAGCAAGAGTCTGTCGAAGCGAGGTCCAATAAGGAATTTCATTGGTAACACTTACATTAGAACTAAGAAGGGTAATGTTTACTTACATTTACAAAGATTGAGGTTGATGCGATACAGAAGATAAAAGGGGGATAACATATTTTTCAGCTGAATGTTGAAAGTTGACGCTTGGTGTCTGAGAATTGTGCTGTAGGGAAAGAACGAAAAGTTTCCGTAACTCCGCAATAGATGAGAGTTTTATTTGATTTTATTTTGCCTGGGAACTAGCTGCTGTCCGTATTGTCGGAGTGTCCTTACTAGCGAGGTGTCCGCAAGTTTTTAGCAGTAACTTCTGATGTTACAAAAGTCAAAAACAAAAGATTTACAGTGCGAATCAAAAAACCGTGAATACTTTGATTTGATTCTGACAAGTCGATTGTGTACCGACTATCAATCACAATAAAGGTCACGGAACGCTAGCAAACCTCAGAGCCAAAAACTGATTATCGTTGTTGCTTGCAAGCTTAGTTTCTCACGTCTCACTGGCTTTTCCTTGCTGTGACAATAATATTTCACAAAAATTTCAAAAATTTTGACTGGCTCGGTATTCAACAACATTCCACCAACAAAAGGAAGCATACTGTAGTGATAAATGCAACGATTTAAGAAACACTCTGAGAAAAAAAATTTGCCCAAAGACTTCTAAATGAAAGGTGATGCGAAGTTACCTCCTCTCACAACAGAAGATAATAATAATAATAATAATAATAATAATAATAATAATAATAATAATAATAATAATAATAATAATATAGAGAGTATACGTTTTCCAAAACTGTGTCTCGCAGTGATAACAACTGTTTCGGGGATTAACTCTTCATTTTAGGACTAGAGGTACTTTTCCTCTGCATGCATTGGTAATGACCTATCTCAGCCAACACAGCACGCGTATCAGTCAGCACATTGTATAAAGGTGCATCTGTCTCGTCTCTAAGTGAAATGTGTTTATATTCTTATTTAAAGGGAGTCTCTAATCTCTTTAAACGAGTTTCTTTCTATTCACCATGTTTATTTCTTTACAGTGTTCAATCAGGAGCCAGGAACCTCAAACCCTTTGCAGGATGCAGTAGGAAACACGCCTTTCCCTACCTCTCTTCAGGCATCCCAGGTATTAACCACACTGATATCATCCTGCCACTTCTCTCGGCATAATAATATAAACAACGGCACTTTGTCCTACATGGGCTGGCCTTTGCTCAGTTTCCTTTACATTTCTGCCACGACCACTAAAGGAATAGACCCTATACACTTGTATGCCTGATTGTCCCAATGATTTGACGATAGTATTTTTCCCCTCAATTTATTTCATAAAATGATAAGTTCATGTACGGTAAGTTAGTACTTATTGGAGGAAAATGTTGTAAGATTGAATCTAGTTTATAACATTTAACTGACAAGAAACTAAGAAGAAGTTCCTCTCTTTACAATTTGTGAATTTTCTACCGTGCTTATGATTGACGTCGTGAAATTCCCCACCAAAAGATCCTTCGACTCTTTATCTACTAATTTCTTTAATTATCAGAGAGGTTTATTTTAAACAATGAAAATTTAATATAAACCTCATCGTTTGATGTTACATTAATTCAGTGCATCTTTTTTTTCAGCTCCTCATACCGACAACTCAAGCAATAATAATTCCTCCACCGTCTCAAGCAACACATAACGTGCCTCCACCACCTACAGCAACATATAACGTGCCTCCACCACCTACAGCAACATATAACGTGCCTCCACCACCTACAGCAACATATAACGTGCCGCCACCACCTACAGCAACATATAACGTGCCGCCACCACCTACAGCAACATATAACGTGCCTCCACCACCTACAGCAACATATAACGTGCCTCCACCACCTACAGCAACATGTAACATCTTTCCACTACCTCTAACAGCATGTAACATCTTTCCACTACCTTCAACAATATTAATAGCAATAGCAGTGATGATGATAATAGCGATAATATTAGGAATGAGTACATTTCTTAAAACACGCAAATTCAATGATCGCAAGCCAGGAGCTCAGGGCTCTCGCAAGACGCCTCGTGTAGGCGTACATTAAGGTGCAATTTGCAACTAGTATATCAGAATGTGTTTATAATGGGAATCAAAATTTTCCCTCAGTATGCAGCGTGTGGGGTAATCTTTTCCAAAAGACTGATAAGTTTTCATTTAAAGTTATGAGCACTTTTTTCCAGGCTTCCTGTAGCCTGCGTAGCATGGCGGTTTTGGTTCGGAAAGTAATGAAGGCGGGAGAGGGCAGAGAAACCGCCAGGAGATTGGGGCGGGAGCAACTTTTTTTTATTTTTCTCGCGGCTTCGCCGCTCGTGCACCGGGCTCAACAAAACCGCCATGCTACGCAGGCTAGGGTTCCTTGCCTACAGAGTGGATATTCGAACCGGAGCAATAGAAGAAGATTAAATATCCAATTACAGCGTTTTTTGAAATCAAAATACTTTCCAATTATGTCGCAAACGACCAATGACAATTAAAAGGTAAATGCTCTGTTTTGTTATCGGTCGCTTTGGATTATTTCTTATTTCGGTTGATATGGAATTTCCGGCGTTTGAGTGGATACGAATAAGCCGAAAATGAAATATTTCTGCGGGACGGGAGCAGTGGAGACTGGGGAAGTTGAAGTGCAGTATGGGTAGAATGGAGTGCTATAAAAGGGATGCTTATCACGTGGGAAAGCATTCTGGGCCGACTTCTCGTCTAGCCCACGTTATTATTCATTTACTTATTATTTGATTTAATTATTAAGTGACAGATCGAGTTGAGAGAGGGATAGAGCTTGTTTTAGTTATTTTTCGTTTGTTTTCGAATAATTTCTTCAAATTTACCGTGCTTTATTAGAATACAAGCTTACCAACTGTGGGCAAAGACCTGCGAGCCGTGTAGCCTTCGTAGGATGGGCTTTTCAGAGCATGAGCCATGGATCCTACCCAGATTTCCTGCCGAGTTTTTTCCCCACTAGGGTTTTTTTCTGGCAGGTTTTTTCTGGCCTCCGTTCTGACAGTATTCTTTTTGAACTGTCGCTCAGCTCTGTTCTATGTTATCTACCACATAATTGAATGTAATAGAAGTTGTAGTATAACGTATTGTTATTTCTGCGGTGCTCGGCCGAAAAAGCTAAAATAAACCTAATGGTCCGATTCATGTTGTACTGCGTAGTGGATCTGAAATATCTGAGTTTTTGATGGTCGTAATGCATTCAGCTCAGCTCATAAAACTAAACTAGTTTTGTGCGACTGCATTGGTTGGAGTATACCTTCCCTATTTTTTCCCATTTGGTTTTTTGGCGTTTAAGTGTCTGGTGGCGCACACTTACCAGAAGGACTTCCGGCTAGTTTTAGTCTGATGACTTTATTCCCGATTCTTTCTTTATGTTTTTTTTATTAACATATTGACGATATGTGGTATTCGGACGGTAAACACTCAAGCTGATTGCTCGAGTTGCACCCCCATTCCCAACCAGGTCTCAATGTATCCCGTCTTACAGGTAGTTGATTCTTTTAGGAAAGGGTTTTACCAGCGCTAGCAGTATCCTATGGTCGATTCGCTAGAACTGAGACCTCGTTTAATCCCTCGATGGTTTTAATATGCTGTGATAATACCTTGTAGGTTTGTTACATTATACCGGCAGAATGATATGAAATTGATAAGGCTTGTCCCACCCGGAGTAGCTTACGAGTCGGCTTGACCACTCCAGATTCGGCGTGATTTGTGAATGGACGAGTAGAGGGTAGAGACGAACTTAATCTTCCGGCTTCCCTGGTAAGGTACTCGTTGCCTCAGGACTAGTGAGTGAGGGCCTTTAAAACAAACTTAGTATCTGCTTGCTGGATACTCCTCTGTATCTTGTCAAAAACAAGCTTCCACGCGTTAATTATAGAGCTGGAAATAGTTATTGTTAAATTCTACCTGCAAATACTAATAAAAGATGTTGTTGAGTTAGAAGTTGGACGAGAAAAAAATCGTTCCTCCTAGTAAGTGTATGTGTGTTATTTGCTGGGACAAAAAATTTGATATCTTAAAGCCGCCTTATAGCTTTCTTTTATTAAATGGAGAATAAAACGCCGCTATACAGCCATGATGGTTGCCCATTGAGCTAATAGCAATAATAATGATAATAATGATGATGATGACGATAATGATAATGACGATGACGATGAAGATGATGATAGTGATAGTCATATCGATAATGATAATAATTAGGGAGCTTAAGATCCGACGACAGCGACGGCAACGAGAACGGCAAAAAGCAAAAGGTGTGGATTAAATTAACAAAACAACAACTTTGCACGTGCATCACGCTTGTTTGTACATTTCTTTGCCGTCGTTGCACGACTACGACATAAAAGTGCCTAATTTCACGTTTTGTCGAGGACGGGAACAGAAGACAGCAACTTTCTTTTTCTTTTCCTGAACTTTGATACAGTCGTTTAGAATTCAACTCCGAAAACATTTGCCACCATTTGACGAATTAAACGGGATAGAATAAGCGTCATACAGTTTAAAGCAGCCAGCATTCACTTTTTAAGTGACATTTTGGCAGCCTTCGCCGTAGTCGGATCTTAAGCTCCCTTATGAGAAATGCATGAACATGTTCTTCATCACGTTGACTTGAAGTCAGTGTCTACAATATTCTTATACCTTGATGACATGACCCCCATACGAACCGAGTATTGTACGTGATACTGTGTATACTGGGTTTTAACACAGGTCGACGAAAGTAGACCTTTTGAAAGGAAAAACAGAATAGCTTAAAAGTAGTCTGCGTACGAGCCGGCGCAAATGGGGGAGTGAAAGCGAGGGTCAGGCTACTCAAGAGTTACACTTAAACGTTATTCGGAAAATGGAGAGGCTAACCGCTTCATTGTTTGCTCAACTGTGTTAATGTTGAGTTGGTGGACATTTGAGGAAATAACGGTTTCTCTGGCATTGTTAGGATTGTTCCATGGACCACTGATGTGATTCACCTTCATTTGTGGGCAAAGTCACTTGAAAAAGGTTACAGATTCAACGTTTATTCAGAATGAGGAAAAAGAGAAACGTAACATGCACTTAGAAGGTACTAATCTGACTAATATGAAGGATAATAGATGGTAAACAGGAACAGGAGGCAGGCGTGCATTCAGCCTAAGTAGTTTGTTTGTTTTCCTCTTTTTTTCGTTACACAAAGTAAGTTTGCCGGAAACAGGCTCTCTGATTGCGGGCACCGGGTTTGAGAGTGTGACTATTCTTTAGAAATTACTATCCTCTTGGTAAATTCTTTGTCGCAGCAAATGCTACTTAAATAGCCTCGTTAGGGGTAGAAATGCATAACTGCACCTTCAAACCTCTGCAGAAGGAACAAGGGAAGTGTCTCTTAGCTGCGCCATGGCAAACAATAAGGACCCCAAACCAAAAGTGGAATTTAGTGATAACAAACCTTTAGATTCGAAGGGGTCTTCTCGTAAGTGGAAAGTGTCTTACCTGATTGGAATCCTTACCGCCATTCTACTGCTGGGTACAGTTGTCTCGCTGAAGAAGGCAGCCGCATTTCGATTGGTACACGTTAATCTAGAAGAAGGAGAGACTCTGACCTACCGAGTAAAGCAGGATATAGAGATACAAAGAGGCGATACTCATAAGGGTGTGTTGGTATTTAAACGCTTTTACATACATGTTTTCTCTAATCAATGGAATAGGGTATTTAGAAGGAATCTATAGTTTTAATGCCTTAAAATTCATGTATACTAATCGTTCAATAGAAGCTTCCTTTAATTGATTTGTACAGATTGTTTAATTTTCCTTTCTTAGTCTTTTTCTGAGACTCCCTATAAATCATTTTTTGAAATCGTGAAAGCTTTAAATAGTACTGAACTTGAAGATAATTATAGCTAGATGAATTCCCTTAAATGAAAATCCCAGCTTTTTTCTGAGAGATTTTTTGTGGTGTGTTACTAAGTTCATTTTATGTGATACTTTTTTTAATTGTTAGTCCCTGAAGTAAACTTGTAGTGAACATGTTTTACGGAAACTAAAAGGGTCCTTTTTACAATTGACATAAATCAAGGGTCAAACTGATCAATATTTCTGATCCCCCCGTTTGGGTTCTCAGTTGCGACTCATCCCCCCTTTTTTTCTCCTAAAAATCAAGTGATCCCCCCAAAATCCTCCACCCCGCCCCCTCCCCCAGGCGATAAATAATGACTGGTCCCTTAGGCTATGTAAACCTGGGTATTACAGTTGGGAAAAAATTTGCATCACCTTTGTTCCTTATTTATCCTGGGTATTTTAGTCGTCCCAAGAGAAGTAAAGACAGTGATCATGCATAATTTCTTCCTTTCGTCCGGGGGGGGGGGGGAAGGGGAATTGCTGAATAAGATTGTCGTTACTGAAGGAAGTCTGGGGACTAGTTTCTAGTCTTAAGACACCAAAACTCTCACCCGCGCCAAAAACTAATTCGGCAACTACGCATGATGGAATGCATTTTGCATCTTTTTGGCTGATTTTGTTCTTAACTCGGTGACATAGCCCTATAGACCTTTCTCATCTTCTGCTATAAAACTGAAGAAATAACCGCAAACTGATCCCTAAAGAGAGAAAGGGAATCCAAATAAGGCTAATTGTTTGTGCCCGATATTTCGATTCACTTAAAACACAGAACTTCGTGCAGTAAACAAAGGAAACACCTGAAATCCTCAAATTCTCCATTTTTATGGAGATCGAGGAATTCTTTTGTTTTATACTGATTTGGAACATTTAAACAACGCTTCTCTTGTTTCTCGTTGCGTAAGCACGTGCATTATAACAGCCAATCAGGAAACGTGTTTCTTATAATTACGAAGTTGCTTTGGGCCATTATATTCAAATTTCAAATTCTCTTACAATCATTTCGTTCGGGAAAGAAGATTCGAAAGTACACTGCGTATCAAACCATTTTGTATTCTAGAGCAATGAATCTCTTTCGCAAACAAGTTCATCGTGCCATCTGTGTCAACCTTACTGCAAAATGTGAACAAAAAAGCCGTTACTTTCTCTGTTTATTCGACGAGACAGATTATTGTAGCGATAACTGTAGCCGAGTAAAAGGTAGGTAGAGTTACTTGCTTTTGAATTTTTTTGTACGTAGTAAACGGTTGCAGTTCTTATAGCTTCTTATCGAGACTAAATTTTCGATAAGGTGGATTCATTCTTATCAGTGTTCAACGTTGAGACTTATTGCGAATAGGATTGTTAGTTATATAGAGTAAGTACAAGCGAATTCTTTTAAAAAATATGGTCAAATCAAGATGAGAATTGTACTCTGGGCTGACTGTTTAGGGAGGTGAATTTTGATCCACTTTCCGTTTAACCTCGTAGTAGTAAATACAGGGCTCTAGCAACGACGACGGCGACAGCAACGAGAACTTCTAAAGCAATAGGTTAGGTTTAATAAGCAAAACAACAACTCTACACGTGCAGTACTATTTTTCTCTACATTTTTTTTCGTCACTGCTCGACCGCGATGTGAAATTCTATGGTGCGTCGATTTACGTTGGACGACGACTTCTCCTTTCTCCTACTTAACTTATCGATCTCCAGGATATCAATTCCAGGAAAATTCAGTTATATTTTTACATTTTAACCCAGCTGGAATGATCGTGACCAAGCGTCACCAAAACAGTCCTTAGAGCAACCTCGTTCCCCTGGAAGCCCAGTTCCTCTACTACTCGGCCCCCGAGTACCATGGGAACGAGGTTGTCCCAAGATGCAATTCTAAACAATACAGTACAATGTTACAGGGAGTCCCAGGCGCATCTCAAATTAAGGACTGGATGCATCGGAGCGGAGCGTTTCATTTCACTCCCAACAGAAATTTTCGGAAACTTTTGCTGAATTTTTTTTGCTTTCCTTATCAAAACACTGTATAGATTCTATCAAGCAAATAAGAAAATTTCTGTCATATACACTTTAATATTGCACATCAATTTCTTTGAATATGAAAAAAAAAAAAGATTAAATTAATGTGATATTTTAAAAGGAATGTAAATCATGGGGCAGTTTTTCAAAGGAATGGGAAAAAAGTTTCAAAAACTCAGAACTATAGAGACCAAATTTAAATGTAAAATCAGGTATCAATGTTCTTGTCTCACCATTAAACAAACTAGAAATTATCGTAGCAACAAAACTCGACTATTATTGTAAGGCTAATTGACTCTAGCAATTATAATTTCCCTGGAGATTTAAAGAAGTACTAAAACAACTGTTATTAAGGTCTTTTACATCTACAATACATTTCCCGACGACGCCACTAATGGTTTCCCCGCGAAGAACAAGCGTAGAATTTCCATACTGATGACGTGTCACTACCCAGATCTGGGTAGTGCTGCTGATTGGTTGTGCTTCAACTAATCAGAATCACTATCCAGACCTGCCCAGTGACACTTCATCATGGAATTTCTGCGCTTGTTGCTCAGACGTCACATCTCGCGGGGAAACCAGTACTGGTGTCGCGAAATTTTTGGCTGTTTTCTCAGGCTAGCATTAAACTGGCACGCGCATGCTTAGTACAGTGTACTGACACTCTTGCAACGATCATCATGTGAGCGGAACCCAACCGAAATTGTGTTTCCTTACCGCAATCAACCCCGCTAATACGGACACTGATGGGGCCATAAAAAGTGCCCGTAGTAAGGGGGTGTCGCGTATTAAGCGGGTTGAATCAGAGAAAATGTAACGGATTTCTTTCCCCAGGGACAAAGAAAACTGTCTGTAATAATGAAGTGTCCGTCAAGTGAGGTTTGACTGTATTTTTGTTACCAAGCTTCCATTTATATGGATTAGAATGTGCAATCGCCGCGAGGAAATGAGAAAAAATGTCCCGATCAAGAAAACGATAAAATGTTAAAAAGATCCATGTAAAGGCAAAAATCATAAGCTTTCAGATCTATCAGATTCTTTTTCATTTTCGTACGAAGTAAATTTATTAATCGTCGCGAATTGATCTACAATTTAAATTTATTTTGCCCCCGTCTGTTTAGATACTTTTAAACTTGGCATCAGTTAAAGACTGTCATGTTGAAGCACACATATTTTCCGGTTTAACTTACGTTCGTTTAAATGAACGACTTTTACAACCATTAAAATTCACGCTAAAACAGATTTTACTTAAAAACAATACTAATAAACTACTTTTAACATTTCTTCTTTTCCTTGCCTTGATTGAGACGATTTTTTATCATCTCTGAACTTTTTGTCAGTGGACATAAAAAAATTAAACTTAAGTCAATTAATTGTTCTTGACTAAACAATCTTCCGCCGGATAAACTAAATATAGTTCGTTGTACATAAAAGTCTAACTGAGTTTGAGTGATCACATTTCAATCATTGCTGAAAGCGACGATTCAATTTTTAATAAGCAAAATTTTTATTTATGAATATTTTGCCTGAGGGGCTCTCTTTAGTAAGAGCTAAAATTATTCAACATTCAGCCACAGTATTTTAAGTGAGACTTCGAAACCTGCTCACTGCGAACTACGAATCAGTATATGATAGTATCTTACCTCTCCAGTTTGTGGTTGAAATTTTGAAGCATGATGACCATTTGAATGAAATTATGTGAGCAATACAATTCAAGTATTTGTTTTTGTCTTCCAGTATTTTGTGCGGCATTATTTAGCATTTTTTGTTATACATATGAAAATAAAGCTTGATAAGCGACCCCGTAAAACGACTATGTATGTAAGCACCTGTTTTGGCACGTGCTTTGTTGAACAAGATATTAGCCAATAAGAACGCTGACATTAAGAAAATATAGTCTGTGGATTTAAATTACAGAATGGTCACTTTTCTGTGGTAAACAGTTCGAAATCAAACTTCGTTAACTAACCTCACAAAGCTACAGGGAGCCGGGTTTCGTTTTGTTCAAAATCGTGTTCTCATTTCTAGTTAACGCCTTCCATTGACAAAAATCTGTCGCCTTATCATATAATAATACATTTCATTAATACTGTTTCTTCAATTCCGCAATACGAGCATTGAACAGCCCGGACAATGTAGTGAGATTTCCTGCGGTCAAGAGTGGGTCGATATCACGGGACTTATACAAGTCATGAAACGCTTGAAGCTTTGAATTTGCATCAGATGTATTGCATCTTCAGTTAATTTGCGTGTGCATCGATCGTTTGTTGACGGAGAGGTTACAAGGCGGTTTGATGAGAACTCGATCGTACAATGAAAAATGTACGTACCTAGTCAAGGTCCTTTAGATGCAACCGCTATCGTCGGATGCGCGATATCTTTATTTTTCTGCGTGGTTTCTGTCGTTGCTTTCATATTCTTCAGGTGAGATTTGTTTGTTTTTAAAATTTTACACTCCAGATAGTCCAGCTCTCCGCCCTAGAAGCCTTTTGAGTGATTTATTAATGTAATTCCCAGTAAGAAAAACGTTTTACTGAACATATTATAATAGTTTTGAATATCTTCATGCATAAAAACGGACATTTAGCTAGGGACATACACTACTTTTTAACAACACAATTTATGCGATCAGCTATGACATATTTGAAATGAAATATTGAATGTTACGAAATTTTGATGAGTATTTGTACTTGGATTTGTTAGAGTTCAGTTGTAATGTCTACTTTTAAGATCAGTGTCTAAATTTGGTCCAGCAAGACCCCTTGCTTTTTAAGCAACCAGTCAAAATAAAGTTTGTAACGTGTGAAAGTTTTCCGCTGTTTCAAGTCGCAACCATTACTTGTTTCGATAGCAATTCAACATCATTGTTTATGCTAAAGATAAAGTTTTTACTAGCTTTTAGACGTCACAACTACTGACTAATCATTTTCGAATAAAACAGACGACAATTTTTTAGTTTCATCCTGTTTCTGCCATGAGCAGAGTAAATAACATGTCTGAAATAACAATTGCAACGTTCAAAACACGCAATGTCTTAAACATAATTTTCAATTCACCACAAAAACTGAAATATTGTTATTGGCAACTATCGAATTGAAGTATCACACTAGCAAAAACTTTACTCCCTTTTGGGGCAAACTTTGTTACGCTTAACCAAAACAAAACGTGAGCTTTTCCTGATGTTTTTTCCCTTTCCGACATTTATTCTTGAAAATGAAAGCGGAGGATTTAGTGTCCGAAAAAAATTGAGTTCTCAGCCCTCCACTGACTACATCATACACAATGTATACACCTAATATTCAAACCGCTGTCGATTTTCTGTAACGAGTATTAAATATATTTTCACTTCGACTATTGAACGTTTATTCGCAGCATTGTCTTCAAACACTCTTAATGTTTCCCCCCATTTTCTGAAATAAAACCAAATGAAAGCCGTGCCATTTAACAGATATAAACGCTCGTTTGGTATTTTTTTACGCAGGCAAGCTATAAAAGAGGTTAAAATTAAAGCGGTGAGCTAGATCGTTCAGTAACCTAAACAATACTTCGGCTCAACACCAATTATTTGTAAAACAGCTTTAGATCACAAAGCAAATTATACAATGTTTTATTTCTAGCGTCAAAATCGGTTGTTGCGAGGCAAGGAAAGTATAAACTGATCTACAATTTTCTATTCTGTAAATTTCCGCGTTTCCTCATTATCTTTATAAACACTGGAGGAAATATCTAATTTGTACGGAAAACTCTTTGTGAAAGCATACCCCGGCGAGGCAATAAACATATGAACGCAACTCCGTGAAGGGAATAATCGGCGAAGTTCTCAGCGCTGTATTTAAGCTTAAAGCGGGTGAACACGGCAGAAAAATTAGCATTCGATTATCTTTTTTATTTTTGTTTATTTATTGTTAACTTTTGAGCTAATTGAAGACGTTGACGCTACAGAATAATCGCTTGAAAATGTCCCGAATAAATTTGGTTTTAACGATTGCAGACATATTTAAGAAATTTGCTTAGGAGAAAGAAGATTATATTATTAATTTGCCAATGAGCTTTCGGCTCGGAAATGGTCAGTCTATGAGGCGATACGGGCGATGATCAACTACTTCTCCTTTTAATCCATCTTTAATATTCAGTCTTACCGCTTGCAACTTCTGATTCCGATAAATTGACCACCCGGAGAGACAAAAAATGCATCTGCCAAAAGTCCGAAAAAGTGAAAAATAGAGCTCTGACTTTTTAATTTGCCAGAATATAACCAAATTTTGCGTTTGTCCCAATTCCTCGTAAACGTTTCGAAACGCTACAAATTTTATTGTTTACTCGATTCATGATTGACGGTCTTTTATTGACGCTTCAAAAGAGTTCAAAAGATTCTTGAAATGGAAGAAGATCACTTCACAACATAATCACTGTTGTTTTTTTATCCTGAATAAATCAGTTGGGCATTCATATGCATGCTCCGGCCCTTGAAGCTCAGACCGGATGTCAAAAAACAGATGGATCGACGTATCGTTATCTTACTCGGAAACTGCATATTACGCTGTTCATCTTCAGACTCGAAGTAAACGTTAAAATCGCCATGGAAAGCATTAGTGATAAACAATATTCCAAGTAAGCACTGCTCTGTAGAAACTGCAGTTCAATTAGACCCAAATGAAAACTCAAGAACCGCCTCATTTGTAAAAAAATGTATTATTCAAATCTTGAATAGTCACTGAGTGGTTGGACTCATTACACATACGTCCATCTCCTATGAACTTTGTAGATCTATGAAAAAGGGAAATCTTAATTAAACGAATACAGTGATCACCCGGAGCCTATTGAAATACATTTCACAGCTTACGATTTTGTAAAATCGGTTTTGAAACCTCTTTCAACTTGAAAATATACCGGAACAGGATAGGAACGCAAAAATGCAGTTTTCAAGTTTGTTTTTTGTTGGTTTAATTATATTTTTTGCAGTGGTCTATTAATAAAACTTTAGATCGAAATTCGTCCGTCTTCCTTAACATACATTGTACGACTCTACGGCGAAGATTATGACATTCACCTGGAAGGTTTAAATTTACATGCAAATAAAAACTTATTGTTTTGATTCTTTTCAATAGTGGGAAGTGTTTCAAAAAGCGATGAATCAAATTAAATACTCGACAGGGAATTAATTTATCAAAGTCCAATGACTGTGGGATTTATCTCTATGGAAACCGGATAGGCCTTTTGCAGTAGATCATGGTTACCTGATGACTTTCCGTAAACACAATTACAATGATGTTGAAAAAAATGATTTTAGCCGGAACTATAAGAGCATATAAAACAGTAAATATCCTGTAAATTTCAGGCATATATCTCGAACCGAAAATAAAAAGGACTCGTACAGGAAAAACAACTCTTGCCACCCTGAGTCACTGTCAAGTGGTCTCTGTACAAATCCTTGTATGGGCTCAAAGACAAAAAAAAATGAGCCCCGGAATGCGTACAGGAAAGATGTAATGACAGGGTAAAAAATTTCAAAATTTTCAAGGATTTGGATGAACAACCTCGTTCCCAGGGTTCTCTCCTACCCGTCCCACTCTCTCTCGCACCGTAGGAACGAGGTTGTCGGATGAAAAATCATTCAACCGTGTTTGAGGGGCAAGAATTGTTGTTTTTTTTTTAAGAGGAAGATTTGCCGAAAAACGAAGGTTAAAAAATCTTTGAAAAGAATTCTAAACAATAAGCAGTATACTCAGCATAATTTAGCAGATACTGTTAGAAAAGAGTGATTTAGTTGCTTTTTTATTTGAAGCTGTCAATGAAAGTTGTATTTTGAATTTCAAAACAAAGTTTTACACGTGGAGGCCCCTCCCCGATGGCCAACCCTTAACTCTTTTATAGACCAATTGGGCAGAAAGAGTACCCGTTTCCATAGTTAGTAGAGAAGACTGGCTTTGAAAGGCAGCAAACATCAATTGTAAAAACAGCGGCGCCGCGGTTTTATGTTGAGTGCTCCCTGAATGTGCATAATTCTTTGTCTTTTGTTCACGAATTGTGAAGGAATAAATTAATGCGACATTTATATTGGTCGGTAAGATCAAAATGATAGGAATGCTATAGATCATTCGAGAGACGGAAAGGCTTCACAGCCATTCCAGTCGATGAAATATGTTCTTTCTTAAACCTTACATTTAAAAATGGCACCCTTTTTACATACCCACCTAAAGCCCCGTGCAAACAGACGCAACATTGTTTGCCAACAACTCCCAACATTGTTAGATGTTACATGTTGCGTCCGTTTGCACACCCTGTTGCATGTTGTTGGATATTGTTGCGTGTTGTTGCGCAAAGTTTGAAACCGGTCAAACTTTTCAGCTAACAACTTCCAACATTTCTTTTGCTCCGTGATCGCCGAAGCGTAGCGCAACAACGTTGGATCCGTTTGCACAGCTCTTCCAACATTGTTGGGGCCACGCACGCTCATTACACATGGTTTACAAAGACTTATGGGTTGTATCCTTCCCACGATGCACTGCAGGTCCCAACATTGTTGGGAGTTGTTGCATCCGTTAGCAAACCACTGCCAACACGCACGCAACAACTCCCAAAATTGTTGGCGCAACAATGCTGGGAGTTGTTGCGTCCGTTTGCACGCAGCCTAAGAACTTGGAATCACTTGCTTACTAGTAACGCTTACCAGTAGATCTTGTGCTTGCGCATTGCGCATTGAAACTTGGAATGAAACAATATTACGTAAGATCACAACGAAAATTAAACGATAAAGCCTCAAGGTGTGTTTGTTCAAATTGTTTTAAGTCAAACATGAAAGGTTTTTTTGAATACCCAAATGATTTGAAATACCTAAATGGTATTCTTGCCTTTCATATTCTTCAGCTCGTCATATCCCTATCTTTTTAAACACTGAAGCCTGAAAAAGATACCCTTCCAGGGGGAGCCTCCCCGCAGTAGGAGTTATAGTACCCTCCAGGACTGATGGAAACCAGAATCTGATCCAATATACTCTATTTCCTTAAATCATTGTTTGTTATTACTCACTTTTTGTGTTGTGTATTTGACAGACCAAGGACGGAGGCGTTTTTGATAAAACAACACCTAGTCTACGCTGTGGGACTTACGCAAATTGTTCTTCTTGTCAGTATAGGAGCCTACGAAAAGAAGGTTAGTTTTCCAGCCGAATTCAGTTTAGTTCAGTTCTTAATTAGCTTAAGAAGAAAATTAATTCGAGTCTGGCGGCAAGGTTTCACCACCGGGGACTCACATCCGGGATTATTATAAATGAATGAATCTATTTCCTTGTCTTGACGGACATAATTTGAATTATGGGTTCAGCTAAAGCAAGGTCTGGAAACGAAAATTCTCGCGAAACCTATCGGATCTCGTTTATACATGGTCGGTAATGGGTCGGTAAGTGAATGGATCTTCGAGAATTTTCGAAATTTCCGATTGTCCCGGATCCCCCAAAATTTCTCGGTTCCAGATCGCACAGCAGCCAACCGAAAAATATAAAATGGCCACCAAAGAAAACACATGCCATCCTTGAGTCATTTAGAGTTGCCAGGTAATCCAAATTCCGGAATCCTTGAAATTTTTGCCTGCGGAATCTGGAATCGGGAAAGTCTTTGCTAAAAAAATCTGAATTCTTGGGCATTCAGCTCATCAGGGAATCCGTGATCCCACTAACGATCGGAATCCGGAATCCATTAGTTTCTCTGACAAGAAATCCGTAATCCAGTGCTGACTGGAAATTGGAATCAAAGACTGCCTTGGATTTAAATTGATGGATACAATGTAGGGCCATAAAGAGAGTCTTCTCGTAGACCATTTCAATTACAAAACACGAAGACATAATTAATTGCCTGTTGTATGGATATAGTATGGACAGTCTATAGTATGTCTTGTAACTTATAATTTGTAATTAGTATTGTAATAGAGAGGAGAAGTCGTTGCGTCACGTTGCCATGGTAGCAAAATTTCTGGATGACAACAAACCAAAACATCACTTAAAAAGTGGATTAGCACTGTTTCAAACTTCATCGATCCTATTTAATTTCATTTAATTTGTCAAATGTTGGCGAAATTTTCTGGGTTAAATTAGGAAGTTTCATGTTGCAGTCGTGCAACAACAGCTAAGAAATGTACAGGAAAGCTTGATGCACGTGCAAAGTTGTTGTTGTTGTTGTTTTTTGCACATCTAAACCTATTGTCAGTTTTCTTTTGCTGTTTGCCGTCGCCATTGCAAAACTCCCTATTGTTGAGATCCAGAAATTTTTCTACCATGGTAGCGTGACGTCACTCTTCTCCTCTCTATTAAATTGTAATTTGTTTACCCACGGCTTTAAACGTATCCGTGTGTTCCAGATCGAATTGAAATTTGAGGAGAGGGGGAAAACCGATGATGAATCTGGAGAAAAAACTTTCAGAGCAAGGGAGAGAGCAAACAACAAACTCAACCCACATCATGGCGTCGACGGCAGGATACGTGATTGCTCTCACCACTGCGCCACCCTTGCTCCCCATCAAAGGCATCAAAACTATTAACAGTATAGCCTGCAAACAAACATTTGGGGGACTGTCGGGAGAAGTCACGCGAGAGCCGCACGCGAAAGGAGACGCTGTTGTGAAGGGTGAGGAAAGAAAGCGGCTTCGTTGCTGGCTCGCGCGTTTCCTCTCGGCTTGCTTCGCTTATCATAATTGGAGCTATTAACAGTGCTTCGAAGCTAGTAAAAGTGTTTATAGCAACGTTTTTTCCTTTCCATCCCAGGAAGGATGCCAGGCAATATCAGTGGTACTTCATTATTCCGCGTTGTCTTGTTTTACTTGGTGTTTAGTGGACAGTTTGTATTTGTATTTCAATCATACAAACAGCGCTAATCCATTGAGGAGAAACGTCTTTTATCTGTTGCTCGGCTGGGGTGAGTTTCTTGATTTCCTGTCTTCTACAAAATCTATTTATTTCGTGCGGTAGTGTATAAACTCTGTTTGAATAGAGTGGGCGGTTTTTCTTTCAGGAAGACCCAACATGACATTTTTTTTTTAGCGTATTGATGATATTTCTTGGCCTCTTAATGAAAAACGAAGATATATTATGACAGCACCACAAGTGAAAGAGCGAATGGATGATACAGTTACTCAAAACAAACAAACGAACGAACGAATGAATAAATGAACTAACGAACGAACGACTCGAAACAAAAAAAACTAACGAACGAACGAACGAACGAACGAATGAATGAATGAATGAACGAATGAATGAATGAGTGAGTGAATGAGTAATTGAATGAATGAACTACCGAACCTACGGGCTTTCCACATATTGCTCGAGATTCTCCAAAAAGTTTCCCGTTATTTCTCAAAAAGTTGCTCAAATGTTGCTCAAAAAACAATCAGAAGTTGCTTTTTGTAACGAAAGTTGCTCAAAAGTTGCTCGAAAAGACAAAAACTTTTTTTGGTCTGATGCTAAAATATGTAAATTGTACAACAAAAGTAAGATTTCTAAGCATTTTTGTGCAATTTTGCGACGTAACCAGCGTTGCTAAATAACTTTGCTCTCATTTAAAACCAAAAAATGTAATGAGCCGATAAAATTGTTAAATAACCCGGCTTCTTCACCCGAGACACTCAAGTCAGTCGAGTGTGAATCTTCGTCCACCATAACGTCCACCATTTTGAATTTTCAGTCTCTAAAAACCTCTGACGAAGGAGCCCGGCTACTTTTATCTTGCGCCTTGATCTGCCCCACGGGGGTAGGGGGAGTATTTGGCTCCTTTTCTTACAGGAAATTCATAAATTGTCTACTAAAACACGTAACTGACACGGAAGAAAGGCCAATTTAAGCACTAATAGCTGCTCCGATATATCATAATTGGAACATAACTAGAGAAATTGCTCAGAATGCAAAAAATTGCTCGAAACGAAAAAAGTTGCAAAAAATACGAGAAGCTGCCAAAAATTTGCCGAGCAACTTGCAGAAAGCCCTAACCAAACGTGTTTTGAATAGTTGGATAAAATGCTTACGTACAGTCTTTCTTGAAACCTAGCTTTTAATCCCGATTTTCTTATCGTTTTTGTGTTAAAAATCTTTCTAGGTTTTCCATTAATAGTTTTAGGAATGTCTTTAGCGATTGGATTCACTACCTCAAGTAATAGCGAAGGAACAGTGTGAGTATCTCGAGCTTAGTCACCTCATTACCTTGTAATTGAATGGCTCATCTTTGCGGGGGGGAGCGGCGGGGGCGGGGGGTGTAATTCCATAAATTTCGGATAGGTTTGTGCCGCCCAGGGTCGCATTGCAAAAAACATCTTAAGATTAAAAAAACTCGTAACTATTATTTCAAAACAATAAGTTTTGTTCCCGAAAAATGGTTAAGAGCCCTTGTGAATTAAGAAAGTTTTATGTAACCCTGTAGAGGGACCCTATTTAAGGATGAAGTAAACGAAAATTGATACCCTTTTTAAGGCCCAAACCCGAAAAATCGCACCTTTTTCAAGGAAAGACAAAAACTAAAAATTTGTGGCAACACACCAACCTATAAGGAGCATTCTTAATACAAATTAGAGATGATTTGTTTTTCGTGCAGGTGGGCATTTACGCTTTGAATTTTAGCTGATACAAAGTTAGGTGCCCCAAATAAGGATCACGCAGGGAACAGCAAGGGCGAAAATGATACCCTATTTAACCATGAAGCCAATACTACAATGGGTGTAATCCCCGCTCCCCGCTTCCCCGCTTCCCCGCTGACTTTCACTTTCGTGTTTGCTTCATTACTGACAGTTTTACCAGGGTAGAAGGGTATTCTTGGAATACCCGCCGGATTTGACCGAAATACAGTGCTGGAAAGAGAGGAAAACGCAAAATGTCTTGACGGGATAGGGATTTGACCACTACAAAGGAAACGGAATTCGCCAAACTGTTGACACGGGCTGCGCTGTTGGGAAAGAGAGCGGTATTCGGGATAGAGATAACTGAAATTCGGGATATGACGAGGGACTGTCGTGAATTAGGGAATGCGGGTTCAGGTTCCCCCCTCCCAGACCCTTGTTTAACTATGACCTTGACACTTAATCAATATCACTAAATTTTGTCAGCATTTTATTCAGAACTTAGCAGTATTCGATTGTTCTTCTTTGATGACATGACCATACAAAAACCAACGGCTGTTTGTAATGGTTTTCTTTCAGTTTATCGCTTTATGAGTGTTGGGATTCAGATCATATTGTGTGGACCTTCGTTGTTCCAGCTCTTCTCATTGCCACGGTAATAGTTATGTATTCTTTGAATGATTTGTTTTGCTTGTTGGAAAGTTCTTGCGCAACCTTGTCACCGAAGCTTTTCCATTAGAAAGTGAGAGGGGCTGGAAAAGACCTTGGCATCGACTGGTCACGTGTGCCCCCAATAGGTCCCAATACACCCTAAAATCAAACTACAGTTAAACCTCTCTAAAACGGCCACCTTAGGGACAGAAGAAAGCGGCCATGGTAGAGAGGTGGCCATTGCAGAGAAGTGGCCATCGTAGAGAGATTTAAACAAGAGTCGATATATGGACTCTTTGCCAAAAAAGTATCTGTTGTAGAGAAGTAGCCGTTTAGGGGAGGTAGCCGTTAATGGAAGTTCGACTGTATGCGTCACCTCATAGAGCGCGATATCAGGCCGCCTCTTCCCGCCCCGCCCTTTTTCTGAGAGAATCGCCCTAGGGACTAGGCTGGTTCTTGCTTTTACGGACTTCAGTTTTTTTTTACCCAGGCTTTTATAATTTCATTTTTGTAGCTCAACTTGATGGTCTTGTGCGTGACACTTCATCATCTAAGACAACCTTCATATGACATCTGCGCCAGAGCTGTAGTAGAAAAACGATGTACAAGGTAAAACCCCAAGCCTGAAGCCTTTCATTATACTTACGAAAACAAATAGTTAGTAATAGAGATGGAAGTCTGAGGAAACCGACATTCAGGCGGAAACTAAATAACGTCTCCAGGACGACGTGTCCTATTAAAACGCCCAAAATGACTACGTTGCCTGCCGGATGGAAACACAGTGTTATAATTCTTTACAAATATTACAACACTTATCAACATAATCCATATAAGTAGATTTTATGGCGAAAATGGAATACAAAGCACAATTTTAATTTCTTGTGATAAGGCTCTCTTTTTAGGAGGAGGGCGAAAAATCGCGAGAAGAAGGTGAAGGGGAAAAGGGGGAGTTGTTCCTCCGTTTTAATCGGCCAAATTTAGTCCCAAAGAAGGCTTGGATATTCAAAGGCGAATTAATGATCTTAAAAGGTGGAACGGCTATAAGCAAGAAGCCAAATCACTGCTTTAGTTGATGAAAAAAATTTTTGGGAAGGAGGCAAAAGTACGCTTCCAATGAAAAAGACATACTCTGTATGAATAGAAAAATGCGAAACGATGCTAGGTGAACAAAGTGCTTCCCTCTTTCGCCCTCTTTTGTTTCGAACAGGTATGGCCTAAGGACCAATAGCCTTATGCTACTCGGCCTTTGCCTCGGCTGGATTTTTGGCATTCTTTCCTTCCATAAGGATAAAGACGTAGTTTTTCAACTGTCTTTTGGAATTGTTAACGGTTTACAGGTTGGTATTTTCTCCAATATTGTGTACATACACAAAGTTATTTCGCGAATGAATTCATGATGCAATTTCAAACCAAATGACGTCATCACAGCAGGTGAAAAAGCTTTGTCTTTAGGTTTCTGGTATTTGTCCTTTCCTTCCAACACTAAAGGCCATGAATTTGATTTGCTAGAAAAGCCTCTCTCCTTTATGCTAACCTGAGAAAACAGCTGACACCACTGGTTTCCCGGCGAAATGAGGTCTGAGAAACAAGCGCAGAAATTCCATACTGATGAGGCATCACTACCCAGAACTGGGTAACGCTTCTGATTGGTCATACACTGAGGTAAATTTGCTTCAGCCAATCAGAAGCACTACCCAGATCTGGATAATGACACGTCGTCAGTATGGAATTTCAGAGCTCGTTTCTCAGACGTCATTTCGAGGGGAAACCCGCTGAGTGATGGCGCCGTGAAATGTCGACTGTTTTCTCAAGCTACCTTTATGTTGACAAATTAGTTTTTTAACTGCCATCAAATTTTCTTGTTTCCGTTCTAGGGGATATTTTTGTTCTTTTTTCACTGTGTTCTAAACATTGACGTAAGTACAGCTTTCGTGTATTGCCCTCTTCCTAGAAAGACCTCAGTATGTTAAATCTAGAATTGTTTAAACTAAAAACATATAAGATGGCCTACGGGTATTCAGTATGGCGTAATAGGTTGCTATAGCAGCACTTAATCCAGTGTTAAACATCCTTAATTTTAGTTTTAACTTCTCATTTTTCATTGAATTGTAATTGGTATGTTAAATAAATCTTTATGAAAAATCTTAGAGATAGTTCAGAGCCACCGTAATTTTCTTAAGACTTACTTGGTGAGATTTAGCATATCTTAAACTTTATTACCAGATCAAAGCTTACTACCAATCAGGAGTTCATCGCTGTAGCCATGAAGATGGCTGTTTGACTGACAGAGAACGTAGCAGACGGGTCAATGCGCAAGCACAAGATCCGGTAAGCACGTGATAATCACATGGGTGTATAACAATGTGAAAGCGTTTCACTCTCCGAACCATAACAAGTAACATCGGTAACTTCAAGTTATGTACATTCAACTCTCTCTTAACGGACAACACGGTAAGACGGGCACCGAGAGGGTTGGTCCTTGCTGTCTTTTAGTTACACCGTAGCCTTTTTTGTATTTTCTATAAGGCGAATATTCCTGTAAGACGGACATTTAATACCGGTTAATACTGTGTCCGTCCCAGAGAGAATCCCGGGGCTACTCGACCAAGAAGGGAGAGCTGGGGATTCATTCTCCAGTTCTCGCAGCTAACTTGGAGCTTGAAACAGGCCCCAGTCGCAGGGTATGCAGAATCTACGGAGTCCGCGGGTAGTCCCGAAACACGACTCGCCTTTTCCCTGGGAATGGATATGGACCGGGGTGGTGCGTACTCAAGTAGTTGATCGTATGCAAACAAAAGGTAAAAAGAGTAAGTGCGCATGATCGTCGCACACTGCTATTAGACCTCACGTTTCTATGGCCTTTTTAGACAGGATCTCGCAGAAAGATAAGCACCAGGAGCCACGCCCAGGACAACATCCCATTGATTTCAGTAAGAGCACAGAGCAGTAGTAACCAGGTGAGATACACGCCTACATACCAGAAAGAGGGAATTATGCTAAAGAACACAGGTTAACGAGCTAATTGAAGACGAAAGACGTAGTGGAGGAAAAATTATTGTCTAAGGAAACTGCACGACGCAAAGGCTCAAACACGAACCTCAATCCGAATTCTCACTTCCACATACAATGAATTTTCAAAAACTAACTGCAAAAATAGGGCGCACAGAAATACGGAGTCTACGGGAAAAGGATTAAGAAAGTAGTGAAGTTCTTGCAAAGAGATTTATAACGGCCAGAAATAAGCAATTTCATCTGAGACAGGTTTAAGAAAGGGTTTAAAAGGGTCCATGGTATCATGGTAATGCATTAGGAACGAACCAAGCTGATGAAAGGCGCTGAGGCACAGAACCGCAAGAACCTTCTTAACATTTACTCACATAGCGTGCTCACTGATTTGACAAGAAAACTTTTAATGGCGGTCTATGGTAAAAGGGATTCTGGTTTCACCCCTTGTAAAAGAATCCAAGACAGCCTTGGATTCTGGATTCCGGATTCCAGGTACTGGGAAACGGATTTTCTTTCAGTGGAACGTGGATTCCGGATCTTAATCGTTAGTGGGATTCCGGATTCCTGAGTTGTATTCCGCATTCCAAAACCTAGGATTCAGGATTCTACAGCAAAAAGGAGTTGTCGAATAATCCCACTTAGCCACGAGAGTTGATCCTTCGACGTGTCAGTCTGGGTTAATTGATTACATTTATATGATACCAGATCAGCTCTCGTACTTTGACTGATGTAGTTATTAAATTTCGATCCTGCTCGCCATAGAGCCTCCAGTAGCTCAGTAGTTAGATCATCCGATCTAGAACTCGGAGGGCCACCTGGAGCTCGGAATTTTTCTGAGCTTTCTGGCCGTTAGAATTCTCCTTCCTCCAAACAACTCATGCTCAGGAGAAGAGTATTAATGTGTGCTCGCTCTAAGCTGTCTGTGGCACCAGAGATTATAGTTTACTCTTTCATTCCCGTTAGGACGAAAACTCGGCTGTTTCCCCACTCACTGCACCAAAAGCAGAGCCTCAGCCACTAGAGGTTACAGTTGAGTCAAAGAGGGAATCGCCACCAGTGGAGGAGGAGGCAGCGATGGAGAGAGCCCCATCCAAACCTGATCACGATGCTTATCCCAGTCTTCCAGGGACACCCGAGCCGCACATATCTGAATTTGAAGTGAAGCAACCAAAACGACAGAGCACGCCACCTGATCAGCTTGTGAGCAAAAGGGCCAAAGAGGTAACTTAAGAGTTTCCGCAGCAACCCAATCCATTTGAGAATATTCACTATGGTCGACTTAGATTTTTTTGAATATGAAATCCATTTTTACCACCTTAAAAGTTAGAGCCACCTTGCACTTCATAATAAATAGCGCGACAGGAAAATACTGCTCAGTACAGCTTTTATCTGACCCTATTTAGTTTCCAAGTGATAAGGAGGGATGCCAAAGATATGGCCCACGGCCTAAAGTCACCGCGTAATGGCGGGATCATCTGCACCGCCGGGTCTTACCTCACGATTATTACCCGGCCAGGTTTCAAACCCGTGACCTTCCGGCCGCTTGGCAGGCAGCAGGCACTGAATACTGATCACTGCGCTAACCATGAAAAAGGCAGCAGATTACGTGTTGTTATATCGGGGCGTCACATCTGTGACATTCTTCTCCATTTTTTCCTACAAGGTGGAGGGAATAGATAGAAGATCAGCGACTCCAACCAGCTTATCAAACTACAAGCCGCTTGCTGACGACAGAACTGAAAACTATC
Source organism: Porites lobata (assembly GCA_942486035.1). NCBI lineage: Eukaryota > Metazoa > Cnidaria > Anthozoa > Scleractinia > Poritidae > Porites > Porites lobata. The sequence goes on along the minus strand of CALNXK010000017.1, from coordinate 3,180,420 downwards.
CCCCTTCTCATCCAGCTGAAAACTTGAGAGTAAGTATGATATCGCTTTTCCAGTTACTCCAGTGAAAATACGGAGATTTACGTCCTTCTGGTTAATGTTGCATATACAGCTGCTTTAATAATATTAAAGTTGTTGAATTTTACTAAGGGCTCAATCCTACGCCTCACGACGGCATGTTCATGTGGAAGCTGTAAACCCTTTGTTGTTGGGTCACAACTTGGCGGTTGTAAAACGGCTATAGAATCGTATGAAATAACAAAGGCTTTTCTTTGCGATTTAATTTATAACGGAACAGTTGCTTCACAACTGATGTTGATAATTTTTTTTTTCTGAAGAAAACCGTATTGCTAAGTGACCTCATAACGTACAGGGGCACCCAACGACAATTTTCGGAAAATATCTTTCGGAAGACGATTTGAGATCTAGAATTTTCAGAACATTTTTTGCAAAATTTCTTGTTAGTCTGCCTCTCCTAGGATTTTCGAACATCTATTTTTAACGGATGTTTACCCTAAAAAGGTCACCTACAATTTTCGGGAGCCTTTTTTCCGGCTGAAATTTTCCAAAAGGTAAGGTTTGATCCCTATAATTTTCGAGTCACTAGACTTTCAGCTAGGAAATTCGAACAGATGAAAAATTTTTAGGGGATAAAAATATGCCTATATCTACCGTGTAAATACTAAAATACGTTTGACAATGCTATGTTTAAGTGGTTTTGAATTATATTCTCGTTGGGTGCCCCTGAAAGTAGGCTTTCCGACAACGTTAATAGTTCTGTATACCCGGGAGGGGGGTTACCTCCTACTAATAGGCTAATGAGGTTGTGCCGCTGGATGGGGTCGCATTTTCACGACTGGATTGACTATAATGGGGTTGCATTTTTCATAGAGTTACTAAAATGGGGTCGCTCATTCTCGGGATTTTTGGGGTAAGAAAATTTTGGTAAGTAGGGATTTAAAAACGAGAGACTTTTACTAAATTCGTTTTACCAAATCAGTGTGTCAATTCATTTTAGGATGACCCAGTTAAAAGGCTGTATAAGGTAAAAGCATAAACAGAAAGTGACTAACTGTAAGTTGGGATCGCAAAATTACATTTGTCCAGAAATGACCAAGATGGGGTCCATAATTGACTCAAGAATAGACTATAATGGGGTAGGGACACTGAAAGGTCGACGGCACATACAGCAAAAATTGACCAAGTACAGCCAAGCTTCCCTGGGCTGTACACCAATTAGCCTGTTTCAGGCTTCGAGATAGTCGGGTTCGCGAACACGAACTAAAACGGGAAGAACCTTTTTCCTTTTTCCTGTCCCGCCAACTTTTCGAGCACCTTTCACTTTCGCGTCTTCCTCACTATCTGAGAGCCTGGAACAGGCTATTAACCAATGCATAGCACAATCTGAACCATATCCAGGCGGACACCAAAAAAGGTTCAGGACAAAAGTATCAATAAAAGAAGTTGACTACAAATAAAGGTACAGTGCGGACACAGGAGAGCCTGTCGTACATCAGTACGTATATCGTTCTGTCTGAAATGGTCAAGACGTAAAGACGTTTCCGATGTGGAGCCCTGGTCATAACAGGTTAGCAGAAGAGTGAATGCATGGACTGTCCACCGGGACAGAAAAGATGGCCGTTAGTAACGTTTCAATCTTAGTTTCTTTAGTTCAAATTATGATTGTGTACTGTGGTTGTTTAAAGGTGATGTTTCACGGGACGTTTCGCAATGACAATTTTCAGCGCACCACAGCGTTACCACATTGTTGTTACATTGCATCGAATGGTTGCAACATTGTTCCAACATTGCAACGCTGTGTTGCGCTTAAAATAGTCGTTGCAAATCGTCTCGTGTAACATGACCTTAATTTGACATTCAGGTACATCAAAGAGCTGGAAAATCACGCAGCGAGCCTGCAATCCCTGGTTTTGACCTGCATAAACCTGCACAAAAACATTACTCCACTCACGTGGACAGCAAATCAGATGATCGCAAACTTAGTGTCCAGTCCTCCCATTCTACTGGATCTTCAGAGAAAAAACCAAGACGGACTTCACGAGCAACGCAAAGCACGCCTTTGAATGAGGTATGGCTAAAGGCCGTTGGGTAATTAACCTAAATTTATGGTGTTTTTCCAGAATCTCAGACGCACATACAGGAAATAACATTTGTAATAATCAAGGTGAAACACATGAATAAGTCCAGCGTTCAAGCCGATCGTATATTGACCCAGTTTCAGTGGCATGAAACGCTAAGAAGAATTACTTGGTTACTCTCGTCAATGTGTTTCCAGAACTGCACACTAGGATTTGAATGCGAAGCAATGCTTGCTGTTTAGACCCAACTCATTTTGCCAAACCACACCGTAACCGTTTCTGGTCACTTGAACCCTTTTCACGCGGCGTCCAGAATAAATCACCGGAGAATGAAAAACTTTGGATTGAAAACTCTTGAGTCGTTCTCAAGTTTTTCATTGCAAAGCTAAAGATGCAGAATGTTTTGTTTTTATGCAAAATGGTAACCGCGTGATTAACGTTCGCTGTAAAGGTATATGATCAAACTAGAAAAGCAAATGATATACCAGAAACTTTGTTTAACGTTCGCTTTCATTTCAAGAGCAAAAAAGCGCTTTTTCCCCGCTCCCAGTTTTTCTTGCTTCTCTTCCTCTTTTTTGCCCTTTTGGTTAGGCTTTTGCTAGGCTGCATTCCTGCAGAAGTTTTGGCTAAACCCGCTAGTAGTAAAATGACGTCATCATCGTGACATGGGGTAAAGCCATGAACATAGCCTTTGATTATGATAAGAAGAAACTTTGATACGAGTTCTCTGTTTTTCTTTGCTACTTTGTTTTCAGCTGGAGAGTTTGTTTTCCAATCCTTATTATGTTAAACCTCAAAGACCATCAGTATCTAGTCTGTATGGTCCGGGCGGAGGAGATAGAAACAATTCTTACGAGGTAACTAAATCATTTTCTGGCCTATAACCTGTACCGGCTGTTCATGAGATTGTGGGGACGGCCTAACGAGATGTGAGTAGGAAAAACAGCGAGGGAGGGGTGGGGTTGTGGGTGAGAGAAAAGGAACCCGCTCGTCTCTCGCTTTTATTCTACTTAGTTTTTTCTGCTCTTTGACTTCGCACCGCATTCCACTATCTGAGGCTTTGAACAGGCTATCTAGTCTATAAAAGGTCTTAAGTACTTAACTATAAAAAATACTACTTACCATGTCTTGAGTATTGGGAGCTTACTAAAAACGCTGTTACCCTTTTTTTATCAGCGAGCTTATAAACGATGTTCCAGAAACAACTTTACGCGACGGCACAGAAAAGGGGGTGGGGGGGGAGGGCCCAGAAACCTTTTTGTTGTTAGCAAATGTAAAGTTCAAACTGTCCTCTGCTTTTGTCTCTGTTGTAGACGGTTCAAGGTTCAAGAACATCTTCCCGCAATACAGAAGAAACCATGCTCTGAGCTGTGTAACAGCTGTACGGTGATGTTTTGAACTAAAGCTACGTAAACAGCGATGGCAAGCTTCACAGTTTGAGTGAGAATGAGAAGAAGCATGGCCACAAGACTATTTGTGGCTTAGGTCAGACTTGAGGATGTTGATAACGGATATGAAAATATGGTCCTAAAATATGCCTACTGGCTTAACTTGAACTTCATAAATGCCTGATAAAAATGAACAAAGCCTCTAAAGCTGAGATGTCAACAGTTTTCAGCTAGTAAATTAGTTATATATCAATAAATAAAGTTTTATTGTTGATTTCTTGCTTTATCTTGAAATATGCGGACTGATGTAAATTAAACGTCAATTTTGAAGTCTTAGATTGTGGAAAAATGGACTGCTTACCTAGCAGTAAGAGAATCTGAACCCTTAGTGACTTTTCTAGCCCTCTCTTTGCCAGAGAGGCCTTTTTCGCCCCACATTATGGAATACAGGAAAAATTTTGCTTATTGATTCCAGAATCCCGTTATAAATATTGAAATCTGGAATCCATGTTCCACTGATAAGGAATTTCAAGTCCATAGTGTGGAATCCAGAATCCAAAACCGTCTTGGATTACCAAGTACACGAGAAGCTAGAGAGACTAGGGAGAGGAAAACAGAAAGCGCACAGGGGACAATGGGAGAGGCAAACATTACATTGAAATTTGACAAACAGACACAAAACCAGTCTGAATGTTTATTCACCCTAATAGGGTACTTGAACACAATCCCATTTTTTTACACAAACAATGATAGGCTTTTCAACAAACTCAGTTGTGGAATAACAAAACAGATTATAAGTGCATGCTGAATGTTTTTCACACATTGTAACCAATCAGACTTCTTCTTCCAATGATTTCCCCGACATAAAACCAGAAGGCAATTTCAGCAGCTACCAGAGTATTGACACAAGCCTGTTTTACAGTTACATCCATAAACTTTCCAGCTAGGGCCACATCTTTCAGCCCCATAAAGCTCTTCTTGATGGCAGGCCAATCTGACATCTTTGGTGGTGCCATCTCGACTTTCGCATTGTTCCAAAATTTGGTAGCATGAGGCTGTGCTTTCTTCGCCAAGCCTGGAAGAGAAATTGGGGATTTAATTTAAAATAATACAGGTAAGCATTTTTTTTACCTTTCAAGTATTCCCACTTGCAGAAAATGTACTGATTATGAAGAAAGACCAATACAGTGATGTCTTTCTTCATATAAACTACCATAACATTCCACTCAAGTTTTAAATAAATGCCCTTGGACTTATACATGTATGAGTAACGGGACAAGAAATTCCTGAGAAACACATGCTTCATCAAATAGACATTTTACCGAAAACAGACAAAACAGGCATCCCTGTTTACATATTAAAATTTCAAAATAGACAATATAGGCACCCCAGATGACATATTATAATGCTCCACTGCCATTTTGACAACAACTGTGATCTCAAAATTCAGCGGAATGAAATCTGTTAAACAGAAACCAGCATGAAGTATACACGGTAGCAAAAACAGTCTTATCGGAGATCATTAATTACATCAGAGGGGTGTGAAATAGGAATTATATTTGCCAATTCTCGTTTGTGATCACTGATGACAACTTCCATTAAAAAAACAGCGCAGCATGTTGTTATGTGTTCTTGTTTTATGGGAAATTTACTCTTAAATCTGGGTAGACTTTGGTAATTAAAGAATGAGAGCGTGTAAACGGTGTTTAATATTTGCTGGACCGCTAGTCTTTCAAACAATACTACGTACAAAACGCGCCATACGAGGAAGCTAAACGGAACAAAATGACCACAAAACTATCGGCGACTCAGAAAGTGTCTTACCAAGCGCTTGAAATCCCCATCTAGTGGCCACACGAGGTGTTGCGACAGCGATTCTTTGCCCAAAATTCACCAACTTCTGCGCCATCTTGAATCTTCACCGGCGAAGAAACTACCCACAATGCAGTGCGTAGTCGAGCATGCGTAGTAGTGTATAGCAAGCATTTGTACCACGTGCGTGTGCGTTTTAGGTTTTGTTTCACCAAGTTTACGATGGGTAGACCAGGTAATTCTCGAGCTTCTTTTACCTCGACGCTATGATTTGAATACCTTGTTCCCTTGCTGATTATAAAAACGCATTTTCAGGTTTCTCTCCGCGAGGTGGTGGACGAGGTGGCGGCGGCAGAGGCGGTGGAGGACGAGGTTTGTAGCAGCTTACCATGTTGTTTACAACGTGACCTGAAGAAGTGATGGCGAAATGATCTTGGCTCTCTTGTTTCTTGTGCTCCAAAGCGTGCATTTTAACGAATAAGTATTGCAATGACATGCGGGGATCACGTTTCAACGATCTAAACTTGCAGTGAATTTTGGATCTCCATAAACAAAAAACTTGTTCTCAATGCAACTCCAGATTCTGGAAGGCTGAAGATCGAGGAAACATGAGCTTACTATTCCTTTGATTACACGCACGATTTCCTGATAGATATGAAATATCTGGGATAGAGTATGGTGAAATTCGTAAACAACAAGAAAGATTTTATCAAGGCTAAGTCAAACATCCACAGCATGTGTCTCAGCATTCTCACTACATAAAATTTTGTTGAAGGTTGTGGAGCACCCCTGCTAGCAGAGTCTTTCTTTACTCAAGAAAGACTCTGCATGAATTGAGTAAGATCTTGGTTGAGCTTTCACTGCATGTTGCTAGGATGCAGTTCGAACCCAGGTCTAATAGCCGTGAACTTGGTACAGCGAGCTCAGTTATGATCATTAGTTTATGAATGAAAGGATGCTCGTGCTCAAAAAAAAACAGTTTGACACGAGAAAACAAGCTTGACTAGTCCAGAAGTTCGGGCTGCGGTAACTTCAAAGGCTTGATGCGATTCAGGCAGAGCCTCCTTTTCACCTCCTCACTTAATCCGTTAAGTCCCAATGTCCACATACAAATTCTCAAAACATCTCCATTATTTAATTTAATTTGGCCTTGTACATCGCTAACCATTCACTTTACACCCAAGTCTTTTTCGTGCCAGTTACTTAGCACCTTATTTTCGAGTCATCTAAATATGTAATATATCGTGTTTTTTAAGCGATGTTAAAGGTTACTTAGCTAGGTGGCCAAGTTACCAGGGTGAAATGACTTGGGGGTGATGCAGTCCGTGGCATCACTAGGTCCTCGCTTTTTTGGTTTAGAAGTTCCCTTACTGATAGTATACAGGTGGATAGCCCTTGACAGCGCACACCCAGTGGGATCGTCATAACCTTGTCAGCAGAGCATGACAGAACTTCATAACGTCTTGCACATGAATGGTTTTTTTCCTGATGGTTTGCAAATCGTGCAGTTACTCAGTGTCATCCTATTTTGTATGCCTATTGAGACTTTTAAAAAGTGTTAAGACCTAGTTATACATCAACTGAGGATTGAACCCGCGACCACTTGCTTAGTGCACCAACCAAACTAACCCTGCCTGCTCTAAAAATAATTGATAAAATAATATTATTTATTTTTCCCTTTGGTAAGTACACTTCAGGTAAACTTCATGCTGTGTGTTTAAATACGAGCACATCATTAATTTTAACTTTTGGTGTTCAGTCTTTGGACTAAAAAACTAATGATTTGTTATGTACACTGTCAACAGGTGGCTTCCGTGGAGGTGGTGGAGGTAGAGGTGGTGGATTTGGCAGAGGTGGTGGTGGAGGTAGAGGCGGCGGATTTGGCAGAGGTGGAAGAGGCGGTGGACGAGGAGGAGGTCGAGGTAGGTTTCTCCATTATTACCATTTTTTAAGCCAGAGGCAGACTAAGTACTTTGTTTAAATAACTTATGTTCCAGGGGCGGATCCAGAAAATTCAGAAAGGGATGGCTGGGACACTTGCCCACTTGCCAGCTCTATAGATACTTCTTATAATTTTTCTTAGAATTCTATAAAGATAATACAAAATTTCAAACAAAACGGGGTGGCCATGGCCCCCTCGGCCCACCCCTAAATCCGCCCTCGTGTTCATCTTACAAAAGCCCTTTAGTATTGATCACAACTTACATGGTGTAGGCTATGCTCACTCTACACTGGATAGTTTTTAATGCTGACACAGAAAGTTATCCGGTATATAGTATGAACAGCAATGGCAGAGAACTGGAACAAGTGGTTCACACCCTTCGAAGATCAGGCTGAAGTGATTGGCCCAAAGGGTTTGATTCTCTAAATCTTAATCCTCACTCTTGAATATTTTATTCTGTCTCAGCGGGTGCCAGTTCTCTTCCTACTTATTTACTTCCACCACAGTCTGAATACTTGTTCAGGCTACACGAGAGTGTGGCAACAGAACTTACATTTATCTGATATATGACACTCCACTTTCAAGGTCAACCCAGTGCAGCTTCGCTCTGTTTCAGAATTTGTGCTGAAATCACTCTTCTTATGGGTGATTAGAAGCCCTATCCGGTCTGATTTTCATGCCAGCGCAAAAGCCACCTGTTATAGTGTCAACATAGCGTTACTTCTATTTTGAACCCTTACTGTTGCATAGCATTATTACTGTCAGTATATGTAGTAGTAGCAAGAGATGTTGATGGTCTCAGCACAGTCAGTCAGTTAATCAGGACCTTATGAAACTATGATGGCAATAGCATTAAGAAGAACAAAAAAGCAATAGGTTTAGCAATGAAAACAACAACTCTGCACGCGCATTACGCTTTTTTTGTAAATTTCTTTGCTGCCCCAGCACAACTACAATGTGAAATGACCAAATTTGAGAGCGGGAATGGCAAGGCAATAAATTTTACTCTCTCTGTCTGAACTCTGACACAGTCTCCTCTCTTCAGCTCCTACCAAATTAACCTTCCTTTAAGTAACTGGGTGACTCAGAATGATCGCAAAAAAAGTTTGAAAGGATATGAAATCTTTTTTTAGTAACAATGGCAGCGGTGCCACTGTTGTTGGATTGTTAGATTCCTAATGTCATTGCTTGATGTCAGAGCCATCAGTAATCAGTCAAAACTTGGTGATCAACATTACAGTCACGCCATGGTCAAGCATAACCCCCAAGATTCCATTAATGAAAATTATTTGAAAAATGAATTCGTTAGTCGTTGCAACAACCAATTCAAATTTGCATTCCAGCATGTGTAATGAGAAGTGAATTTTTCACAATGACTTCTCTGTATTCATTCATATTGAAAAATCTTTGAAAACGTTTACATCAAATTCAAGAAAACCCGAGCTGGTAGAAATTTCATAACTGCCTTGCGTGTGAATTCACTGCTCTTTATGCATGCAGGAATGCATCGGAATTCTACATGTACAACTACCAACAGATTCAGGCTCCGTCCAAACATATGTCTTGTTTGAAAACCGAGATTTTTTCTCCGGTTTTGCCTACTGTCCAAACACATTTGGTCACTGAAAATGCACCTTTTCAAAAACGCTCTCCAGAGTGAAGATTTTTGAGAACGCGAGCTTTTTGTGTACGTGTTGACGGACGAAAACAGAGGTTTTCTAATGCAATGATGTCATACATTTGTACATCATTTACTACTAGCAAAACCCATGCTAGATGTGAGGGATGGTATCGTATTCCCATGTTTAGTGTTCATATAGATGTGCAAAAATGATTTGAATGTGCTTCATGTGCACAGGTATTTTTTTAAAAACTGAGTGAAAAAACTCTTTTAAAAAATGTTCCAATAGGTGTGGCAGGGCTTCAACTTTCAAATAATAAATTCATTAATGGAATCTTGGTGGGGGGGGTACACTTGACCTGCATTGGATGTAAAAGGGATTGTCACGGAACGAAGAAAACATTACACTGTACTATAGCCTGTACATGTTCTACATGTGCCTGTCTCATTTCAAACCTTATGATGGAGAATGAGATCTTTCATTTTATTGAAGCTGACTTGTCTGCAAACAAACTTCTTAGCCTGAGTTAATCCATTCACAGTTCAACTGCCTGTAAACAGCCTGGAAAACTATTATTTTTGTACCAAAACTTGCAGTGTTGACCTTACATGTACAATTTCAGGTGTCACACACAAAAGATAGCCTTAATATTTAACTTTTACTGGGGAATATGACTGTTAAACTGTACTCAAATGATCAGACAGATGAGGTCAGAGAAAACAAATGAGATTCTTGTCACATTATGCACTTGTGCTTGCTTTTAATGATGTTAAGGTCTTTGTCATTTTGCAAAAACTTTTCCTTCAGATATCAAGCCAAGTACATTGTAAATGCTTAGCCAAAGTGGCGCGATTTTCAACTGTCTGCTTGAGTCGCAAGCAGCTGACAGATAGCTAGCGTGAGAAAATGGCCAGAATTTCGCACGCCACCAATGGTTTCCCTGTGAAATGATGTCTGAGAAATGAGTGTACAAATTCCACACTTATGATACATCACTACCCAGGTCTTGGTAGTGCTTTTGATTGGATGAAGCAAATTTCCAACCAATCAGAAGCACTATCCAGATCTGAGTAGTGATGCATCATCAGTAAGGAATTTATGTCCTCAGATGTCATTTCACTAGGAAACCACCAGTGGCGTTGCAAAACAGGGGCTTTTTTCTCAAGCTAACAGATCCCCCGTAAGCGGCTCATCAATTTGGAAATTTCTTTGGGGAGTTTGCAACTTGAGGAGACTGCTGAAAGTCAGGCAACAATTAACCCTTCAACCGGCAAATTTTGGGGAAATTTTTTTCACTACCACTGCCTTGTGAAAATATGTTCACAACTTCTATGCAATAAATTCTAGGGTCATTAACTGTACATCAAAATGTTCATCATGGAATACTCTTCTAAATACGGCAATAAAATTTGAATCAGGTTTTATTGTTAATATTTTACCAAATAGTTTGCAACTAGTTTCCAACTCTCAGAGGGCACTCGACTTCGAAAGTTGCTCCATACTATGGAGGCAATCGCCATCAGTAGTCAGACAAATTTGTTTTCCTTTGCCCTGACATTTATCTTCAGAATTGCAAGTTTTGATCCATTTCGATAGTCAGGTGAAGAGAATCATGCTCAGTGCAATTCCTTGCTCCACAGATGACAAAAACTGGAATTTTACAGTTAAAAAGTCCAGTAGATTTGATGCAAGCTACTGCTAAAATCCACTCGAAAGGAAAGTTACAACTAATTCATGTGAAAAGCATTGAAACTAGGCTTTTGTACATTATGCTAGCATTTTTTCGAGCATTTTAGTGAGGCAAAAGCATTGAGCATTATTCGAGCATTTTAGTGGCATTTTCCCCGGAAAATTAATTTTTCCGAGAAAATAAAATAGAAATTAACTTTTTTCAGGAGCCCGTGCCCCATGAGCTCCTGCTTTTTTAAACAAAGTGAAGACTAAAATTCAAAATTCACAAAAAACCTAATACAGCTGGTTTTTTTGGCTGTATTATGAACTTGTACACGTTGTCGTTGTTACTTGCAACACTTGCACGTTTTTGTAAGTGTAAACTTTGAAATTAAATAAAAAAACCGTTTGTATAATGAGCATTATCCGAGCATTTTAGTGACTTTTTTGGGGAGACCGAGCAGTTTAGTGGGAAAAATGAAGCATTAAGGTGGAGCATTTTAGTAGGGAAGCAAAAGCATAATGTACAAAAGCCTAATTGAAACAGTCCAAGGGCCAAATCACTGAAATGTAGAGAGTGTTTACCCCAAGAGGGTCCTTTTGTACATAGATGTACGATTGGTTATGGGGAAAAAGGATGGGGAAGGGAGATAAAAAATGGAAAGGAGAATAGTTGATGGGTAGTACATGTTGTATTCTGCACGTGCTTGAACCAAGAAAGCCTTGCAGCTTAGGAGCAATATCTACCATGCATAGTGTTTTTCAATTAAAATTTGAAATTGCATATTTTTACTTCAAAAGCATGCATTTTTACTCGTATTGTCAATGCATTTTGTTTATCATAAGTACATATTGTAGGTACTATGGTGCTAAGTTTTTTTGTATTTGTATAACTAGGCGGTGGTGGACGTGGAGGATTTAAAGGAGGATTCAAAGTTACAATTGAACCACATCGGCATGAAGGCAAGTACCATGATACATGGGTTGTTAAAAGAGAAACAGCGCAAGTTGTTTTTAGTTGTGGTGATCTCACAATTGCTAATAAGCTTTCTTTTGCTGTGATAGTAATAACAGTTGTTCATCAGCGTAGTTTCTTCATGTTGCTTCTTTGTAAACATGTATTTTTAGACCTGCCTTGTATTTCCTAATAATTTATACAACTAAAGAAAATTTCATTTGATTTAAAATTTATTAATAGTTATATGCAAAAATTTCAAACACAGCAATATGATATTTTTGCTTATGAGAATACATTGTCATGGCAGGGCAGGTACTAATACACTTGTGAAATTCAAAAAGTCACTTACACCCCTTTCTCATGTTTGATATTTTCCTTTAGGAGTGTTTATTGCGCGTGGGAAGGAAGATGCATTGGTCACAAAGAATATAGTACCTGGAGAGTCTGTGTATGGTGAAAAAAGGATATCAGTTGACGTAAGAATAATTATATTATATTGATAAAGTAAAAACTTCTAGGATACAATATCTTTCCGACTTCACATTTTGCACCACATTATATTTTGTGCCTTTAAATTATTCAGTGTGCATGTACTGTACAAAACCCTTGGCGTCTAGCAAGACGGAGAGAGAGCAGGGTGCAAAGAAAGTCAGGTTTACAGCTTGCCATTTGGACAAGCTGTAGCCAGTTTGCACTAGCCCAGAAGTCGTTTCAAACATTTTTTTGATGAACAGGATTGGTTACAGTTCTTCTGCTATTTGAATTCCCCAAGAAACGTCAATTTCTAGTCGGGCAAGTTAACAACAGAATTCACTTGCCTGACTACAAAATCCACTAGCTCAGGGCTATCAGGCACACTGGAGAGTTTTTGTAAGTACCACAGCATACATAAGGAGATTTCCAGCACAACCTTCACCAAGTAAAACCGTTTTACCAGGGAAGTTAACAATGGCTTTGAAACTAGACATACACTATTGCTTTGTAACTATTACAGTAGAACCCTGTTAATATGGTCACCAATGGGCCAAAAAGATTTGGCCATATCAACGGCTGATCGTATTAACAAGCTATTTTCTAACAAGAAAATGTATGGCCGTTTTGCCGGGCGGCAAAAAAAGTGGCCGTAATAACGAGGTGACCGTATTACTGAGGTGGCCAATAAGGCGGGGATCCATTGTATATGGGTATCATTCAGTTTTAGGATTGAAAAGACATAAGTTGCTCTTTATCTTGATTTTGTAGGGTGCAGCGGATGCTGAAAAAATTGAATACAGAGTTTGGAATCCTTTCCGTTCAAAGCTTGCGGCTGCCATTCTTGGTGGAATTGACAAAATTCACATGCCTCCTGGTTCCAAAGTATTGTACCTTGGAGCGGCATCAGGAACAACAGTGTCTCATGTCTCTGACGTTGTTGGACCTGTAAGTATGACATACAATGTACAACTGTATGATTGCCAAAAATTAATTTTAACTGCAGTTTAGAATGATTTTCACATGACCTTGAAATGAAAACACGCGAACAAAACAGAAACAACAAGGGAACAGAATTAGAACGGTTTCATTGGTTTATGGAACATGCGTGGCTATTGGTTGGTTAAGCGAACATGCGGGTGAAACTTCATGCCTGAGAACTTTCTACAAATCAATTGATACTTTCCTTTGATGTCATACTGCAATACGACTGGCCAACTGAACAATGCCTTCTCCATATTAGGTTTTTCTTTGGTGGTAAAACAAAGAGTCCATGTTTTGATCTTTTCATCCATCGGCTGATAAAACAAACCAAAACCATTTTTCAAGGTCATACAAGTATGACTCTGTTTAGTTTATGAATGTTTGTACACTAACTTGGGGGTAGTGTGTCAAAAGGCTCTGCCTTAGCACCACCCTGTGGCCCCTGGTGCCTTACTTTCGCTCTTGGGGGATAAGAAAAAAAAATGATAATAAATTTATTACTGTCTTACAGTGTATATTGTGCAAATTACATGTGCATATGATCAAATGTGCATCGCATATAAAAGCATATTACTAACAAAAAACTATAAAAGTTAAATGTACATGATCAAAAATTTACAAAATATCTATTGGATCTGATAAAAAGCTAGTTTAAAAAAGTCTCAAGCAACATTTTAAAGGTATAAAAAATTTTCCCATTATGAATATTAAGGGCAAGCTGTTCCACAGTTTTGGTCCCGCTGCCAGGAAGGCGCAGTCACCAACTGTTGCACGAGCAATAACTCTTGAAGCTGGTGGAAGAAGTCCTACAAGAATTTGTAGCTTTTCCATACTAATCCTATGGTGGGCACCCTACACAATGTAGTTTTCATAGCTAGGTTCAGAGCACTGGTCTCCCTTCAATTTTTCTTAGAGCACAGCCTTTGTGGCCCAGAGATCAGCGTGCTCGGTTCCCAATCTTGAAACCCCAGGTTTGAATCCTCCTTTGAGCACTACTAAGCTGAAGTAGCTGCTTTTCACATAAGCCCCAAGTTTAACTTCTCTGCCACACCCATAAACAGTCAACTGGCAACATCCATCCCATTACTGTAATAAAAGATGGGTTGTTCCTTGTAGATTAAATTTGTGATAACGTGTGTGAGTGGAGTGCCTGCTAGCTAGCTTGAACAGTTAGTGATAGACAAGTGTACTTAACCAAGATTTATTTGAGTTTTGTCTGACTGATGGTTTATTATTTTGGACTCAAAAAAATTTCAAAGAACTTTTCCTATGCTTGGCAACCTTTAGCTAGTGGATGTGTCTGCTCAGTGACTTTTCACTCGTTCCCTGTTGCCAACAGTAATCAAGCATTAAGCATCTGTGAACATCCTTGTTAATTTTGACTATGGCTTGGAAAGAATAAATTGCTTTATGCTACATGTACAACAACACACAAGTGGACATTCAACATACACATACAGTGAAACCTGTATATATTTAATAAATATTTTTTTATTATTTGCCTGCTCATACAAGTGTTGAGGAGTCAAATACCATTCAAATGAATGGTGGAAATGTTTGGAATACTGCCAGAGACCAGGATATACACTGGACTGAAGAGATCAAAATGAGTAAAATGTAGGCTTCAAGTACGCATTTCAAGTTGACTGATTTTCTTGAAAACTAGCTGTATTAAGGCATTGTGTACCTGTTTGTATTTTTAATTTCTTTTCTCCTTGTGGCTTGTGTATTTGACAATATTGATGCAACTTGATGTGACATGATTAGCTCTTAGACTGAACCAACAGAAATGAGAAGATCAGTCAAAATGATGTATATTTCTTTTTTATATCTTCTAGGATGGTCTTGTGTATGCAGTTGAATTTTCTCACAGATCGGGACGTGATCTCATTAATGTAGCTAAGAAAAGAACAAACGTTATACCAATTATTGAAGATGCAAGACATCCTCATAAATACAGAATGCTGGTTGGTGAGTAAAGAAAATGTTGATAACTTCACAAGATTATTCAAGAAAGAAAAGCTTAGCCTGAGATAAAACAGCCACCGCTGGTTTCCTCATGAATTCAGAAATGACGTGTGACCAACGACTGCAGAAATTCCATACTGATTGGCATCACTACCCAGATCTGGATAGTGCTTCCGATTGGTTGAAGCAAATTTCTCTTTGGTGTAACCAATCAGGAGCACTACCCAGATCTGAGTAAGTGACACGTCACCAGTGTGTAATTTCTGCAATTGTTGCTCAGACGTCAGTTTTTCAACTAGTGGTGGCTTTGTGAAATGTAGTTGCCCAAAGGCAAAAGTAGGTCGCCATGAGCCACGGGGCTAGTTGAAATGACTTGTGGGCTAGTACATGCTAGCTACAGCTTGCCCAAATGGCAGGCTGTAAAGCTAACTTTCTTTGCACCCTGGGTAAGCACCCATAGTGTATTAAGTTGTGGGATACACACAACGATATCATTTTGACTTATCACCTGAATTGAGAAAGACAATGTTCACACAACACTGGACAAATTCTCGACAGGTTGAAAATTTGTGCATTTAGGTGTTCTGCTCACACAGGACCGCCTTAACGGAACCAAAATTTAGTTGCTTGGTGGTTCAAAGTTCCAGGTGAAAAAAGTGAAGATACTAAAGGGTTCCATATGAGGGAAGTGTCCGGTCAAATTTTTCAGTCAGTTGAAAATTCATCTGGCGCTATGTGATTGTAACCTTAGTCAATTCGCTTTCAAGGACACAGCCAGCCCATAGACCTGTAGGCCCCAGTCTATAAATTTTTGGTTGCATCATTCTACCACTTGTAACAAATTATATGTCATTGGGGTGAGCTAAAAAGCTGAAGAGTTCAAGGTGTTGGTGAGTTCAGTGCATACTAGTCGTGCATGCAATTTTCAGGATATGTGGAAATAAAAGTCAGCCAGGCCTATAAATAGCCGAAAAGCTGGCTGCACCCCTGGCTGTTATAAAACAATCCAAAATGTGACTTTTTTAATTGCTAGAATTGAAATGCTAGCGTGTGGGGCTGCAGTGAATTATCTGCAGCTTTTGAATATTTTTATGGTGGTTATTGACTTTACCAAAGTTTGCATTTTTCTTCCAAACAAATTGGTGCATCATCGATTCACGTTATGAATCTTCAAGCTACGAGTTGCTGATGGTTAACCATTTGAAATTAACTGGATCTCTTAATCTCATTACCTTTTAGGCATGGTGGATACCATTTTTGCTGATGTGGCTCAGCCTGATCAGGCTCGTATTGTCGCCATTAATGCTCACAATTTTCTTAAAAATGGAGGTCATTTTGTCATATCAATAAAGGTCAGTAAAGTACTTTGTATCTACAGTAAGATCCCAGTTTGTAATAAGATCCCCCCCCCCCAAGATATAAGCCTCCTTTGCACAATCAAGCCCAGGCCAACTCTCCCCTATTATCTGGCAGTATCCCAGAAATGGCAAAAAGTTATTATTCCAACCTCCTGCTAGGGGTTCCAAATTTCCCAAAGAAATTTTATTTTTGAGCTTTTCTGTGATTTAGTTTAGAATAAAGCTCATTTCCTCCCAAATTCAGAAAAGGGTTTCGATCATACATGATAAGACTGTGTATATAATGTTCTGAAATACACCCATGTGATGTGGTTGATGTAGCCTGTGTTGCAGCTGGCCCATGCACTTGTCTTAACCATTTGTATAGTCGTATACAGAAGGTTTAGAGCGTCTGCGACTCAGGCAAGGTTTAGGTTGGGGGGTTCTACAAAGGTAATTGTTCCCAGATTTTCGATCTCCAGGGGTTGGCATCTCTCCATCAAATCTGGGGTTGATTGTTTGACAGTCTATGAACACTTTACAACCTTACTAACTTGATGTACAATCAAGCTTGAAGTATCTATCTCTTTAAATTTTGATATGTTTATTTTTAGGCAAATTGCATCGATTCAACAGCAGAACCTGCTGCAGTATTTGCTGGCGAAGTAAAAAAAATGCAAGCTGAAAAAATGAAACCTCAGGAACAGTTAACACTGGAACCATATGAAAGAGACCATGCTGTTGTTGTTGGAGTGTACAGGTAACCGTTAGATACATAGCTTGCGTGTAGGCGTCTCTGTCATGTAATTCCTTTTTAGAAATAAGAAGCAATAGATAAATACTTAAAACTTACTGTACTTGAAGCAGTCAATACCTTATGTCCTTGAATGCTGGAAGCAATGCAGTAATTATTATAAGACCAAAATAAGGTGTTATTTACACGAAAGGAAGTCTCTTCACTGTAATCAAGGGGGTGTTTCTAAACTGAAATTTTATTTTGTCTATATCTTTTATCTCTTAACACTTGGAAATACTGAGAAAACTTGAACTACGAGAGGAGAGACTGTGCTTATACATGTGCTGTGTATAGTGGTGACAGCGCAGTCAAAGCTAAAGAAATAGATTGTAATAGTGAGGCAACAAAGCGACTTTCCTTATAGAAGGGAGGGACTCTAACTCTTGGGGGTTCCCATTAATTTTTCCTGCTTGTCTGATGGGCGGATACCGTTTATTATTCATTATGGAGAAGGGTTTTCTCAGTGCATAGGCACCTAAGCAAGGAAATTGTTAAGCTAAAACTAAGTTTGGTTAAACTTAGGTTTCTGGGAAACTGCCCACCTACCCCTCCCCTAAGATAATATTAACACCTACTTCTCACTTAAGGCAAAATGTTGGCTTAGGGGAGGGGTAGGTAGGCAGTTTCTCAGAAACCTAAATTGATGCCTAAGTTTTTGTCGAAGGGTTCCTGTTATTAATTTGTCATTTTCTTTTTTAATCTTTTTTCCAGACCGCCACCAAAGAAGGACAAAGAATAGCACATCTTTTTTTTCTTGTTTAGGATTTTATTATAACTTAATGCTGTTTTCAATAAAAAAACTCTATTGATTGCTGTACCGTGAGACTCCAAAAGATTTCTTCCTTGGTGTACAGTAAAAACCTGCATATAAGAAGCTGGAATTTTTGAGGTCAGGCAGAACAGGATCTTATATTTTAGGGTAGTTTTTTACAAATCAGGCTTATTAGGTTCTTAATAGGTTCTTATTTTTCAGAGATTGTCGTAAAGTAACCGCTGGTAGAAGTATTGTACCATTAATACATAACGGTTTACAGAAAACATATTTCTCGTGAAAATCCAAACAAATTTAAATCAAAGAAACCATATACACGAAAACTTTTTGTCAGAAGTTTCTCACGCAATTAACATCCGGAATTTTGACCATCAAACTTGGAGTGATTTTGTTTTCTATAAGAACCTATTTTTCTTTTCCAAGCTGAACAGGTTCTTAGATTTTGGGTATTTAAATGACAAATCTCAGCCAGTAAGTTCTTTAATCACCATGTCCTTATATGTGGGTGTTTACTGTAACATATATTTCCTCTCTTGTGTGCATGTCAAGATTTTTGGATATTTAATAAAAATGATGGGTTGCCCCTCTGCTAAAATCCAATATCTCGACTATATAAAATCAATATTGGTCTAGTCTACAATAGCTTGTTTTGTATCTTTTATCTAAAGACAGATAATGACCGTCTTTTGTTTATCGAGAACATCAATCATTATTATTTCCGGCTGTATTTTCTTCAAAATTAGATAAAGAAAGAACTTGAATTTTTTTACGAAAATCATGGGTTAACCCTTTAAAAATCCGATTTTTAGCATTTTGGAAAAAGGCCTTCTTAATAGTCTAGAAAGGCGCCTTTTTTAATCAAGAGCATCAATCATTATTACTTCTGCCCTTGTTTTCTTTAAAATACGATAAATGAAAACCTTTCAATTTTTTGCCCAAAATCATGGGTTAACCCCTCAGAAAAGTTCGATTTTTGGGACTTGAAAAATGATTATTTTTATGATATAAAAAAGCTTTGTTTTTTTCCAGAACATCATTCAGCATTATTTCTACCCATATTTAAAACCCAAATTAGATAAGGAAAAACTGAAATGTTTGACAAAAACCATGGGTTAACCCCTTTGAAAAATGTTGATTTTTTGGACTTAAAAAAATGGTCTTTTTTACAGTCTAGAAAGACGTCTCTATTACGTAGAACATCAATCATCGTTATTTCGGGCCTTATTTTCCTCAAAACTAGATGAAGACAAAACTTTAAATTTGTGGTAAAAATAATGGGTGAAACCCTTTAGAAAAAACTGTGATTTTTGGAACTTTCAACAAAGTCCATTTTATAGTCTAGAAAGGAGTCTCTTTTTATCTCCAGCATCAATCATTATTATTTCTGGTCTTTTCTTAAAAAAGAAAGAAGAATTTTTTTGACCAAAACTATGGATTAATCCGATTTTTGGACTTTGAAAGATCGCCTTTATTGTAGTCTAGGAAGGTTATGGGCCCCTTTAAAAAATCTGATTTTGGCGTTTTGAAAGATGGTCTGTTTATAGTCTAGATAGTCTATTTTATCTATAAAATCAATCATTTTTTCTGGCCTTTTTTTCACCGAAACTAGATAAAGAAAAAACTGAAATTTTTGACCAAGATTATGGTTTAACCCCTTTGAAAAAGCCTGATTTTTTGGACCCCAGTTTAAGAATGGCCCTTTTTATTGTCTAGAAAGACGCCTTTTTTATGTAGAACAACAATCATTATTATTTGTGGAGTTATTTTCTTCGAAAATAACATAAGGTAAAACTTTTGAATTTGTTAAAAATCATGGGTTAACCCCTTTGGAAAAATTCAATTTTTAAACATTTAAAAAATGGAAAAACTTTAAATTTTTGACAAAAACCATGGGTTAACCACTTTGGAAAATTTCGATTATTACAATGTAAAAAAAAGCTTTGATTTTTTCCAGAACGTCGTCACTATTTTTTCTACCCATATTTGAAACAAAAATTAGATACGGAAAAACTTTGAAAAAAGCTAATTTTTGGACTTAAAAAATGGCCTTTTTTATTGCCTAGAAAGACGTCCCATTTTTGGCTAGAACATCAATTATTATTGTCTGGACTGGGTATTTTGTAGACTTGCTATAAGTCGACCTCACTGAATCGGACGAAAGACTTTTTTCAAAGTCTAGGTATTTTGCGAGTTGTGATTTGCTAGTTACAAGTTTCGAGTTGCTAGTTGCCACAATCTTGGACAGAATAAAATGGAACAGCAAACTCCCATCCCCGCAAATCAAAGATGAAGCCGCGCAAAAGCCAAAACGCCCCATTTTTTCATCCTCAATTTTGGAGGGGAGCGGGGAGGGTACAAATTTTTCATCTGTTTTGTCCAAAATTGTAATCTTGGACAGAATATAAAATGGAACGGCAGACGCCCATCCCTCCAAATCAAAGATGAAGCCGCGCAAAAGCCAAGACGCGCCATTTCCCCTTCCTTGATTTAGCGAGGGGGGGGGGGCGGTTCGGTAGCTGCGGGAAAAATGCTCTCCTTCATCTTTCCTACGTAGAAGAGACTATTTTTCCCGAAACTTCGTGTGCATATTAAGGACAACAACACATGGTAAGTTTTTAAATCGCCACATGGTAAGTTTTATTCTTTTTTATTTCCATTTTCTGACAAATTTCCAGACCTAACTTTCGCTCCATATGTCCTTATGTCTCATGTTTTAACACGTAGGGTTAGAGCCTGAGTTACCTATGGTGGGACCTGGGACCGAGAATAAACTAAGATGGCGCCTGGAAAACGTGCATATTCAAAACCTGAACTTTACAGTGATTTCACCGTTTCTACTGAACTTCAACACAGTGGCTTAGACAGTTTACCATCTGGTGGCTTATTCGTCGTCGTTTAGCTCCTTTACGTGAAAATAAATCTGCTACTTCAACAACAGGAAACAAGCTTTGACACAAAGCAGCACAGAAAGTCTGTCGGCCCGGAGGTTAAATTAAAGGTAAGGCTCTTCTGAGATCATAGAAATGTGGTTGAGACTAATATTCTTTTATTAATGTAAGAATTTAAATTTTTCAACAGCTGCATGCTGGGCTTTCAACCCCCCACGTATTTAAATATTAAGAATTGATAGGGAAGAAATGATAGATGACGTCATAACATATAGTACGACACATGACATCATTTCTACCATGTGCAGCTTCAATCATCAGAAATTTGTGATGGCGTAACTGCAGAATACCCTGCCACTTTAAAGCAACCCCCAAAAATAGGTAGATACGGGGATACTCAGTCACTACATACCTGTCTGTGTATCTGTGTATCCACGTAGTAAATATCTTTTAAATGATAGTCACTGCATATCCACGTATCCACTTTGATGTACACTTAAGACAGCATAAAAAGCATACAGTATGTCTATTTGTCGTTCTTAAAGCCACTGAAGGTAGAAAAGTGCATAAAAGGGATAACTGCATATCCGCAAAACTCAACGCAGGGCTAGGCACTACGGCAATGGGCTGATTTATTATAGGTCAATATTTCGGCTAACAAAATTAGCCTTCCTCAGGGCCAGAACCATACCAAGAGAAAATATCTTTTACCAGCTCCTAAAACTGGAATTTAAAATTCACATAAAGTGGTTAATAATTAACTACAATTATAAATACTAGATAGAATAATATACAGGTAGATGATCATACAATAAAAATAGAAATAGAAACAGTTCAACTTTCATTTCTGCCGTTCAGACGGTCTGGTGACAGGGTTTTGCCTCTATCCATGAGGTCACTTCTCTTCCTGTACGGCGTGATATGCCGAGGGTGGGTTATTCCAGCAGAATAAGTTCCATGTCTGCGATCGAGTGGCCAGGTTGATTAAAGTGGAAAGGGACTGCTGCTGTGGCGTTTGCGTGGTTGCCATATTTGACTGATATCTCTACAGAGTACAATACTCGGCTATGAGGTGCCCAAATTACAAAAGATCTCACCTCTCTACAACAACCACTTTGTTCTGTCCCCAAGGTGACCATTGTGGAGAGGTTCAACTGTATTTAAAAATACCTTGGAACTTTAAAATTATCATGTACACTTATATGTAGCTTTGCTTAATCTTCAATTTGTTATTTTGTTTTTCAGACAGAAGAGAATAACAAAGATTTGTCTTAAACAGGGTTGGGGCAGATCTTGAGCTATTCAAAAGTGGCTCCAACAATAGAGGAGTAGCTGAAGTGAAGGACATCATGGCCACAGGAAAGAGATCGCAAGTTGCCAGGTTGGTTATTTTGTTAACCTTCGTTATTAATACTCTCAGTGGTTACCTACTGAATTTTAGAAAAAGATTTAGTTCTGGAAAGTTTGCTGACATAGGCCAGGAAGTCATTTGAACATGGCAGGGCTTTTGCTGAAATTTCAAGTTTCTTGGTATATGAAATTTGTAGGGGGAAATTAGCCTGCAAAAACAGCCATTTCTCTTCGCTCCTTGCTGCTGGCAATGTTTTGTGAGGAGCAACATTTATGACTAATGTTTCCTTTGAATTATTTGTTTTATGATCCCTGAAAAGCTTCATAAGGGGAGAGGATAATTAGTTGTTTAAAATCAAAATTGAAAATTTCAGTTCCTCCTAGGATCTACTGCTCCACGTACGAATGATTGCTAATTTTTTTAATAAGCCACTATCCGATGAACTCATCAATCGTATTGCAGAGCAATGTACATTCAAGAACATGAAGAAATATGATATCAGTTATAGGATTCGGAACGAAGAGAGTTCCTTGCTTCTCCGGAAGGGAGTCGTCAGTGGATGGAAGAATTACTTTACTCCAGAACTGAATGAGAGATTTGAAAAGGAAGTGTTGGAAAAACTGAAAGGAACTGGATTAGAATTTGATTTTGAGTTATAAAAGACAGCGTTTCATTAGTGAATCGATAAATTCCTAGTTTGTGCATCCAAGTAACAAAATTCACTAGTGTCTAAAATGCGTTTATACAGAGGAAACGTTTAACGTTTCTGTGGACAGATAACGTGCTACATCGCGTACTACCCACATTTTCAGTGACAAAGAGGGATAATTTGAGCCAGTAAAGGACGCTCTGTGTGTGTCAAGTCGTACCTCAGCTTAGTTTATAGTATAAGTCAATAGTTGCCGATAAAAAATTAAGTTAACACTCCCAAAATACGGTATTGTATCTGCAAAATGTAATTATTGCCCTTTTTGCTTTATAAAATGTCAGGATATTTTGTCTTGAAGTTATTGTGATCTTTGCTCATCTTTCCTCCTGAAGATTCATGGCTCGTCACTTAAGTGATTCAGTTTTGCCAATAGAACTGAAGAACTCCTCATTTCCCAACAATTATGCTGTATTACCTCCTTACCTAACATAATTAGGCACAAGGATGGCTTCGTACTTAATCATTTAAGCTCAATTTTTCTGACAGAAAGTGGCGGAAAATTTCCTACCAACGTTTTGCGAAGAAAAAAAGAAGCCGAACTTCTGCCTAAAAACATAGCAAGACCAGCAATAACACAATTCAAGGGATGACGTTTGCTACTTGAAGATATGCTTGTGACTATATTGTAAGACGAGAACATGGGTCGACGTTATCATGTTTTTATGGATAATATTTTTGATGAACAATAAAAAATATTCTGAGAATATGTGCCGTCATGACTAACCAATCATGATCATCGTCATCGTCACCATGAACATCAACATCTTGCAAAAATCACCACCATCATCACTATCATGGACATTATCATCATCTTCATCATCATCATCATCATCACTGCTAGCACCAACACCACTATCAACGTCAGCATCATCATCATCGTCATCATTTTCTTCTTCTTTTTCTTCTCTTGGTCAGTTTGCTGTCAGGGTCTTAAAAGGAATCATCGGCTTTTCATCGATTAGCCCTGGGCAGTATCGAAAACAGCGCGCAGTGTTTGTTTTGCATTTTTCAAAGGAAATCTGTATTTCTTTGCTAAAGAAGCAAAAATTGATAAAAGCTTTTCCGATCCAAACTATTTTAAACTCTCATGGAGGAAGCTCAGTAGAACAGGTTGGTCACGTGGTATAATTTCTAATGAGTAAGATCTGGGACATAGAATCAACCAGAATCCGAAGTTTACACCCCTAAGCGAGACAACGAGCAGCCCCGCCCCTTTCATATAGGAGCCCCCCCTCCCTCGGGGTTACTTGTTTACATCTGTTATTTCTGTAAAAGGGCTGGTTGTTGTAATGTTACCAACAATGAAGCTATAAAGATTGCAAAGCAGACTTACAACTTTCAACATAGTTGGCTAAACAAAAGATCGATGTGATTTTGTGTTACAACTGAGATGTGGTGGCCTGTTTACGTTGAAGGCGAAGGTCTGTTCTGTTTGTTGTGCAAAAAACATGACACAATCCTCAAAATAAGTCGAAAGTTTTTAACAAGGAGCCCTGTAAACAATTTCGCCCGAAGAGTTTGAAGATCACTGCCGTACGTCACAACATATGAACGTAGTTTCAGCGGAGATGCTACAGGGGGATTCCGTGTTTCAAAGAACCCTTGACGAACGCGAAAGAGTCGCAGAAGATGTGCTGTTGAAGGTGTTCACAACTGCGTATTGGATCATGAAAGAATAGCTACCTGACCACAAGATCAAGTCACATGTAAGCCCCTGAGCTTACATGCATTCCCGGTTTGGCCGGCTTTGCCTTTTGTTTACGTCTTTATCGCCTTGCCGTAAGGATTAGTTTGCCGTTTCATATTTTTCTACAAGTTTAATTGTACTGATCCAGGTCAACAGCTGGGAGATCCGGCACCACTCATTGGTTTGATGCTGTGGACTTGCTGATATTTATATATTTAACAACAACTACCCGGCAACTTGAAATCTTAGAAAAACTCTCTCGACTGTTTTCTTTTTTTTATTTTTTAGATAAAATAAGACCAGAAATAATGTTTAGTGATGTGTTGACTATAAAAGAAGCCTTTCTGGAGTATAAAGATGTCAAAGTCGGATTTTCTTGCCCCCGCAGAGATTTCGTCCAGAAGGCGAAATCCCGAAGAGGCACTCTAGTAACTTGCGCGTATATTAAGGAAAGTACTTACAGCTGAAATATACAGTCAGTATGCCAGAAAAAATCTCGATTTGCTTGAACAGGGGCTGCGTGGAATCGTCAGGTAATGATGACGTTTCTATTGTTCGCGCCCGCAAGTCCGAGATGGTTAGGATGACGTAGAGACAGAAAATCCCGAAGGGGCCTCTTAGGTAGATTTTATGACATTTTAGTTTACAGTCATACTTCGATACTCTTTTGCGTTATGTGTTATCAGTGACATTCTGTGGAGCAGTTGTTTTGAAAGTTATGGACCAAAGACACTCGCTAAGCGTAGATCAAGTTATAAGGTGCGTATAACTGTGTATATATAAACACTTGGAGAGTTTGCGAGACACGAGTTCACAAATCTGTGGCAGACACTCTTTCTCTCTCTTTGACCGGAATAAGACTCAGCCCCAAACAAGCAAGGCGAGTGGATCAACGGCTAGCATATCACTAGTAGAACGATGGACGATTACAGAAATTCACCGACAATCAAATTCTGTGCTGACTTATAGGCGAATCTTTGCTGACGTCACTGTTTACATTTTTCCTCATTACCATACGACTTAACTCATAGAAGCCGTGGCCGTATATATGAATTAAATGCAAAAGTCGAAAGAGCTGATAAAGTTGGGCAATTTGTGCAATTTTCAGCTCTTTGCGAGCAATATTGAAGGAAATATCAGCCATCAAAAATTGCAAAATTGCTGTGTGGCAAAAAAGTTAATGAGCCATACATTCTCTGTAAAATTTCGAGTTTTTAGAGGAGAATTTCTCCGAAACCGTTCGGTGTATTGGGCTCAAATTTTCAGAGATAACTGAAACTGTTATGCCCTTTCAATATTCAGAGTTTTTATTTTATTAGCGTCATCAGAGAGTGATAAGCATATGGTAATGAGGCAAAAAGTGTAAACAAAGATTCGCCTATTCCCTGCTCACAGATGTCCTTCTGCTATAAGTTTAAAATAAGACGAGAATCCGCGAGCGTGAATTGATTAAACGACCTTTTAATTTCTAAGGCTTACTTTCCGGCAAATAAAATGAACTGTATGTAAAAAGTGAAAGAAAAATAGCCAAAAATTTAACTTCTAATTTCTATTCCTTATGGTTTAGAATAAACTATTCTTGAGACTGAGAATGTTTTGATCAAAGCTGTGTAAATCGGGCTGAAACTGAGCATGGAACCTTGCGTTTCATGTTTTTATCTCACCTATTGCATGGAATATGTGTGAAAATCTTCATTATGAATGGGTATCTTTCAAAGAGCTACACAACGAGCAAGAATACTGTTGACCGACAATATACAGAGCGGGGGTATTTTTGGTAGAAAAATTCAAATTTTTTTCTCTATTTGTTTTTGGCGAAAATAAGACTAAAAACAGAATCATCGGTTTTTCATACCTATTCAAAACCCCGGAACAAACATCACCGGTTAGAAGGTCTCTTGCGGTTCAAGAAGCCGATTATAAGTCGAAAGCTGTACATCGTCTTTCAGAGCTGGTTACTATCAAGTCGTTTGAAGCTATGCGAGCCTGCGCGCTTTTCAAACGTTTCTATTACCTGCCCTGAAATATGCTGTGATGTTGGGAGAAAAAAAGAAGATGTTTGTATATAAGCGCAAGGAAAATTGCGCCTAATTAAACAATGTCCACTATTTTTTGACTTATGGTAAAGGAACGAGAAATACGTGTAAATTTGATGCAACTGTAAACTTCTTTTCGGCAATTGCAGGCAATATTACTGTAAAAACAAAACGTAAGTCAAATTTGGAAAATTATAACTTAATCTTGTGTTTTGCAACCAGCGCTTTTTATTGACTTTAAGATTCAACGGCGCGACGGCAACGAGAACAACTTTGCACGTGCCTCGTACTTTTTTGTACATTTCTTTCCCGTTTTTGCACGACTACACGGTGAAAATGCCTAATTTCGCGTTTTATAGAGGGCGTAAAGCCATCCTGTGTCACGTACAAATACAGCTTCTGGCCGAGAACTATCATTGACTGGAATAGCCTGCCATCTGATTACTTAACAATGGATTCAACTGCAAAATTTAAAGCCACCATCTCTGACTACGTTTTTTAGTGTGATGTTAGGAGCTTGCGAATATATCTGTTATAGATGTTGCAAGATGATATATGTAAATGTAAATGCAACGACGAAATTTTATTTCTCTTTCTGAGCCTGGATATGGTCCCTTGAAATTCAGCGTCGGGAGAGTTCGTCTACATTTGACAAGGTAAGTGGGTAGAAATAATCGCTATAAAGAATGAAAGAACGCAAATTCACTTTTTAAGCGACGTTTTCCTTGCTGTTCGGTCGTTGGATCTTAAACTCCCTTATCGTGTCCTCTTCATCAAGAATAATTAAAACTGAAATAGGATGGCTTTCCTTCCCATCGTTACTGAACATATACGGAAAGCAAATCACTAATAATTGTTTTCCCGCCTTTTTGTTGTGCTGTTCAAGAATAGCTAGTGAAGAAACAAGCTTCCTGTTAATGTCGAGGAAACAGGGAATCTAACTGAGAAAAAAAATTATTAAACTCTAATTAAACTTCACAACAAAATGGTCTGACTAGACGGGTTTACGCAACTCCATTTATTTCGAGGTCTTCTCGATAACGAAATTTTACGAGGTATACTGTTACCACAAGAAATATTTCACTTTTTACCTTTTTCCTTTACGAATACAAATGATTCTTAGGACCCAGTTCAAAGGCATCGGAGCCTTTTGTAAACGTAAGAGGCTGGCGGGGGAGGTGGGGGGGCTTATCGTACACCAAGCCAAGCGTTTACCTCTACTCAAATTTCCCAGAAAAAAAACTGTTTGCTTGCTTGTAACCTTCACAGTGTCCGGATCGTTCATTATCAAATTATTGACGTGCATAAGTAGGCCATTGTTCAGACGTCGATCTTGCTTCATGTTCATGGTTCCTTCAAGGTATTTCTTGAGTCGTCGAAGGGTGAAAAATGTATGCTGCGAAGTCTCTAATGGAATGCTCAGTTAATAGCAAATTCAATCTTATAAAATGCTGAGCACCTCTCTAAATAAGGCGCGTTTTGAATCAAGAGTTTGTGGAAAGCTGGGCTACCCGAGATTTTGAGGAAAAACAACTTTTACAAATGATAGCCATATTTTTCATAGCTTTACTGAACGGGCCTGAGTGAATGAGGATGTTGTGTATGAATCAACGAAATTTCCAAACAATTTTTGGGCCTAACGCGCATGCGTCTGTGAAGAACCGTACCATGAGTGTTTTAAACCACAGGTGAGCGAAATGAGTTTTCGATCCAAATATATAGGTCAATTTTCTAAGGCAAAGTTAGGTTGATTATTTCCGGTGGGGTTATAGGGCGGTGAGAGATGGCCAACTCTCTGAAGCCTGCTTGACTAATCCGTGCGGATGCGACTTACCGGGGGGTGCTGTCGAGCTTGCTGACGGTCACCAAACTCCGGCCCAGCAAGTGCAGGGAGGTGCTCGAACTATTAACTCTGTCCCAGAGGTTAAATGGGAACCCTCGCGCCGGAGGTTAAACGGTTAACTCTCTCCCAGAGGTTAAACGGGAAAAATGGCCACCAGAACACCTCCCTGACGGGATTTTTGCTATTTTTTGTGACGTGTCACGCTGCAAGAGATGTAACGCAATGTCACGCAATATTTATATTTTTAACCCGGGGGGACTCCCATATGAAAGTGGCGGGGATGCTCGTCGGAAATTTTGAATGAAACCCCTTAAGAAGACCAACCTCGGTGTTGTTCCAATGTTCTTTAGGTATTGATGTTTATACAGAAAACTTTGATTACATGAATTGAGAAAAAATTAGTATAATTGTATTAAAGTATCTCTCATTGCACTGATTTTCGGTTTCTTTCCATCTCTACTCTCTTCTGAATTGGTCTTGTTTTTCACTGAGGTTAAAGTGAAAGCTTTTTTTTAGAGGAGACGTTTAAGAAAATCGCGGGAATGAGTAAGGTACGATAGCGCCGACTTGTTGTCAATAAGTGAATGACCTCTTCAAATGTCATTTACATTATTTTGATTAACAAGAAGTCTTCTCACACCTATCTGCTTTAGCCAAGTCCCTCGCAGTCGTGCAACAACCAACAAGCAATCACTTTCAGTGTAACTTTGAATTTAAGGCGAATTGCCAGTCCGATCCGATTCGATCGAAGCAATCCGATCCTAGTTTTGTTAACGGCCAGCCAGTATTTAAAACAGTACGCAGTATTTGTTTTACATTTTTCGAAATGAATCTGTATTTGCAAGAGATCATAATCGGACTATTATGATCTCTTAGTAATTGTTACGGCGGGACGGATAAGAATTTTGATTTCTCGCCTTTTTATAAACTTGGCGTTTCGTATGCTATTCAACAAACATTTTCAAGTGATCTTAACCGACCGTTAAAGAAAATAACAAGACTACACATGAAAAAAATTCAAGGGGTCTGGAAATGAGATTAAGAATTGACCCCTTGTAATTTTTTCAATATATAGTCTTGCAATTTTCTTTAACCGTCAGTTAAATGTTTGTTGAATAGCATACGAAACGTCAAGTCTACAAAAATGCGAAAATTCACAATGATTATCACCGCTGTTTGTGTGTTTTATTTTTGTTCCAAACTATTAAACAGGCTGGTCACGTGGTATTTCTAAATCTCTCTAAATGAGTGAGACCTGGGACCAAGAACCAACCAAGATGGCGCCTAAAAAGCGCGCTTGTTCAAAACCTGAACTTTATCGCGATTTTACCGTTTGTGCTCAACTTCAACACAGTAGCTTAAACGTTTAACCATCTGGTGGCTTATTAGTCGTCGTTTATCTCCTTTACGTTTATAGAAATGTGCTACTTCAGCAATGGGAAACAAGCTTTGACGCAAAGCAGCACAAAACGTCTGTCGGCCCGGGGGTTAAATTAAAGGTAAGGCTCTTCTGAGGTCATAGAAATGTGGTAGAGACTAAGATTCTTTTATTAATGTAAGAATTTAAGTTTTCCAACGGCTAAATGCAGGGCTGTCAACCCCCCAGGTCTTTAAATGTTGAGAATTGATAGGGGATGATAGATGACGTCATAACGTACAGTACAACACATGACATCATTTGTGCAAAAACTACTCGTCGACTCCAATCATCAGGAATTTGCGATGAAACAAACGCGCAAAAAATATGTTGCTGGTATTGAAGCATCTGACCTGAATCTGATTGGTTTACTTCCCACTATCACATTATTTTTTACTTTATAATAGCATACCAGAGTTAATGAGAAACCTTTGATGTTAACAGTTAGGCCCGGTTCAGATGCCGCTCCACTCATGTGTCGAACCTAACTGATGAATTAAGTACGGCAAAAGAGCGGCGTCTGAATCAGTTTGGTACGGCAGTTTTAGTTTGGTGCGGCAAAAGCGTTAAGTTCAACAGAGTCTGTCAAACTTTTGTTGAACTTAACTTAGGTTCGACACACGGTGCGCCATCTGAATCAGATGTCGTGCCAGTGTCGCTCCAAAGTTGAACGTATTCAGTTAGGTTCGGCACATGAAAAGTACGGCTTCTGAACCAGGCCTTAAATAGCTCAAATAATGCAAAATATTTGAAGTTTTATTGTCGGAAATTCCACAGGCGATTAGCCTTAAGATTTCATACTCAAATCTGGATTTCTGGAGACTGGCAGATAGAACCTCATTCCCAGGTTCTCTCTCCTAGCCGTTGAGAGACTGTGGTTGGGTCTGGTCATTTGTCTCCTAGAATCTGGGAGGTTACAAACAAACAATTTAGGGGAGGGGTGGATAAGTGTGAGAGCGTAGATGGAAAGTGTAGCCATGAAACCGTGTACCAGATCTTGTCTTAAAGGTCTTGACTAATCGAGACAAAACCTTGAATGCCGAAAATAATGCACAAAATCCTTTGACAGCAAGAGTGTAATGAACTTCAGAATATCTGGATGTTAATCTATTGGAGATGCTTTCCTCATGAAATATTGCCACATTTAGAGAAAATTGCAGATTCACCGCTTGTGCAGTCAAAAATAATTTGCACAGTGATATTCACTGAAAAGATGTATCAAGCGTTGCCATTCTCACCAACCAAAAAAATGAATGAAGCTTAAATAGGTGGAAGCAGTAGGAAGAGAGAATATGCCACCCAGACACAGCTTGATTATTCAAATGAAAAGAGATAAACAGAATCTTGAAAGAACATATTTTTATCTACAGCTCTGTGTTTTTCAGTTTGTTTCATCTTCCTTTAAAATCAACTGAATGGCCTTTTATTGTTCCTTTTTTATTTTTTTGGAGGGTTAGGTATCCTTAGCTTTAGAGGATTTTAAGAAATCACTGGGCTGCATGTGTTTGTAAGTGAAGTTTTTATATGG
This sequence comes from Porites lobata, assembly GCA_942486035.1. Lineage (NCBI taxonomy): Eukaryota > Metazoa > Cnidaria > Anthozoa > Scleractinia > Poritidae > Porites > Porites lobata. The sequence continues at coordinate 3,149,144 of CALNXK010000017.1, read as the reverse complement.
ACTATGTACAAGAAAGCCTTTCACTTCAAAGGTCTGCCTGTTTTCGTCTTTTCATCCGTCGAATTGTGGTCATCCTTTGCCTATTGCATTTGTTTGTAAGCACTTGCCACTGTATATCTCTTTCTACACGATACATTTTTCTGTTCCCCATCATAACAAAGGATAGGCGGTGGAGAAAGCTGATATTATATTATTTTCATTTCAGACTACACAACTGGCGACAAAATTGTTGAGACGTACTCAAATAGGGTAACTTCAGAGAACATAAGAATCCACACCCCTCCCCTGCCCCCTCCATTCAAAGTTGGGGTGTTTGTTGTTTTCTAAAGGTAGCTTGAACAGTGGCACAACATTGCTTGGAGGGGATGGGGGAGGAAAAGCTATCTTTCCCCCTTTGGAAGTCAGGAAAACGTCAAAAAGTCCATTTAGGGCGAAGTGCCTCAACTCATTTTGTTGCCGATTGTAGCTTTCTGTAAAGTCGCTAGATCTAAAATGTTATTTTGATGGTTCAGCAAATATGAATTTAATTTTCAATTTTGTTCTGGAGCCATGTGACCAAACCAAACCAGGGTCTCTCTCTCTCTCTCTCTCTCCATAGGGAAGGGTAAGAGAGAACCCTGCAAACAAGGTTGGGGCGGGTATGGTCCAAAATCTTGAGTCCCCTGGATTATCTGGGAGAGTTGACAGCCCTCTATATGCATACATTTCCTGACTCAAACTCCATTAAGAGGACCTTTCTTGATAAATTTCCACCCAGGAGACAATTAAGGCTACATATTCTTGGTTTGCAACCACATGCCAAGGCATCCATGTTGGGAGTCAAAACAGTAGAAGTTTTTCCCAAAGAATTTACATGACTTATTCGAAATTTTCCCCATGCGTCAAGGCCTTTATTCAAATGTAAAAACACAACCAAAACATCTAAAGTCTCAGAAAGCTGTCTTATGGAGGTTTGTTCTTTTTGTTCATTCCAGAGGTCCACATTTACAGAGATGCTAACCTCTGGAAATCTAAATTCTCCCCAGAATTTCAGCTCCAAAATTATGACATGGGAATGGATTAGGACATTATAGGAAGTCTTACACAAATTGCATAGCATCAAAATTCACTTCATCATTGTAATGGTAAAAGTACTCTTTGTTAGCCTGTAAGCAAGCTCTCCATTTAGTTGAGGCAGAGAGTTCAGAAAATAATTATAATTGTGAGCACCTGGTACCCGAAAAGATATGATTTCGGATTTTGATGAAGAAATATGTATATTTCATTGCCCAGAAAGTCTTGGAGACAAATTGTGGGGTTGCAGAGTTGCTATGGCACAATTTTTGAGGGGGGTGGGGAGACGTTCGATTTGGTAAAATTGACAACGCTCAGACAAGGCACAATATTGACACGACCACATCTTTTTTATTATCTGATCAAATTGTTTAAAATTTAAACAACCTAGACCTTTTTACAACCTGAACAATTTCATGTAGTTTTCTTGTTTGATTGATGTTGCCGAGGCTATGGTTGGCATGTCAAAAACCAAACTAATCCCATGTAACTGTTTCAGAGCTTCTGTTCTGACTTAGGGCCTGTTTATGTGGAGGTGGGGGACCCCAGGTAGGTGAGGTAACCTGCTAAGGTGGGGTAACCTGCCTTTCCATATAATGTCTCATTTTAATGTGATCATATTTATATGTTAGGTTGGGTGACCTGCCATATGTTATCTCACCTACTTGGGATCCTCCACCTTCACGTAAACAGGCCCTTAGCAAGGGAAAAAACAGCTTACTAATTGTTTGACAAGGGCAAAACAAACTTTCATGAGGTCTGGCTGCATTACAGTGTTTCACCAAATGAAAATTCCAGTGTACAGTCAACTCTCTCTAAACGGACACCTCTGTAAAACGGACACCTTATTCCGTTGATTTGACGGACATCTCTCTAAGACGAACACTTAGTGCTGGTCCCAAAGGTGTCCATCTTGGAGAGGTTTCAGTTTTCATATAGCAAGGAACTGTTTCATTTGACACTTTTTCATACTGGTAAAAATAATCGAACAAAGACAGTAAAATAGCTGTGACTTGGAAATTTACTTATTGGTTTTCTTCTATGAAAATCTGCATTCAATCCCTAAATATCTTTGTTTGAACAAGAATTATATCACTTCTGAGGATATACTTAAAAAGGTTATGTCACCCTCGGCGCATGCGAGCCAATGAAAACAAACTTGACAAAGTCAACCCATCTTAACCTGTTAAGATCTTCGTCAGCAAGGCATCGTGGGATAAATTAATGAAAATTCAAACATATAAAAGTTGGTTTTTGTTTTCAACCTGAATTGCTTTTCTTTAAAATGCCTCATTTAAAATTTCATGTTTGCAAATTGGAGGCGCGATGTGTGTGTTGGTTTTCCATAAATCTTGTTAATAAGAGATTCCACCTTGAACCAAATTAAACAGTAAACAGTAACTTCTCCAGCGACCAATCAGCACTTCTGACCCGATTCCAGACAGATTTTGTCATCATTATGGGATTTTTTGTCGCTGAGTGGCAGAATTAAGTTCCTCCTTGTGAACCATCTCTATGCAGCAAGGAGTGAGGAAATATGGCTGTTTTCACAAGCTATACAGAGAAAAACTCCAGTGAAATGCCTGGGGGTAGATGGGCTGTTTTGGAATTGACTGGCTCTCTCAAAATTAATAAGTCCCCCACTGTCTGATATAGTAAGGCTTCCTTTTCAGGGAGGGAAGTTATTAAGCCTCGTGCTCTTCTAAGCTTGGACCCTCCCCCCTGTAGTCTTTTATTAAGTTAATAGGTACTTTTAGATCCAACAATGCAACGGCTATGAGAATATCAAAAATACTAGAGGTGTAATGAGCAAACCAACAACTTTGCACATGTCTCAGCCTGTTTTGTAGTTTTCTTTACCATCTTTGGACTACTTCATGTTTGATGGGAAAGTGTCTAATTTTGCGTTTTGTGGAAGCAACAACAAAATTTTATTTCTTTTACTGAACTTCAATATGATCCCTTTGGAATTCAACTTTAGGAGGGTTTTGCCTATTTTTGATAAAGTGGGTAGGCAAGATTCCTGTTGCCAAATGCGTTATAAGTCCCTTATAAATTAACATACATGATATAGTCTAACCTACGTGTATACTAACAGCCAACCCTCTACAATGGCCACCTTTCTACAACATCTACTTTTTAGTGGATAGTCAACATTGACTCTTGTTTAAACCTCCTGACAATGACCACCTCTCAGATGTTGTGTAATTTGGATACCTCTCAGCTGACATGTCTGCCCACTCTCGATCAGCTATCGGCCAAGATATTGGCTAACATGTTGACTGACACTCAGCCGACTGATGACTAGATTGACATGTCAACTGATACTGACTGATATTTGACTGATGTGTCCACAGAGTATCGGCTGATAGTGACAACCAATACTCGGCTATGGGGTGCCAAATGACGAAAGATCTCACCTCTCTACAAAGGCCACTTTCTTCTGTCCCCAAGGTGACCATTGTGGAGAGGTTCAACTGTATTTAAAAATACCTTGGAAGTCTAAAATTATCATGTACACTTATATGTAGCTTTGCTCAATCTTCACTTTCTTATTTTCTTTTTCAGACAGAAGAGAGAAAAAAAGATTTGTCTTGAACAGGGTTGGGGCAGATACAGATGTTCAAAAGTGCAGGCTCCAACAATAGAGGAGTAGCTGAAGTGAAGGACATCATGGCTACAGCAAAGAGATCACAAGTTGTCAGGTTGGTTTTGTGAACCTTCATTCATGCTTTTAGTGGTTACCTACTGAATTTTAGAAAAATATTTAGTTCTGGAAATGTTTGCTGACACAGGCCAGGAAGTCATTGAATGTGGCAGGCTTTTCGCTGAAATTTCGTGTTGCTAGGTATATGAAATTGGTAGCGGGGGAATTAGCCTGCGATAACAGCCATTTCTCCTTGCTCCTCGCCACTGGCAATTAACGTTTTGCGAGGAGGAACGTCTGCAACTCAGTGACAGAAATTCCATACTTATGTCAGATGTAATTCAATGTTTACACATTAAAAATCTGATACAGTCCTTTGGTCCCAAAGTCAAATTTGTTCAATTTTACATTTCTCCTGGTCGATTTGGAAAAGTGTTGTGTTCATCTGCCAATGAGTTCCAGCAAAACTCAAACTCAATATATTCCACAAATATGGACTGTTTTGTCATAGATTCATCATGTTTACATTTGACTTGTCTGTCATTTGTAACCAATAGCTGAAACCACTTAAAATATAACTACTCCATTGTCCAATCAGCGCTCATGACCAGACAGATTTTACATTATCATTATGGAATTTTTTGTCGCTGAGTCGCAGAAGTTCCTCCTTGCGAAATGTCCCCCAGCGGCGATGAGCAAGGAGAAATGTGTGTGTTTACAGGCTAGCGGGGAAATTGAACAGTTAAGAGGTCTCTTTGGTTTTATTTTACTTTTGTTTGCTATGAATGTAGTCATGGGTTATCAGGAAAAAGCTCACACCTGATTCTAGGGTGTCCCAGGCACATGCCCCTCCCCCCCTAGAAACCTTTTGAAATCTGGATCTCTTAGAATACATTTTCAGCATTCTGGAGCAAAAATTAGAGTTTTTGAACAGAACACACACATCATTAAATTTTGGCTTTTTTATTTAGTGACAACACATGAATAATTTTTACTTATTTATATATTTGTTCTTGCCAATAGCTTTGAACCATTGGTTGTTTCATTATCTGTTTTACAAATGTAAATCATGTTATTTGTAAAACTGGAGTAATATTCCAAAGAAGAGTAGGCGTCAAGTTCACATGAAATAGCCGGTGAATTTCACTGGCTCTTATTGAAAACCTTGGGTTATGCCCTTAGAAGCCAGGGAAAATCCCAGGTCTCTGGCCTTTATTGACAGGCCTAATGTGAGGTACAGCTGGTGTGGGGTTTTCCCTCTAAGGGTTGATTTCCACTGTCACTTAATTTTTACGTAAATAAAATAGAGGCATAAAATTTAGGTTCGCAAATAAAATAGAGGCCTTGAAAGGTCACATGTAAGGGTAAATATAGAACCTCACTATAAACTTCACGTTTAATCTCAACACTTATTTACATGATAAAAAATTATGTGCGTTAAGGAAAAAGGTGAAAGTGAAAATCAACCTTAAGAGCAGGTTGTTCTACCGGAAGGCTTTTCAGCCCACTGTTGTTTCACAACCCTTATTCAGGTGAAATCCTTTTAATGTTAAAATTAATGTTGCAATATGTTTTGAACAGGGTGGGACAAATCTTCAGATGCATGTTCATGAGTGGCTCCAACAATGGTGGAAGCTGTGAAAACTAAAGGACATCATTGCCACAGGAAAGAGATCACAAGTTCATAGGTAGGTTTGTGACCTTCATTGGTCGTGTTACTACTAGTATGGCAAAGTAGAGTGTAACTTAATCATGTGGTAAATTGGCTGTCATTTTGATTAGGGATTAGTCCCAGTTAAATTGGGCATTTTTCCTTATCATGTATACTTTTTTACATCCTCAAGTTTACTAGTCCAGGGCTGTCAAAAAGTTTTTATTAAGTAGCAAGCTTATAATGAATAGTAGGCAGCTTTGGAACTCGTACCAAAGGCACAAGTGTTTGAGGGCTGAGGCAACTAGGTACATTTTGCTATTTAGATCCTCGGAAATGGCATTTCCAGGGGTTTTCAAGAGCTTTTTCCACCACAGACACCATATTGTTAGGTCATAATACATGCAGGACTGGGAACAATGCCGTCGAGATGTCCCAGGTGTTTCACGACATCGCACGGTTCGAGCGTTTCACTGATCTAAACCTGTTTAAATTTGCGTTCAAAGTCAATAAAAACTGGGAAACGGATGCTTTACAATTTTATTCGATGGTGCTGTTTTTTGTTAGCAGTTGTGGTAGAAGGAGATGAAAGTAGCTGGCCGAGGATAGCTAACTGGCGGGCGGTTTTGGCCGTGGCCCTTATTGACAGCCCTGCTAGTCTCTGAATGCGATGTGTTTTTAAACCTCATTGAATGAAGTTATTAATATTATCAATGTTATTATTATTATTACACCTTTTGCCTTTCATTACCTGGAAATAAATTTTAAGTTAGCATCAAAATATCAGTTGATATAATGATATGTGAAATCATTGCAAAAAAAACAATTGTTTTAATTATTTGTGTCATCAGGAAAGGATTTTACATATGCAAGAACATTCAGTAATGCAAATATAGTTTCAGAAAAGATACAGTGTTTTTTAACAATCATGTTTTTGCTCATTTATCCTCTAATGGTTTCACTGTTCAAACATCATGGTATATGGGTATGCATAAACCTAAACCACGCAGCACATTTATCCTCCTGCTCCCTGATTTTGTACATGTATTGACTAAGCACTGTGCACAGTGTGTGTTTGTGCAAGCACAGCAGCAAATTACACATGTACACTGTACAAGCCTAACAAAATGATTGCTATATCTGCCACTTCTGCAATATGAGTTTTTAGGTATATCGTAAAATTTGCACAAATTAAAACACACTTCCAAATTCAATGTAATATGTGCAAGGTTATGCTCATATAAAAATAATAGTTATTATTCATATTCTGTCCTCATAAATGAACATATTTCAGCCAAGGAACATGAAACTTCATTGCCACTACAGAATGTTGTTTTTGAACACTAAAACACTATAGAAATTGGCCTTAATGATTGTTCTTCTTGATGTAAAAATCTTTAATGATTATGCCAAAAACTTAAATGTTCGGTTTCTTGACTAAATTAAAATGAATAATATTTTAACGTTAATAAAAATTTATTTGCCGGTAATGAAGGGCGAAGGGTGTATTGTTACTTAATTAATCTTCTTATTATTATTTATCATAAATTATTTTATCATCATGGCTACAATCTGTTACAAAAAGGCCTGAGGCACCAACTTATTTATTTGGGGACAATTGTTTATCAGACATAATTCAAGCTGCTCTTGCCCATTAGATTGCAAGACAACACCGCTAATGCTAACATATTTGTGAAAGTTGACGTACGAATAGAGGAAAACTTCCAGCGGACTATCTCCCATCTGCAAGGGTATTCTTGCCCAAAGCTTCAGTTGTAAGAAACTGAATAATCAGAAACATACGGCAAATACAGTTTGCAATACAAGAAGAACAACTTTATTCTGAATGCGGGGAAAGATAAAAGAATTTCTGTTTATGAAACTTACTTTGTATTTGTCCCTCTCTTATCAAAACCTATCTTAACAAGGCAAAGTATATTATCTAGGAAAAACTCTCAAGAGTTTTTAGCCTCGCAGGTTTCCGTTTGGAAGAGAAACAAAGCCAACAAGTCAAGTAACTTTAACTGTCCATTTTTCAGCTGCACTGAAAGCCCTTGTACTTGGTAATTTATTCAAGGTTTTTAGACTCGACATCACATTCGCACGGGAGGCTTACTACTTAGGGATAAAGATGAAGAAAATATGACAATCGTCTTATTCTTTTCATTATAATTGAAGGCCAAATGCCCGCGTGCGAATGTGATGGCAAATCTTTCAAACTTGAATAAATTACCTAATACAAGGGTTTTTGTTGCAGCTGAAAATGGATCGGTTGAAATACTGCAGTTGGTTGCTTTATTTCTCCTCAAGACGGGAACCTTCAGTGCTAAAAAATGGTAGGAGATTTCTGTAGATGTTGTATCGTGCTTTGTTGAGATTTTTTGCGAAAAGAGAAGGGAAAATACACAGTAACTTTGATAAATAGAAGGTATTTAATCTTGCTTCTTGTATTGCAAACTGTATTCGCCGTAGGTTTCTGATTACTCAGTTTGTTGCAACTGAAGCTTTGGGCAAGAATAACCTTGCAGATAGGAGATAGTCCGTCGGCAGTTTTCCCCTATTTGTGCATCAACTTTCTCTAATATGTTAGTGTTGCATTTTAAGCTTAAATTTGACCAACTATTTGTGCAGTGAGTTCTACCGTCATGATTGTCTTCAAACTTGCAGATATAAAACTAAAGAGCTCTAAGGCTTATTCGCCGAAGTTAGAGAAAAATCTGTCTTGGGGTTTTTGAATTATTATTGACATTTTTTGTAAAAATGCGGTTTTAAATATATGCTGATATCTCAAACATTTTCATCCTATAAAAAACTAAATAGCATTTTCTTAACGTATTAAGGATGCCAAAAATTATATAAATCGGTTAAATTATTCCTGCCAAAAACCTGATTCAAAAACATAACCAACGTGCAAATAAATAGGCTCGGGCCACCTTAAATCAAAATTACCCTGAAAACAAATGACATAAAACATGTACTTTTTGCAATACTAACAAAAAATCTGTACTTTGTACAGTCAAAGCCTGCTTTACAGACATCCACTTAATACAGACACCTCATTATGACAGACGGTTTGCTTTGTCCCTGGGGAAAGAAACCCCTACATTTACTCCATATTCAATCCACTTAATATGTTCACCTCTTAATATGGACCTTTTTTAATGCCCCCCTCATTAACGGGGTTTAACTGTAATGGTTCTTAGAAAATATATGAACTGATAAACAGAATAATATTATTATTATATTGTAATGATTATGATAGTAACTCGACTTAGATGCTTATGTGTGCTCCTATTTTTCTTATCCAGATCAGATGCATTACACTGTATGCCACAAACAGACAGGATCAAGTCTTCAACATTTAGGCTTTTGAGGTTATCTTAACTACCATATAGATTACTTTGTAATCCGGCTCTTGAGAGAACCAGAAAAACAACATGTGGCTTGCTTGTTCAATATTAAGACAATAATAACCAGGACACTAAATTAAAAAAGCCATTAAATGAACTTGGTAAAATCCTTATTTTTCAGTCTAGGCAGGCTTGTTTTCGAACCGGATGATCAGGAAACATTATTTCCAGGCCTATTTTGTTTAAAAGCAAGCAAAGGAAAAAATTCCAATTTTTGACCAAAATCATGGGTTAACCCCTTTGAAAAAATCTCCATAGGGCGACTTGGTAATATCCTTATTTTTCAGTCTAGGTAGGCTTGTTTTCTAACCGGATGGTCAGCAAACATTATTTCAAGGCCTATTTTGTTTTAAAACAAGCAAAGGAAAAACTTCTAATTTTTGACCAGAATCATGGGTTAACCCCTTTGAAAAAATCTCCATGGGGCAACTTGGTAATATCCTTATTTTTCAGTCTAGGTAGGCTTGTTTTCTAACCGGATGGTCAGCAAACATTATTTTAAGGCCTATTTTGTTTGAAAGCAAGCAAAGAGGAAAATTCCAATTTTTCACCAAAATCATGGGTTAACCCCTTTAACAAAATGTCAATAGGGCAACTTGGTAAAATCCTTATTTTTTACTCTAGGTAGGCTTGTTTTCTAACCGGATGGTCAGCAAACATTATTTCAAGGCCTATTTTGTTTAAAAACAAGCAAAGGAAAAACTTCTAATTTTTGACCAGAATCATGGGTTAACCCCTTTGAAAAAATCTCCATAGGGCAACTTGGTAATATCCTTATTTTTCAGTCTAGGTAGGCTTGTTTTCTAACCGGATGGTCAGCAAACATTATTTCAAGGCCTATTTTGTTTAAAAACAAGCAAAGGAAAAACTTCTAATTTTTGACCAGAATCATGGGTTAACCCCTTTGAAAAAATCTCCATAGGGCAAGTTGGTAATATCCTTATTTTTCAGTCTAGGTAGGCTTGTTTTCTAACCGGATGGTCAGCAAACATTATTTTAAGGCCTATTTTGTTTAAAAGCAAGCAAAGAGGAAAATTCCAATTTTTCACCAAAATCATGGGTTAACCCCTTTGAAAAAATGTCCATAGGGTGACTTGGTAAAATCCTTATTTTTTAGTCTAGGTAGGCTTGTTTTCTAACCAGATGGTCAGCAAACATTATTTTAAGGCCTATTTTGTTTAAAAGCACGCAAAGAGGAAAATTTCAATTTTTCACCAAAATGAAGGGTTAACCCCTTTAACAAAATGTCCATAGGGCGACTTGGTAAAATCCTTATTTTTTAGTCTAGGTAGGCTTGTTTTCTAACCGGATGGTCAGCAAACATTATTTCAAGGCCTATTTTGTTTAAAAACAAGCAAAGGAAAAACTTCTAATTTTTGACCAGAATCATGGGGTAACCCTTTTGAAAAAATCTCCATAGGGCAACTTGGTTATATGCTTATTTTTCAGTCTAGGTAGGCTTGTTTTCTAACCGGATGGTCAGCAAACATTATTTTAAGGCCTATTTTGTTGAAAAACAAGCAAAGGAAAAACTTCTAATTTTTGACCAGAATCATGGGTTAACCCCTTTGAAAAAATCTCCATAGGGCAACTTGGTTATATCCTTATTTTTCAGTCTAGGTAGGCTTGTTTTCTAACCGGATGGTCAGCAAACATTATTTTAAGGCCTATTTTGTTTAAAAGCAAGCAAAGAGGAAAATTCCAATTTTTCACCAAAATCATGGGTTAACCCCTTTAACAAAATGTCCATAGGGCGACTTGGTAAAATCCTTATTTTTTAGTCTAGGTAGGCTTGTTTTCTAACCGGATGGTCAGCAAACATTATTTCAAGGCCTATTTTGTTTAAAAACAAGCAAAGGTTAACCCTTTGAAAAAACTTCTAATTTTTTTGACCAGAATCATATTTTAACTATTTTGTTTAAAAGCAAGCAAAAAAATCTCCATAGGGCAACTTGGTTATATGCTTATTTTTCAGTCTAGGTAGGCTTGTTTTCTAACCGGATGGTCAGCAAACATTATTTTAAGGCCTATTTTGTTTAAAAAACAAGCAAAGGAAAAACTTCTAATTTTTGACCAGAATCATGGGTTAACCCCTTGAAAAAAAAAATCTCCATAGGGCAACTTGGTAATATCCTTATTTTTCAGTCTAGGTAGGCTTGTTTTCTAACCGGATGGTCAGCAAACATTATTTTTAAGGCCTATTTTGTTTAAAAACAAGCAAAAGGAAAATTCTAATTTTCACCAAAATCATGGGTTAACCCCTTTAACAAAATGTCCATAGGGCGACTTGGTAATATCCTTATTTTTCAGTCTAGGTAGGCTTGTTTTCTAACCGGATGGTCAGCAAACATTATTTTAAGGCCTATTTTGTTTAAAAGCAAGCAAAGAGGAAAATTCCAATTTTTCACCAAAATCATGGGTTAACCCCTTTAACAAAATGTGCATAGGGCGACTTGGTAAAATCCTTATTTTTTAGTCTAGGTAGGCTTGTTTTCTAACCGGATGGTCAGCAAACATTATTTCAAGGCCTATTTTGTTTAAAAACAAGCAAAGGAAAAACTTCTAATTTTTGACCAGAATCATGGGTTAACCCCTTTGAAAAAATCTCCATAGGGCAACTTGGTAATATCTTTTTTTTTCAGTCTAGGTAGGCTTGTTTTCTAACCAGATGGTCAGCAAACATTATTTTAAGGCCTATGTTGTTTAAAAGCGAGCAAAGAGGAAAATTCCAATTTTTCACCAAAATCATGGGTTAACCCCTTTAACAAAATGTCCATAGGGCGACTTGGTAAAATCCTTATTTTTTAGGCTAGGTAGGCTTGTTTTCTAACCGGATGGTCAGCAAACATTATTTCAAGGCCTATTTTGTTGAAAAAACAAGCAAAGGAAAAACTTCTAATTTTTGACCAGAATCATGGGTTAACCCTTTGAAAAAAAAATCTCCATAGGACAAGTTGGTAATATCCTTTTTTTTTCAGTCTAGGTAGGCTTGTTTTCTAACCAGATGGTCAGCAAACATTATTTTAAGGCCTATTTTGTTTAAAAACAAGCAAAAAGAAAAATTCTAATTTTTCACCAAAATCATGGGTTAACCCCTTTGAAAAAATCTCCATAGGACAAGTTGGTAATATCCTTATTTTTCAGTCTAGGTAGGCTTGTTTTCTAACCGGATGGTCAGCAAACATTATTTCAAGGCCTATTTTGTTTAAAAACAAGCAAAGGAAAAACTTCTAATTTTTTACCAGAATCATGGGTTAACCCCTTTGAAAAAATCTCCATGGGGCAACTTGGTAATATCTTTATTTTTCAGTCTAGGTAGGCTTGTTTTCTATCCGGATGGTCAGCAAACATTATTTTAAGGCCTATTTTGTTTAAAAACAAGCAAAGGAAAAACTTATAATTTTTGACCAGAATCATGGGTTAACCCCTTTGAAAAAATCTCCATAGGGCGACTTGGTAATATCCTTATTTTTCAGTCTAGGTAGGCTTGTTTTCTAACCGGATGGTCAGACTGTTTATTAAGACTCATTGCGGCAATATACAGAGCTATTTACAAAACATATAATACTAAAATATAATACAATAAATCCAATTAATACTAGAAAATATAATTGTACAAGCCACTAGGTATACTTATGCGTGACAAACTCTTGCGTGCGCTTGGTCCTACAGGTAGGATGTGTGGAGTGGCTAATGCCAGATCTAAGATTATAATTATGCAGAACCTCCTCCTGTTTGGGGAGCATAAAATGCAAGGGGTGATTCTCATTCCGGAGTCTATCAATATAAACCTGGCATAGATGGGCGCGTCTGTCACTTAGAGCTGTTAAATTAAGGGCATTTAAGGTCTCGGTAAAGGAAAACGAGGTGCCCAGAAAAAAATTCTAGTCGCGTGAGTATTTTCGCTACAAAGGCAAGTTATATATCAAATTAAAGCTAGAAGACTAAATTACCTTATAAAAGATTTTATTTCATCGAATTTCAAAAGGGCGCGTAAGTTTTTTGCTCTCGAACTCAGAGGTATCGAGTTTACTGCTGAAGCTCCAGCCCTTTCGCGTTGTTAAATATTCACTTCCTTTTTACTGCGTCTGATTGACAGATAAAAGACCTAAAAAAGGGTGTGAGGAAATTTGCATATGTCTCATATTAGCGGAATTGTTGCATTTCAAACTAAAAAGTCGAATCTCGAGCGTGATTTACGCAAACAAACTGACATAAAATGAGTTACAAAGGGAAATCGGAAATTCCTCAAACCCTTTTTGAGTCTATATCATTATCCATCATATCTGAAAGTTTCAAAGCGATAGCTTAAAACCTGTCCCGACTGGAGGTAGGAGAATTTTGATTTTTGCGTCTAAAATAGAGTGAGAGAAAATCAGCTCTAAAGATTTAGCGCGAGGTCCACGCTTGGCTGGTTAGCTCAGAAAAGGCTCATTGTTGGAGGGTTAAAAAGCACTTTTTGATTTTCTTTTTCTGCCAAAATAAAATTTAGGACCCACTTATGCCAAAAATCCAAAAAACACAAAATCGAGCAATGTACTAAAATTTTCATTTACCGAGACCTTAATGCCTTGTTGTAACTCATTAAAGGAAAAATGATGCGCATAGCCCTTTTCTGAATACGCTCAATCTTATACGATAGATGATCTGGTATATTTGCCAGACAGGGGCAGCATATTCTAGAACAGGACGAACAATGGTTGTATAAACCTTAGCCAGTGAAGCTAGAGGTGCACCACATTGCTTAAGGACCCTTAAAGAGTAAAGCCTCCTGTTTCCCTTTTGCACTATAACTTCTACATGGTGGTTCCATTTCAGGTCATTACTTACATAAACGCCTAGTGACTTATATGTCATGACTCTCTTAATTGTGTTTCTACCAATTACAATAGGATTCACAATAAAATTATGATTACTCATAAAATTAATTAGCATCTCCTTGCATTTAGTAGGGTTCAATTTCATTCTGTGATCTTCAGAAAAAGCATAGTTCATTTGTAACAAAATTGAGTAGAATGGCACTGTTCCTAGGGATTATTTCAAGGGCTGCGGTATCATCAACATACTTTTTTGTAAGGTTCCATAAACACAATAAATTATTTGTCATGATTGTAAACATAAATGACTCCTAACTTGATGACTTGTGGTATACCGCACTTGGGAGTTTTATAATGTTCTAAATCCTCACAGCCTGAGTATTTCTTTCAAGGCCTATTTTGTTTAAAAGCAAGCAAAGGAAAAAATTCTAATTGTTGACCAGAATCATGGGTTAACCCCTTTGCAAAAATCTCCATAGGGCGACTTGGTAAAATCCTTATTTTTCAGTCTAGGTAGGCTTCTTCTCTAAGCGGATGGTCAGGAAACATTATTTCAACGCCTATTTTGTTTAAAAGCAAGAAAAGAAAAAAATTTCAATTTTTGACCAAAGTCATGGGTTAACCCCTTTTAAAAATATCTGCATCACTTGGCAAAATCCTTATTTTTCATCCCTAAGCGGATGGTCAGGAAACATTATTTAGACGCCTATTTTGTTTAAAAGCAAGCAAAGAAAAAAATTTCAATTTTTGACCAAAGTCATGGGTTAACCCCTTTAAAAAATATCTGCATAGGGCGACTTGGCAAAATCCTTATTTTTCAGTCTAGGTAGGCTTCCTTCCTAAGCGGATGGTCAGGAAACATTATTTCAACGCCTATTTTGTTTAAAAGCAAGCAAAGAAAAAAATTTTAATTTTTGACCAAACTCATGGGTTAACCCCTTTAAAAAACATCTGCATAGGGCGACTTGGCAAAATCCTTATTTTTCAGTCTAGGTAGGCTTCTTTTCTAACCGGATGGTCAGGAAATATTATTTCAAGGCCTATTTTGTTTAAAAGCAAGCAAAGGAAAAAATTCTAATTTTTGACCAGAATCATGGGTTAACCCCTTTGCAAAAATCTCCATAGGGCGACTTGGTAAAATCCTTATTTTTCAGTCTAGGTAGGCTTCTTCTCTAAGCGGATGGTCAGGAAACATTATTTCAACGCCTATTTTGTTTAAAAGCAAGAAAAGAAAAAAATTTCAATTTTTGACCAAAGTCATGGGTTAACCCCTTTAAAAAATATCTGCATAGGGCGACTTGGCAAAATCCTTATTTTTCAGTCTAGGTACGCTTCTTTTCTAAGCGGATGGTCAGGAAACATTATTTCAACGCCTATTTTGTTTAAAAGCAAGCAAATAAAAAAATTTCAATTTTTGACCAAAGTCATGGGTTAACCCCTTTAAAAAACATCTGCATAGGGCGACTTGGCAAAATCCTTATTTTTCAGTCTAGGTAGACTTCTTTTCTAAGCGGATGGTCAGGAAACATTATTTCAAGGCCTATTTTGTTTAAAAGCAAGCAAAGAAAAAAAGTTTAATTTTTGACCAAAGTCATGGGTTAACCCCTTTAAAAAACATCTGCATAGGGCGACTTAGCAAAATCCTTATTTTTTAGTCTAGGTAGGCTTCTTTTCTAAGCGGATGGTCAGGAAACATTATTTCAATGCCTATTTTGTTTAAAAGCAAGAAAAGAAAAAAATTTCAATTTTTGACCAAAGTCATGGGTTAACCCCTTTAAAAAACATCTGCATAGGGGGACTTGGCAAAATCCTTATTTTTCAGTCTAGGTAGGCTTCTTTTCTAAGCGGATGGTCAGGAAACATTATTTCAACGCCTATTTTGATTAAAAGCAAGCAAAGAAAAAAATTTCAATTTTTGACCAAAGTCATGGGTTAACCCCTTTAAAAAACATCTGCATAGGGCGACTTGGCAAAATCCTTATTTTTCAGTCTAGGTAGGCTTCTTTTCTAAGCGGATGGTCAGGAAACATTATTTCAACGCCTATTTTGTTTAAAAGCAAGCAAAGAAAAAAATTTTAATTTTTGACCAAAGTCATGGGTTAACCCCTTTAAAAAACATCTGCATAGGGCGACTTGGCAAAATCCTTATTTTTCAGTCTAGGTAGGCTTCTTTTCTAAGCGGATGGTCAGGAAATATTATTTCAACGCCTATTTTGTTTAAAAGCAACCAAACAAAAAAATTTCAATTTTTGACCAAAGTCATGGGTTAACCCCTTTAAAAAATATCTGCATAGGGCGACTTGGCAAAATCCTTATTTTTCAGTCTAGGTAGGCTTCTTTTCTAAGCGGATGGTCAGGAAACATTATTTCAACGCCTATTTTGTTTAAAAGTAAGCAAAGAAAAAAATTTCAATTTTTGACCAAAGTCATGGGTTAACCCCTTTAAAAAACATCTGCATAGGGCGACTTGGGAAAATCCTTATTTTTCAGTCTAGGTAGGCTTCTTTTCTAAGCGGATGGTCGGGAAACATTATATCAACGCCTATTTTGTTTAAAAGGAAGCAAAGAAAAAAATTTTAATTTTTGACCAAAGTCATGGGTTAACCCCTTTAAAAAACATCTGTATAGGGCGACTTGGCAATATCCTTATTTTTCAGTTTAGGTAGGCTTCTTTTCTAAGCGGATGGTCAGGAAACATTATTTCAACGCCTATTTTCTTTAAAAGCAAGCAAAGAAAAAAATTTCAATTTTTGACCAAAGTCATGGGTTAACCCCTTTAAAAAACATCTGCATAGGGCGACTTGGCAAAATCCTTATTTTTCAGTCTAGGTAGGCTTCTTTTCTAAGCGGATGGTCAGGAAACATTTTTTCAGTGCCTATTTTGTTTAAAAGCAAGCAAAGAAAAAAATTTTAATTTTTGACCAAAGTCATGGGTTAACCCCTTTAAAAAATATCTGCATAGGGCGACTTGGCAAAATCCTTATTTTTCAGTCTAGGTAGGCTTCTTTTCTAAGCTGATGGTCAGGAAACATTATTTCAACGCCTATTTTGTTTAAAAGGAAGCAAAGAAAAAAATTTTAATTTTTGACCAAAGTCATGGGTTAACCCCCTTTAAAAAACATCTGCATAGGGCGACTTGGGAAAATCCTTATTTTTCAGTCTAGGTAGGCTTCTTTTCTAAGCAGATGGTCAGGAAACATTATTTCAACGCCTATTTTGTTTAAAAGCAAGCAAAGAAAAAAATTTCAATTTTTGACCAAAGTCATGAGTTAACCCCTTTAAAAAACATCTGCATAGGGCGACTTGGCAAAATCCTTATTTTTCAGTCTAGGTAGGCTTCTTTTCTAAGCGGATGGTCAGGAAACATTATTTCAACGCCTATTTTGTTTAAAAGCAAGCAAAGAAAAAAATTTTAATTTTTGACCAAAGTCATGGGTTAACCCCTTTAAAAAATATCTGCATAGGGCGACTTGGCAAAATCCTTATTTTTCAGTCTAGGTAGGCTTCTTTTCTAAGCGGATGGTCAGGAAACATTATTTCAACGCCTATTTTGTTTAAAAGGAAGCAAAGAAAAAAATTTTAATTTTTGACCAAAGTCATGGGTTAACCCCTTTAAAAAACATCTGCATAGGGCGACTTGGCAAAATCCTTATTTTTCAGTCTAGGTAGGCTTCTTTTCTAAGCGGATGGTCGCGAAACATTATTTCAACGCCTATTTTGTTTAAAAGGAAGCAAAGAAAAAAATTTCAATTTTTGACCAAAGTCATGGGTTAACCCCTTTAAAAAACATCTGCATAGGGCGACTTGGCAAAATCCTTATTTTTCAGTCTAGGTAGGCTTCTTTTCTAAGCGCATGGTGAGGAAACATTATTTCAACGCCTATTTTGTTTAAAAGCAAGCAAAGAAAAAAATTTCAATTTTTGACCAAAGTCATGGGTTAACCCCTTTAAAAAACATCTGCATAGGGCGACTTGGCAAAATCCTTATTTTTCAGTCTAGGTAGGCTTCTTTTCTAAGCAGATGGTCAGGAAACATTATTTCAACGCCTATTTTCTTTAAAAGCAAGCAAAGAAAAAAATTCAATTTGTGACCAAAGTCATGGGTTAACCCCTTTAAAAAACATCTGTATAGGGCGACTTGGCAAAATCCTTATTTTTCAGTCTAGGTAGGCTTCTTTTCTAAGCAGATGGTCAGGAAACATTATTTCAACGCCTATTTTGTTTAAAAGGAAGCAAAGAAAAAAATTTCAATTTTTGACCAAAGTCATGGGTTAACCCCTTTAAAAAACATCTGCATAGGGCGACTTGGCAAAATCCTTATTTTTCAGTCTAGGTAGGCTTCTTTTCTAAGCAGATGGTCAGGAAACATTATTTCAACGCCTATTTTCTTTAAAAGCAAGCAAAGAAAAAAATTTCAATTTGTGACCAAAGTCATGGGTTAACCCCTTTAAAAAACATCTGTATAGGGCGACTTGGCAAAATCCTTATTTTTCAGTCTAGGTAGGCTTCTTTTCTAAGCGGATGGTCAGGAAACATTATTTCAACGCCTATTTTGTTTAAAAGGAAGCAAAGAAAAAAATTTCAATTTTTGACCAAAGTCATGGGTTAACCCCTTTAAAAAACATCTGCATAGGGCGACTTGGCAAAATCCTTATTTTTCAGTCTAGGTAGGCTTCTTTTCTAAGCGGATGGTCAGGAAACATTATTTCAACGCCTATTTTGTTTAAAAGCAAGAAAAGAAAAAAATTTCAATTTTTGACCAAAGTCATGGGTTAACCCCTTTAAAAAACATCTGCATAGGGCGACTTGGGAAAATCCTTATTTTTCAGTCTAGGTAGGCTTCTTTTCTAAGCGGATGGTCAGGAAACATTATTTCAACGTCTATTTTGTTTAAAAGCAATAAAAGAAAAAAATTTCAATTTTTGACCAAAGTCATGGGTTAACCCCTTTAAAAAATATCTGCATAGGGCGACTTGGCAAAGTCCTTATTTTTTAGTCTAGGTAGGCTTCTTTTCTAAGCGGATGGTCAGGAAACATTATCTCAACGCCTATTTTGTTTAAAAGCAAGCAAAGAAAAAAATTTCAATTTTTGACCAAAGTCATGGGTTAACCCCTTTAAAAAACATCTGCATAGGGCGACTTGGCAAAATCCTTATTTTTCAGTCTGGGTAGGCTTCTTTTCTAAGCGGATGGTCAGGAAACATTATTTCAACGTCTATTTTGTTTAAAAGCAAGCAAAGAAAAAACTTTCAATTTTTGACCAAAGTCATGGGTTAACCCCTTTAAAAAACATCTGCATAGGGCCAGTTGGCAAAATCCTTATTTTTCAGTCTAGGTAGGCTTCTTTTCTAAGCGGATGGTCAGGAAACATTATTTCAACGCCTATTTTGTTTAAAAGCAAGAAAAGAAAAAAATTTCAATTTTTGACCAAAGTCATGGGTTAACCCCTTTAAAAAACATCTGCATAGGGCGACTTGGCAAAATCCTTATTTTTCAGTCTAGGTAGGCTTCTTTTCTAAGCGGATGGTCAGGAAACATTATCTCAACGCCTATTTTGTTTAAAAGCAAGCAAAGAAAAAAATTTCAATTTTTGACCAAAGTCATGGGTTAACCCCTTTAAAAAACATCTGTATAGGGCGACTTGGCAAAATCCTTATTTTTCAGTCTAGGTAGGCTTCTTTTCTAAGCGGATGGTCAGGAAACATTATTTCAACGCCTATTTTGTTTAAAAGGAAGCAAAGAAAAAAATTTCAATTTTTGAGCAAAGTCATGGGTTAACCCCTTTAAAAAATATCTGCATAGGGCGACTTGGGAAAATCCTTATTTTTCAGTCTAGGTAGGCTTCTTTTCTAAGCGGATGGTCAGGAAACATTATTTCAACGCCTATTTTGTTTAAAAGCAAGCAAAGAAAAAAATTTCAATTTTTGACCAGAATCATGGGTTAACCCCTTTAAAAAATCTCCATCGGGTGACTTGGTAAAATCCTTATGTTTCAGTCTAGGTAGGCTTCTTTTTTAAGCGGATGGTCAGGAAATATTATTTTAAGGCCTATTTTGTTTAAAAGCAAGGAAAGAGGAAAATTTTAATTTTCAATACTTCATTGAAGAAATAAAACTTGTCTCTGTTGTCCATTTTTTTCGGACTAAAGAAAAAATTAAAAAGAATTTGTCTAGCCTTCTTTTGCTCCTGTTGGTCTGCTTTCACTCTGCTTACACACTTTTAAATCCTGGTCTTTTCTATCTGATCTCTTCACTCAAGTTGGGAGCAGTTAAACACTAGGAATTTTAGCCGTTTGTTCCCAAGTGGGGTGGGCAGCGTGAAGGAAAGTGAGAGTTTGCTCCTCATGCCCTCGGGGTCTTATTTATTTATGTCACAATACCACACCGGCCAAAATAATTCTCAGTGAAAATATAATTTGTTTTAGGTGAAGAAGCGTATCTAGAAAGTCAGTATATCGTGAAAATACCCAGAGACTCGGACAAGAAAAAAAGAGGGTGCTACAGAGTGAAACTCAGTCTTAAGTGGGTCTCCGTCAGAAACGAAGGCAGAGAATTGAACAAAGAATCGCGCTGGTCTGACTGACCTTAATTTCACAAACTTCACCAAAGAGCACAAGTCAATAATAATCTCCCTCTGCGAAGCAACTGATGCTGGATTTCTCTCGGCCTATTTTAATGTTTAGTGTTGACTGTTTGGGTCTCAATGAAATTAAATTTGCTGCTGGAAATAAGATTTTATTCTAGCACTGTTTATTATCATTTATCCTAAAATGCCGAAGTGGCGCGATTGAGTTTTGGTCTTAATGTTTAGGTTAAAATTCAATATCTAAACTTTGCCTCCCTTATTATGAGTTTGGATGCCGTTATTTACAATCAGTACCGAATAGATTTCGCCTTCAAAATTTCGCCAAAGGGATTAGATCTAAAGAGACTTTGTAAATTTATATTTTATTTAAGTTAAGTTGGGGATCCTTTTACTTCCAATGAAAATAACGGACAAATTTTCACATTTCGAAACGAAAAAGGAAATTAGCGGAAATGTATTTTTTCTATCCTATAAAGTAAAATTAAATTTTAGCTGGAAAAACTTGGCCGCGATGTTTATCCGCATAGTAATGAAAAGTTGCCGCAATTATAATTTAGGCCAATTTCCCTAGATGTTTCAGCTGTCGAGACCGGAATGGATACTTTACATCAGGTTTCCTACAAAAGACTGGAACTAGTCGAACGCGTTATTTAAATAAAAAAAATACATAAGAAGAATCTTCCAGTCAGTCTTTTACGGGAAAGCCGATTTTAATGTATCAATTGAAGTCTCTGCCGAGAAATTAGCTGAAAATTTAAAGAAGACACTAAGCGAAAAAAAGTTGTTTATATATTTATGCCTACAACCGAACCTAGAGCATGAATGTCAAATTAACTTGAGTTATCACCCAAACCAATACGGGTTAGTTATCTCGGTTTCCAATAGCCTGTTCACAGACCCTCTATTTTCTCCTCCATCAAGCGCGCGTGAGAAAAAATAAACCGTGGGGGATTTATTAACCGCCAGCGCAAAGGGGTAGGGGTGGGGGAAGAAGGAAATAGACGTTTTTATGTTTCTTTCTTGCAGTCCGCACTCGCCTGCTCGCCTCGCTCTCGCGCACGCCGATGTTTTCCAAAAGAACGAAAAGAGAAATAAAACAACGTCCATGTACAGGCTAGGTTTCTAAAGGCTTAAATAATATCAAGGAGAAGTTAGTCTTTAACATCAACAGCCAAGTTTGTTTGACTGTTGTTTCCAGTTGACACAAAAACAACAGATGTTGATGTAACATAACCTTAGTTTTGATCATTTTAAGGTAATCCAGGCAGGAAATATGAAATGATGTTACGCCGCAAAATGTAACAATTGACGCAAAACGTAACATTAACGCGAAATGTAACAACTTTTGACATGAAATGTAACATTAACCCGAAATGTAATAACTTTTGACGCAAAATGTAACAACTTTTTAACGTGAAATGTAACAACTTTTTGACGCAAAATGAAACAATATTTTTAACGCAAAATGTAACAAGCAAAATGTTACAGCCTTGAAATAACTGAGAGACTTGGACATGAGCCTTGTAGATAAAGTGTAAATTGTCTGGTGGTTACAAAAACAGTTTATTTATTAAGTTTTCTTATAATGTCAAATAAACTTACAAAAGGTCGTAAAACAGGTGATAAAGTTACAAGTCATGTATAACCTTGAAAAGCAGTATGGACAATAACAACAAAGCTAACTTATTAAACGTAACGTATGGAAAATATCCCAAGCTATGCGAAAAGAATATGACTAGAAATGTGAACAATAACACCCTTGGAAACACGCACCAATCAGCAATTGAAATGCAAGTTAAAAGTAAAAGTTAAGAAAGGAAATCTTTCAAAAGAAAATTTTGAACATAGTCAATAAGATAGATATGAATTTCTCATTATTTACCGGACTTCCAGTAAATGTGAGAAATTTCATACCAAGCCAGTCCTCTATTTAACAGTGTTGATCATCTCACGCAGTCAGATGACTGCTCCGCTACACTTTCCTTTTGGGGAAAAGGGGAGGAGGTGGGTAAAAAAAGACAGCGTCGGATAAAAACAGCAAGCGTCTTCACTCGACGAAAGTGTGAAAAAGAATGATCAGTAATCAATACTCGCCTCGATTTCATATGGGCTCAACTCCCTAGAGGGAGTATACTAAAAATATACCAAACGCCAACTTTCTTTTCAGCGTCACACGTATGCACAGAAAGATATACTAAACAACAATTCGTTCGACTGTTTCAGGATTTAGTTACTATTATCGAAAAACGTTTTGTAAGTTTATTTGACATTATAAGAAAACTATAAATAAACTGTTTTTGTAAGCACCAGACAATTGATACTTTATCTACAAGGTTCATGTCCAGGTCTCTCAGTTATTTCAAGGCTGTACCATTTTGCTTGTTACAGTTCGCGTTAAAAATATTGTTTCATTTTGCGTCAAAAAGTTGTTACATTTCGCGTTAAAAAGTTGTTACATTTTGCGTCAAAAGTTGTTTCATTTCGGGTTAATGTTACATTTCGCGTCAAAAGTTGTTACATTTCACGTTAATTGTTACATTTTGCGTCAATTGTTACATTTTGCGGCGTAACAAATGATAATTAAGAAACTAAATAATTGATTTGTATATGATTTTTATTCTATGCGATGATTTGAAAGGTTATTTATCATTAGGCCTAAGCAAGCTTGAGATAGATGTGAAATTTTTAGGTTTAGAAGAGAACACCATTACCAGTTGCCCCCCATTAGAGAGATTTTTTATGACTATCAGTTCAATTTGATGTCATTTGTAAAAATCCACCCACGCCACACCGGTAAGATTCAGTGTCCAGTCCTCTGTCCTCGAATCCTCCATCGACACACCTACTCCGTGAGCTGGCACAATGTTAGCACTGCCGTTTTTCATCCTACCGCAGGCAAGCGCCTTACTGTTTTTTTATTTGGAAAAAGGTGTGGGTAGTATTATGACAAAATGAATGAAGCCCCAAGAACATAAAGAAGCAAATTCTCACCTTCCTCCACACTGTCCTCCCCACTGAGGAACAAACGGCCAAATGTTCCAAGTGCCCAACTGCCCCCAGCAAGAATTACAGAATCAGATAGATTCCCAGGGTTCCTCCGTTGAAATATCTCAGAAGACATCAGAAACATACCTTCTCAGAGGCAGAGCTTCCACAGCCCAGCAGGGGCAAGGTTGGCTCGATTAAACATGACCTTTCCCAAGTGATGGGCTCCTAATCTTGTGAGTGTGCCACCTAGGATCTGAAATTAAATAAGAAGTTAGAATTTTAAGTAAAAAATGCAAGCCCATTAGCACTTTAAAAACATAACAGCCCTATTTTACTTGGTGTTACAATAAAATTCCGAAAAAGAGAAAGAGTTAGTAATAACCTAATTTTTTACGAGTTTTTTTATAAAGGCACATTACTAGCTGCAACTAGCAACGTGCTAGTTCGCTAAGGAGCAAGAACCTAGAGTGAAAAACAAAACAAAACAAACAAACAAACTGACAACTGATTTACGAAGGAACTTTTGTAACACCAAGAAATGTGGACGTGCATATTATTAAATAATAATCTGAGCATAATTAAAGAGAATGTGATAGTAACCAATAGTCTGCTCTCTTAAATATGCCCCTAGGATGTTTGAAAGCTATTCCAAAAGTTCTTTCTGTTCTCCAATGGAAAAACCGTGGCATCTCCAAATGTCGGCTGGTTTCTTTGGAAAACAAAACCACTACTCAATGGAATCTCATAACTGGTTGAATAAACAATTGCCAGGGAATAAAATTTGCAAATTGAAGACCGAAACTTAACATTCCTTGACCGAATAATTGATTCATCCAATAAAACAAACGCTACAAATAAATGTAATGCTGATTAATGACACTTCCCAATGGCCTCTGTTTGTGCAATGGTGGCACACACACTGGAATTATTACTAATAAAAAAGTGGAGTTTAACTTTAAGATAATCAATGAATTAATTTCAGTTTGTCACATGA
>CALNXK010000017.1:3012500-3120000 GCA_942486035.1 Porites lobata | reverse complement strand
TGCACGTGCAATGTTGCTATTTTGCTAACTAAGGACTTATTGTTGTTTTTCACCGTTAACCGGCGTTGCCTTCGCGGCTTAGCATTACACCATTTTATATTTTGTTTGAACAAACTATAAATGTTATCGAGAGCTTCGCTTTTAGCCCTGGCTAAATCTCTATATATTATGTTAATCATTTCGAAACTCCTCAAACCAGACTCGATTTTGATAGACACAAAAAAAGCGTCCTCGTACACCAAACAAAGCGTATACCTCTGTTCAAAATTTCCCAGAATGTCTTTTGCATAGTTGTGTGGAAAGAAAACCTGTTTGCTTCCTTGCAGCCTTAACAGTGTCCGGATCGTTCATTATAAAATTATTGACGTGCATAAGTAGGCCGTTGTTCGGACGTCGATCTTGCTTCATGTTCATGGTTCCTTCAAGGTATTACTTGAGTCGTCGAAGGGCGGAAAATGTATGTTGCGAAGTCTCCAATGGAATGCACAGTTAATTGCAAATTCAATCTTATAAAATGCTGAGCACCTCTCTAAATAAGACGCGTTTTTGTAACAAGAGTTAGTGGAAAGCTGGGCTACCCGATATTTTGAGGAAAAACAACTTTTACAAAAATTATAGCCATATTTTTCATGGCTGAACTGAACGGGCCTGAGTGAATGAGGATATTGTGTATGAATCAACGAAATTTCAAAACCATTTTTTTGGGCCTAACACGCATGCGTCTGTGAAGAACCGTACCATGGGTGTTTTAAACCATAAGTGAGCGAAATGAGTCTCCGATCCAAATATATAGGTAAATTTTCTAAGACAAAAGATAGGTTGATTTTGCTGGTGGGGTTACAGGGCGGTGAGAGATGGCCAACTCTCTGAAGCCTGTTTGACTAACCCGTGCGGTAGATTGACTTACCGGGGGGGGACTGTCAAGCTTGCTGACGGGCCCCGATCTCCGGCCCAGCAAGTGCAGGGAGGTGCTCGAACTATTAACTCGGTCCCAGAGGTTAAATGGGAGCCCTCGCGCCGGAGGTTAAATGGCTAACTCTCTCCCAGAGGTTAAATGGGAAAAATGGCCGCCAGAACACCTCCCTGACAGGGTTTTTGCTTTTTTTTGTGACGTGTCACGCTGTCACGCAATATGTATATTTTTAACCCGGGGGGGGGGACTGCCCTATGAAAGGGGCGGGGAATTTTAAATTAAACCCCTTAAGAAGACCAACCTAGGCGTGGGCAAACCTTTTTTGGACCCCTAAAAGAGACCATTTTGTTACAATTTTCTTTAGGTATTGATGTTATAGAAAACTTTGATCTCATGAATTGAGTAAATAAAACGAACTGACAAAATATATATCTTCGCGTGCAACCCTAAGAGAGACCTTTAGGGCTAAATACAATGACGTTTTGCCCAGAACACCCTAAGTGAGACCGAAATCCGAAATTTACACCCCTAAGCGGGACGACGAGCATCCTCGCTGCTTTCATATGGGAGGCCCCCCCCCCCGGTAACTTGTTTTCATCTAAGTACCATCAGCGTGATTTCTGTAAAAAGATTGGTTGTTGTGACGTTACCAACAATGAAGCAACAAAGATTGCAAAGCAGACTTACAAATTTCAACATAGTTGGCTAAACAAAAGATCGATGTCATTTTGTGTTACAACTGAGATGTGGTGGTCTGTTTATGTTGAAGGCGAGGGTCTGTTCTGCTTGTTGTGCAAAAAACATAATACGTCTAATCCTCAAAATAAGTCGAAAGTTTTAAACAAAGAGCCCTGTAAACGATTTCGCCCAGAAGAGTTTGAAGATCACTGCCGTACGTCACAACAAATGAACACAGTTTCAGCGGAGATGCTACAGAGGGTTTCCGTGTTTCAGAGAACCCTTGACGAACGCGAAAGAGTCGCAGAAGATGTGCTGTTGAAGGTCTTCCCAGCTGCGTATTGGATCATGAAAGAAGAGCTACCTAACAACAACATCAAGTCACATGTAAGCCCCCGAGCTTACATGTATTCCCGTTCGGCGGCCACTAAAAAAACCCTCCAACCAGCCTTTACGTAAAGTAAAAACGTATTATTTTAGAGTCTCAGAATGTGGTAGTTTTCTTTAATAAAGACGTAATCATCATAAAACCGCTAGTAATAGCTCTGCTCTTGGTGGAGATTGCCCTTTTCTTGGCGCGAATGCCTTTTACAAAATGTCTAAAACATCTTTTGGGGTGGGGGGCTCCATGACCGCTTCCGACTTCCCTGGCTACAAACAACAATTACCTGGGAACTTGAAATCTTAGTGACAACCCCAAAGCAAGGCTCTACTGACTATGAAAAGTCATTTTCTGTTATTTGAATTTTTGCAAAGGGGTTTTTATATGAAACTAGGGCATCTAAAAGAAAGTTATGCTGTGGCACATTCTGTTGATACTGCCATTAGTTATGAACCCTGAAGCGGATGGATCACAGCCTACAAAAAAATTCAACCATTTTTAAAGGACTTTTCAAGGACCACATTAGATTTTCAAGGACTACCCACTAGGAGCATAACTTCGGCTTAGCCTCTTTCTCCCCTCACCCCCCGCCCCCATTTTATTTTCTGACTGGAACCTTTGTTTGCTCTGTAATTTACACGTTGTACTTCTTATGGTCACTATATACTTAAGCAAAACAGAATGTATAATAGTATATAAGGCCGGTCATTATTTTATTCCTCTGCATCTTGATGCATCTGTACAACACTAATCATTCATATTATGGTATTACACCAGACTAGGTCGCATTCCTTCATTAGGTCCTGAAATGTGGAACTACTGTCTTTCTTTCCATTAAAAAAAGTCACAGGGAAGTACAACCCCTGGCTGCACTTTAACCCACAGTAAGGCTTAGCCCTTGGAGACAGGTCCGGAAAAATATCCACTCTACTCTACCCAGGAGGGCCACCCCTCCTGGTTCCCCTTAGTACCTAGTGACTGGTGGATATGGGCCTCACCCCCAGAGACTGATCAGGACTCCTGTTCAGGGTGGCTACCCCTGGTATCACTCAATCTTGTCTCCCCCCCCTCCCCAGGAGGGCTTCTCTCCGGGTCCCCTTACCCCTATAGTTAAGTGCTTCCCTGCCACCAGAATTTTGCCAATTACTTTTGTGTGTTTTCTGTGTGTATCTACATGCAGAAACTTTAGGCGTAACCACTACCAACTGGAAAGTTTATTAAGGCACAATTCAGTCAAAATATCTCTGAACGTTTTGAGATGTTCTGATTAACTCTAGAGCCTGATGACTTCAAGTATTTTTAAAAGAATGTGTTACTTTCCTTTGCCACCAAATTTGGAACACAGAATGTTAAGAATTTAAACCAATGATGTGGCTAGTTTCAACTCTCAACCATAAACACAACTATCACCGATTTTTTTTTTAAATGTTGGAAAATGGGTAGGAACGGAGGAACAATAATTATTTAATATTGGGCTTTCTGGGACCAAAAAAAGCTTTTGAGAGTCGATAATGTTTAAGTAATGGTCTAGATAAACTAAGAATTAAAGAGCCAAACTCAATGTGAACGTCAGAATGTGAAAAAAGTGATAACTTTACAATTGTCTCTTCTACACTTCTGATTGGTTTAAACATCAGATTTTACTAAAACAAAATCTCTCTTGGGGAGCAAGGGATGACGTAGTGATGAGAGCGCTTGCCTCCCAACAATGTGGCCCGGGTTCAAATCCTGGCGTCGACGCCATATGTGGGTTGAGTTTGTTGTTGGTTCTCTCCTTTGCTCCGAGAGGTTTTTCTCTGGGTACTCTAGTTTTCCCCTCTCCTCAAAAACCATCATTTCCAACTTCCAATTCGACCAGGAATCAGGTAGACAAAGAACCACTTTGGGGATGTGCTACCTCCAAATCATCATCATCATCATTATTATTATTATTATTATTATTATTATTATTATCTCATCAGAGTCTAAGTAACACAGAAATCCTATGTGAGATACATTTAAAATTGTAAACTTTTCTTGGCTAATACTGTTTACAAGTCTTATGATGGTTGAAATAATTATTTTAACACAAAAAACACCCTTATTAAAATGGAGTTAAAAATGTGTTTTATTATTTTCGTAGACTACCTTTCTGTAGGTTAATGCATTCTACTGTATTTGTGACAACGAAAACATTTCTATGTGAGGAAAGCCTATTGCAACATAACAAAAGAATTTCTTCCCTTCTTAGCCAGATGATTACTTAACAATACTTTTGGAGGCCATTTTCACCATTATCATGGTGTTGGTGGTGGAGGGGGGTGAGGGGCGTGGAGGGGGGAGGGTTGGGTCATGGTATTTTTGGCACATTTATGGGAGATGGAATGAGGGGGCAGGAGCAAAAATCACACCCTTCAAGATTATAACTGAATGGGGTGGGGGCTTAGAGTCAATGCAAAGGAAAAACTAAATCTAAAATGATTCTAGTCCCTCCATCTACATTATTTTAATAACATTATGAGCCCTCCTTTAATTGAATAAATGAGTGATTGAATGATTGACTGACTGACTGTATGACTGTTGGATTGACTTCTTGAAGCTTTGACTGACTAACAGACTGATTACATGTACTTCCAACATTCAGCAATTTTCTCAATAATTTGATAGAATCACTCTTGTTTGATAGAATGAATAAATAACTGACTGTTTCATTAACATGATTTTTTTAAGTCATGCCAGGTAGAGCATACAAGTACCCCCCCCCCCCCTTCCAAGATTGCTATAATGAAAAATAATTTTAAAACTGAAGCCATTAGTCATTGCCACAACCGGTATCAAAGTCAAATCCGCATTCCTGCATGAATATAATTTACATTTTAATTTTATCATCTACAAGTCTCAAAATTAAAATGTTTTACAACATGTTTCCATATGCTAGTAATATCCATTGCTACAACACGAGATATACAGCTAAGAAAAATAATTATAATATAAGCATACAAACAAATGTAGGCAAACAATCAATATCTTTTACGGCTAAGGACATTTGGAAGGACCTTCCAACTAATTAAAAAAACTCAAGCATGTCTGAATTTCCAAAGAAATTTATACGCTGTCTACAACTGTATTGTCAGGACAACAAATGAAATAAATTGTTGTCTTGCTGATGAAACAACATAGTTCATGTACATAAGTTCTTCCTTCTTTGTTTTTTTTATTTTACCCGCTACCTAGAACCTAAGTTGTTCAGGGAGCTAATAAGATAACTAACTAGTTCATTTAGCTTCGTAGCTTGCACATTATTCTCATTACATTTAATTTATCTTCTATTGTAAGTAAATTTACTAGATTGGAATATCAACCATGTACATGGACAAAAGCATAATAAAGCCCATTCTTATTTATTACTATTACCACTATTATTATTATTACTTTTAATAAAATTTTTGATTTTTCACGACATTTAATACTCAACAAATTAATTGAGAATAAGGTACTAAACTTTGTTATTATTTTGCTTCTCTCTGGCATTTTATCAAGGGTGCATTTAATCAATGGTATGTCACACATATTACTGTAAAAAAAAAAATTAGAAGAGTTGTTTACCTTGTCATCAGAGCTGTCTTTTCTTGCTCTTGTTTTCTGATCGTATTATATTGTCTTTTAGTTTGCCTTGCTGTTCCACTTCATCAAGATTCCAAAATATGTAACACAGTGCAGTCCATTACTAAAAGAAAATCACATTGACAAAAATTCAGTAAACATTTTGCAACTTTTTAAAGGTTAGAACTTGTATAAGACACCCCTGGCAGTGAAAAAGACAAGAAAACTTTCTTTTATTCATATTTTAAAAGACAGTCCATATTTTATTAAGAGATGCAGCCTTCTAAGCTGGATATGTGAAAGGGGTTAGGGTTAGATAATGACAATTGTAACTCAATCTCTCTTTCCAGGGTTTGAACAGATTTTTGGATCCAAAATTCAAGATTTTTTTCCAGACTTCTTCCAAAACAATAACTTCTTTTTCCAGACTCTCAGGCCTGTATCAAAATAGGTGAGCAATAGAGACCTTAAAAAAAGAGCAGGAACAAAGCTTTATCAATGATGCGCTGCAAACATACAGGTGAGATTGAATATGATTTCAACAACAGGAAAAAAACATTTCACTTGTAAAGCACTTTTTGTAGCTTTAAACATTTCTTTTTATCATTTTTCCAGACTTTATCTCTATTTTCCAGAATTTTTCCAGGTCTAGAAAATTGCTGGACAAATTTCAAGACTTTTTCAAGAATTCAAGACTCTGTACAGACCCTGTCTTTCTTCCTTTAAAATCAGTTTGAAATAGTATATTATTAACACCTATAAGTCTAGAAGATTTGAATAGTTCCATTATCATAGAAGTTTACCCGTCCCCCAATTACAATATTTGTCGTTTGTAATATATGTTTGCTGTAATTTTAGTATTTATTAATCTACACACTGATTGTTCTTACTCCTCCTGTCTTTTTTTGGAATAAATTGTCATAGCTGTGCATGTGTAGCCATCATGAGTTGTAATTGTGGAAGCCTTATGTTATAAGCCTTGAGATTTTTATTTGAGGCTTTTTTTTTTCTTTCTTTCTTTCTTTGTACATTTTGTGTGGCAAAATAAATAAAATATATAAAGCCTGGGTACCGTTTATCAATAAATGGTGTACAAAAGGGGTTTCTTTTCTGTCCAGAATGGACCATATATTAGAGGGTAAGGGATTGGACCATGGGACAGAGCTCCCCCACACCCCCCTGCCAGTAAATGCTCTCTGAAGCTGGTGGAACTGTATTTATCAAGGATTCAATTATATATACAAAGAAACTAAGCCCTACTTTAACTCATTTAATCGTATTTGAAAAATATATTATCGCCGACAACTGATAAGTGTTTCGTAAACTTTTGCAAAGTGCCTTATTGTTGGCCTCTAGAGTTACAGTTCCCTGCATATTTGCATGAGGACAATTGGTAACGATTATATTAACCAGTTGTAAACATTTTAAACATTTTTTTCACATAGGAAGTAAACATATCAACCTTTCATCCACATCACAATTAATGACGTCACTGCAACTGCCTTCCAAACCTGACTCTTGTTGCTGCCTCGCTATGCGATCCATGCACATTAATTTCACAATTGATACAAAGGTCGACATCATAATAAACTCTCTCCATGAGGAACCAAAATCCGAAATACAGTTTTAGCTTATTTCAGTTATTTATCAACGAAGCAACGACCTGCATTTGTGACCTGTGACCTGTGACATGTATTCTGTATTGCCAAATTTCATGTTTCACCTTAATTTGTACCAGATCCCCTGGATTTGCTTGATGGTTTAATCCATAAGCTTAATTAGCATCACCAATATTACTTGCTTATAAGACCATCGTTTTCTGCGAAATAGTCTTAAATTTAAGCACCACATAAGCTATACTAGCTTACCTCACAAGACCCCCGCAAGATTTTTCACGACTACTGCCACGCCATGAGCGAGAATTTTTAGGTCATGAATAAAGCCAAGTGTTCACGAGTAAGTATAAGAACTGCTGAAGTTCAAATTCGAGTTTCAGAAGTCTAATTATGTTACTTTAGATCCAATTTACTGCACGCGTGTTCTGTCTGGTCAATAATCCGTCGCCATATTGGATTCGTTCAGAACCCAGTCTCTCGATTGGCGCGTGCGTCTCGCGCGCGGGCTTTCGCTGCGCTCGTTTCGCGCTTGTCGAGTACTCGTAAAACGCGCTCAATGAAGTCAGGAAAATAAACATTTTTATGTCTATTACTTGTTCATGAACGTTCAACAGTGACGAGTAACTGAGTAATAAACCAGCACAGTGAGGAAGGTGAGTGCTGAAACCCATATGAGCTTAGGTGAACGCAAAATGTGGTTCGTGCATGCTGAGGAATCGAAGCACAATCTTAAATGTGAAAGCAATCCACTACCCTAGCAATTGCAAGCCTTTAAGTGAAATAGAACAGAACCTATTCCAGGAGCTAGGGTCCGCGGTTTTTTGGTCAGACGGGCTATACCATGCTGATTGATTTATCGGTGTACATTTCCCCTGGGTCGAGACAGCTGTCCAACGCCCGGGTGATATGGCTTTGCGTATGCGGTAGGTACTGGCCAGGTACTGGGTTGCATGTGTGTCAATTGCCTCTCTTCTCCGTAGAGGCCTCTTTGTGTTGTAGGAAGGCTAGGGAGAAAGAAAAAGAGAGCGCGTGGCGCACGATGGGAAGGGGAAAGAGAGAAGAGAGGCTCCCGCCTTTTCCCTCTTCCCATCGTCCCCTGTGCACTTTCTATTTATTATTATCATTATCATTATCATTATCATTATCATTATTGTTGCTATCTTTATAGGGATACCCAGCGGGAGCCTCTGCAGAGGAGAGAGTGCCAATTGCTATTACTTTTGCTATAATCGGCGTATGGTTAAATCGAAATAATTGCGCCATAGCGTGTGTCACCCGGTTCCATCGAAATAATTGCGCCATCGCGTGTGACACCCGCGCGCAATTTTGATGAGGGCGCCGCGCAAAGAATAAACAAACAAAATGATCTTGGAAACAACCTCCCTAGGAGGTGAATAAATTCTATTTTCTGTTTTTGAGCGACGCACATCAACAGAAAGAGGACTTTGTGCACTCTTGAGCCGTGATTCTGAACAAATTTTGAGGCAAATTGTTTCGTTAAGAGTAAAAACACTTAGCAATACAAATTTGGTGGTGCCAAGGCATATTAAAAAGAAAAAGGCTAACTTCTGGTTGACGAGCGTCGCTCAAAAACGTCACTGCTTAAACTCCCTATTGACTTCGAATGTGAGGACCGTGAATGGGACTCCGATTATGGTAATCACTTCATCATTGTTTTTGATTGGTATGAAGGACACAGGGGTGTGGTTTTTGAATAAAAACTTAGGGAAATATAATGACGTTCATCTCTAAAGGTTTGAAAACCAGGTGTAAAAAGTGTACAAAACCACATATTGAGCTAGGAGGATTTTCCCTAACGTGGTTTCATGAGGACAAGATGTAAAAAAGCCTCGTTGCATAACAGAAATATTACAGGGGTTTTTGTGGGGATTTAAGCGATCTTGAGTGTAAAAAGGACTTGGCTGTGATTCACTTGAAAGCAGTAAATGTTTCGTACTTGAAGTCATGAGAAACCGCTTGAAGGTTTTCCACCTGCGTTGCAGGACAGAAGTGTTTAAAAGCTACTTCTCTAACGAGCAAAGGATTTCTGGAACTAATATTTTCAATCAGCCTGTTCATCTCGTTTAGTAACAGGGGGAGAAAGTATTGAGTTTTCTAAAACTCTGCTCTCTGAATCATTTCTTTCTCTAGCCAAAATGAAGCACTCCGTCACTATTACTACCTACTGAGTCTTTCTACCTCGCTACAGACTTTGGTGACATTCTCTTTCACGTCCCTCGATGTTACCCTTTTCGCAGCCTACCTCAGTTTCAAGCACAAAGAGTCATTAAGACATCCTAGGGTTTTAAGAAATGAAACGGTTTTAGAAAAACCGGTTACGACTTAATAGATTTCTCGCCGTAAGTACAAATTCCATGTAGTTGAAAGAAAGATGCTGATATCTCTGAGCAATCAGGGCCAGATCCAATGATCCAGGTTTTTTTTTGCCTGGGTTGTACTCTCTAACTTGATGACTTTCTAGGTCCGTGAAAACAACGTTTTTCATTCCGTTGCCTAGCACAACACTGGTTCCATTTGTATAAAATAATATCATTAAATATACCAAAGGGTCATCAGCAGGACGGATATTTGTCACGAATATAACGTTGCTGTTTGGAAAAACTTTGTTGTTCTTACTTGAATAAAGAATGTCACCTGTTAACTTTTCATTTGTCAGTTAACTACTAATCTTTTGGCCAAATATCGGTTACTGAACCACTATCTTTTAGGTCAGTTATCTGTTAACTGTTAACCCCATTGGCATCCTCGATTAAGTCTAACGGTTAAACCCCCGTCGAGACACTCGCGCTTTATATCTGCATCTGCATCTGATCCATTGACGTTGTGTATTTAGTTATGCTAATCATGGTTTCGACTCTTGGACAAAATTTTAAGTGAGGCCCTATCGAGACACTCGTGCTTCAAAGCATGCCCCGTCAAACCTATAGACCATGGATGATGTGTGTTTAATTATGCTAATGATGGTTTCGACTCCTGGTTTTTTGCCTCCCCCTCCCCCCCGTTTCTTTTAGATTACTGGGATTTGTCAGTCTGAATTTTAAGTGAGAAGAGGTAATATGTGTCTATTAAGAATACGAATCGCAAAAGCTCCATTAAACGTACTAATGCGTTCAGAGGAAGTGTCCATTATGGACTTGCAGTCGACAATGATGAACCAGCCTGTCACGCGAAGTAGAGAGATGGGAGGGGAGGGTGATTTCCATTAATGCCTTGAATGGTTTATGAATCAGATCAAAGCAGTTATTGCTCCACTCGATCCTGGTGAAGAACCTGTCAGTGGTGTAGCTGATAAATGGATCTACATTGTAATTTCCATAGAAATTGATAAGGGTGCCCAAAAAAGAAATGGCACATTTTGGTTTTAGCAGAGGAGGAGTTTTGGTCACGAGCCATTTGCATTCCCTAAGCCCTCCATTTTTCACCTGGCTTTTGCGTCACTCACAATACCAGAAGCACTTGTTATATTGTTATGTCCAAAGCGTTGTTTTCGGCACTAACCTTGTTTTGATCGCAGAGCAACTTACTTTCTTGTTGATTCACAGAAGGTCAAAACATGCTGTGGCTATTTTTAATGCTATTAATGCTCTTTGCGGATGTGATGTCATGGTTTGCTGTTTGTCTGTCTCTTTGCATCTGGAACCCCAAACAAGTCGTAAAGTTTAGGGGTTGCAGAATGTTTGGAGTGTTGCGATACTTTTCATTTTTCTTCTGGCTGTTCGTCCTTGTGATTTATCAAGTGGACGAGGAAGCCTTAGAAATTGCTCTTATTGTGTGGACGGTGATTAATTGCCTCGCTGTTCTCTGTGATGCTCTTTCCAGCGTTGAACTAGACTATCTAATGAACTTCTTGCAAGACGAAACGGCAGCGGAACACTTAAACAGAGTGAGCTTGATTAGACCAGAAGTTTCCATAACTGTTAGGAGTTTCCATTACGAGAGAGTCGACATCCAAGAAGAGCCGGGTTACATGGACGTAGAGGTGGATACATTTTCGGAAAACAGAGAGTTTTCGTATGATTGTTCGTTTCATGCTTCCTCAGGGGACCCTCTGTTAGGCTGTAGGGAAGCTGCTGTTCGTGTTTCGATTGACTATGATATTCTGCTGGGCGACGAAGAAACAACTGACAGCTTCATACAGTTTGCAAACGATATGTTGGAACTTTGTAGTTTCAACAAGGATAAATACACTCAGCTTATTCTAAGAGTGGAGATTCCTGATTTAAAAACAAGAATAATGGGTTGCGTGGGTTCGCGACCGAGGCCATTTTGGATGCGACCTCGTTTCTTCTACATCGCCACCTTGTTGTGTATGGCGTGGCCTTACCGCTGCTTGTTCATGGCGAAAACGAATAAGATCCACTACACCATGATTAAACACATCTATAAGACAGCCCTTGGCAACCAAAGTGAGAAATACCAATTTAATCCTGTCCTAGTTGAAAACAAACGTGTGGTCAGTGGAACGTATTTTGTTAATGACCACGCCTCATTTGATGTGTCTCAGCTAATTCAGAATTAGTCTCCATCAAAGTTTCCGCAACTGCTGTGGGGTTTTCGGGGGTGAAGTACAGTTGCAATCGCTTACTGGAAGCGGCCACCTACAACAGTTTCCAACTAAAGAGCTTTCACTGAAAAAAAATTATTTTGGGGGGGGAAAGGTGGTCGCGTATAGGAGGTGGTCGCTTACGAGAGACAGTCGCACATGTAAGTATTACGCCCTCCGTATCTTGCTATCTCCATTTGAATGTTTTTCATGAGAAAAAAAAGACTACGAATAATCGTAATCAAAAAAAGTTGTACTGTACTTTTTATATTACAATCCAATATAACTTCAATCCTGGTCAAAACGTTGGGGACATTTTGTGTTTCAGATTAGGAAAGTGTAATTCGACTTTTTCCCACCTCCCCCTTTCACAGTGTTGGGTGTTACAAGTCAAACACTTTTACATATCTTGCACACGCTAAGGACCTCAACTTTGTTCAGGGGGAGGGGTGGGGGAAAATCTTGTTAAGGTCGTGTTTATGATTGTGTATCGCCGGATAGCTGCAAATTCCATAGAAAAACACTTGAAAAGAGGAGGTGTCCCAAAACCTTTTGGCCAGGATTGTTTTCCGCCAAGATAATTCCTTTTAGCTTTGTACATCAGTAGAGTAAAGGATGTTTTTGATATTTGATTTCTAAGCTCAAAAACAACAAAATTTCAGCGAGCAAAAAGCTAAGGCCCTACCTTTATGCTGCAACCGAATCTGAAATTCAAGTGACGGGGATGATCGAATGGTGACAAAAATCAATACCCAAAAGACACCCTGGAAATTTCAAAAGTGACAGAAGGCATTAAATGGGATGATCGAATGGGGGAAAAATCAAAACGCCTACTTAAAACACTTCCCAAATAATAGACCATTTGGACGAAAAACTTGGCTCCGAGGCCCCTCCCCCCAAAAATTTCCATGCCGAATTTCCGAGCTTAAAATTTCCAGAGGGCATTAAATGATTCAGCACGAAAACTAAAAACCCTTAGAAATAGAATGTTCATGTATGTTTATTCATCATACCATAGCACTACAACGAATCTTCAGATTGTTTTGTGTTCCCCAAAAACTCCCTAACTAAATAACACCAACCAGAAAAATGCTTCAATGATATAACACGAAAAATAAAGACATTCGAAATAGAATGTTCGTGTTTGTTTATTCATCAGACCATGGCACTACCACGAATCTTCAGATTGTTTTGAGTTTCCAAAAAACTGCGTACTTAAATAAAACCAACCAAAAAATTCTTCGCAAATAATAAAGGATACATTAAAATTCATACTTGGCTCAGAGGCCCCGGGGGAATAATAAAATGAGCCTCGAGATGATTTCTTTTACTTTATTCAGCCCCAAGCCTCGCAGCCTTAAATGAATTTTAATATATCGAAATTGGTCTTTTCCCGGAATCGAATATCTCTGGTCGGCGTCAATATAATTATGACGTGCATTGGGGTTCTGAGTCAAGTGGGGTAACATCCTTAACACATTTTTGCCTGTTATTTGCCGCAAAGAATTTGACAACTATTGGTGGTAAGAATGCTCAGTGCATCATCCTCCTGTATTTATAAAAATAAGAGAACAATACCCGGGAAATTTTGGGTACACGAAAGGTTTCGTTGTGTGGCCACCTTCAGCTCATCAATCATAATTATGTAGAGCACCATCTATGAAGCAGAACCGCTGAAACGGAAGTTTTATTACGATAATAAACCGGCCTGTTTGTGTCGTTCGCAGTAAAAATAATATTTTGAATCCCATGCGACTCTTTCATAGTCGAAAGAGATCACGAAACAAATAACTACCTCGAAAGCTTTAATTTGATTCACTGAAGGTCTATATATGGGACTAATTATATTATCGCAATAGTATTAGTAGAAATAACATCATAGTTTGCTGTTTGGGTCTATTTGCGCGTCTATGGTTTTCGAAGGGTTTGTTCCATATTTTCTATCTGGTGATATTTTTCGTTTTACCTCTAGCTTTTCCTCCTTGTATTGGTCAAGAAGAAGAAACACGCACTCAACAAGCTTTCGCTGCCCTTATGGCCATTTCTTATATCGTAGTCATCGTGGAGAGTCGCTCCTCGCTTGAGCTTCGGTACCTAAAGAACCATCTGGAAGACGAAACAGTATCGTCAAGAGAGAATGAGCTTAGATCATTCTCTCTTGGTATCGTTCTTGGAGAGACAAAAATTTTCTTAGGCGTTGAGAGTTACGCTTCACAAATATTTCTTCTAGCAACGTTACATATGTCCGTCATGTAACGTTTCACGTAACGTGTCTGTCTGTCTCCGTTGTTGTTATTAATTGTCACATGAAGTTTTACTGTTTCTTACATATAATTGGCTCACCGCTGTTCTGGCACCCCTGCCTATTAAGCATTTATTTGTTATTCATTGTTCAGTAATATATCGGCGAAGCTAATAAAATAAAATAGAAATATAAAGAGAACGAAATAACACTCTGGAAAACCTCATATGGTTATTGGGTTGATGTTTCCTTAGGGGAGCCCCTATTGGGACGCACAACAGCTACTGGCAAAGTTAAAATTGACCCCGAAGGTCTTGTTAGGCGGCCTACCAACAAAAGAACAGTGTATACGCCTTAGAAATACAATGCGTCGAGAAGTATGACCGACATCGCGGTATACAAATACCGATACAGTTGAACCTCTTTACAACAGTCACCTTTGGGAAAGAAGAAAGTGGCCATTGTAGAGAGGTAGAAACAAGAGTGAATGTATTAGACTGCGAGCAGTCTCTCTTTTTCTTCAGATTTAGTGAGAGCAGTACACGCGCGCGGAAGTGGCGAAGCGGCGAACCGCGCGAAACGAGGGTGCCTCTCTCGTCTCGCGCCGTCCGTCACGCGCTTGGTCATTTGCGTGTCTCACGCGTTTTGCTCGACTGACTAAGAAAAACGAGAGGCTGCTCGTAGTCTATCAATGTATGGACTGTCCGCAAAAAAAATGGCCGTTGTGGAGGGGAGACCGTTGTGCAGAGATGGTCGTTAGTGGAGGTTCGACTGTATTATCGTGCAAGTAGAAATTCCAGCGACGAAAAGAAAAATATTGAGTCAGTGTCTAGCCACGCTGCCATTGCAATTCTGGATGGGACAACGTTTCTTGTGGATTGTATAATATTCATCCCTGGGTATTGTTATTGATGCCATTATAAAAAGGTATGGGGAATCAATCTGAACTGGGAAAAGCCCAAGATAGACTGAATCGAATATAGGTAATCTGGAACCTGACTTACTCGCCGGGAAGGGCGGGTGGGTCGCCAATCGGCCTTCTTGTCGGACAAAGTGAAATGAATGGGACAAAGCGTGCCAGTGTTTCATATTTTAGTAAAATCCGACTAGTGGTCTATTTTTAACGCTGTGTTCTGATTGGTTGAGCCACTACTAGGCTATATATTATAGCCTACTAGTAGCGAAAAGCGCCGGCTTTTTGGCGGCAAAAGAGGATTAAAGTCTAGCTTTAACTAGTGAAAGTTGTTTTCTCTCGATATT
Organism: Porites lobata; assembly: GCA_942486035.1. Lineage (NCBI taxonomy): Eukaryota > Metazoa > Cnidaria > Anthozoa > Scleractinia > Poritidae > Porites > Porites lobata. The sequence goes on along the minus strand of CALNXK010000017.1, from coordinate 3,104,763 downwards.
TTTGACCAACTAGTTGGATTTTACCAAAACAACTATTCCTCTCGCCCTCATGGCCTCTGAGTCATAGCCCATTCGGCCTCCGACCTCATGGGCTATTGACTCAGAGCCCATTCGGGCTCAAGGAATAATTGTTAAATATATACTCATTTCCATATAATTAATCAATCCCCAGGGAAGATATTTACAATTCAGATGGAAAGTGAACAGCCACCTTTTTGTGGATGAGGTGGCCTTATCGCTGGTTTTTCAAGGCTAAAACGGAAGAGATTCATCTTATCTTGAAAAAAGAGATCTACAAGAACGCCAAACCAGATGACGAAATTTTCGACAAACTTCCTGAACGTGTGGTAAGTGGGCGTTGGAAACACTTGGACCCTAATTCACCTTTCCACTAATGTTAACAATGCTTTCGCATTGTTGCAAAATCTTCCTGGTAAATCATATTAGCACAGCTCACCGAATTTCACACTAAGAGAATGTAAAGGATCGAGACACGGAGGGTAGTTCTAAGATAGTTGCAGACAAAAACCTGCTTTTTAACCTTGTCTAACCTCCTTAAAATCATCGTCAAAAGTCTTGGGAAGGCTTCTATTTTTTTACCTCTTTTTTCTCGGCTTCCCCGCCCCTGGCCCAGTGTTGAACAAAAATCCAGTCTGTGCGCGTTACTCCGCCACTGAATGGGGGAATGGGGCTATTTATTTATTCCTTATCTTATATGATTTCCTCAAGCGATGAATTCACACATAAGTAGGAAAACTCAAAGACAGATGCATCTGTTGGTTTCCGGCGGCCATATTTGTGCCCCTCAAAGGGACGTCAACATGGCGTCTCCATACAAAGCCTTAGAAAAATGGGTAAAACGTTTTTCCGAATATCTCGCATATGAATTACCGCACAGACCTGATTCTTGGCAAGGATTTTTGTTTATTTATCTTCTTTCATTTCCCAGATTCCGTACTTTCTCTATTGACTGGTTTGCATTTTTATTTTTGATGGCGTGACAGTGAAAACACAGAATTGTATTTGTTTTTGATTACAAAGAGCTGCAACTTGCACAAACTGCTGACATCAACCAGCTCTCTGAATTTTGACCCTTATTTGTATACAGTCAACTCTCTCCAAGACGGACACCTTTGGGACCGGCGCTAAGTGTCCGTCTTAGAGAGATGTCCGTCTTATAAAGAGTCAAATAAAGGGAATAAACAATGGCAAGGACCAACTCTAGGTGTCCGTTTTACAGAGGTGTCCGTCATATAGAGGTGTCCGTTAAGAGAGAATCGACTGTATACGTATACGGCTACGTTTTCTATGGGTTAACTCCTATGCTAATGAGCAAAAATGTAATCAATGACTTCACGAAGAATCCGTATACTCTTGGCATGAGCCTGAACTCCGTCGTGGGAAGACTTGATACTCCTGTAAACGATTAGGAAGACAAATTCTTTTTGAACTGGACTCTTAATTTTAATGGATCAAATAATGGAATGTGAACTTTGCTTTCTTATTTTTCTTTTGATGAAGTTGTTTGATTCTGGATTCCGTTTCCGTTTCCGTTTTCATTTCCGGAATCTGGATTCTGGATTCCATGTTTAAGGGTTGCCGGATCATAACATCTCTATTTCACTGAAAAGCCATGTAACAACTACGTAGATAGATAGATAGATAGATAGATAGATAGATAGACAGACAGACAGACAGACAGACAGACAGATAGATAGATAGATAGATAGATAGATAGATAGATAGATAGATAGATAGATAGATAGATAGATAGATAGATAGATAGATAGATAGATAGATAGATAGAGATAGATAGATAGATAGGTAGGTAGGTAGGTAGGTAGGTAGATAGATAGATAGATAGATAGATAGATAGATAGATAGATAGATAGATAGATAGATAGATAGATAGATAGATAGATAGATAGATAGAATACTGTTCCAGAGAATGGCGCCACTATAGCTGAAGCTGTTTTTGTAATAGTATGTGCGCGGTAATGGGACATTGAGTTTATTTTCAGAGTCCCTTAGGTTATATGCGACTTCTCGCCTTTCAAATTTAGAACTAAGATAGTTTGGAGCCAACCCTTGCAAGCTAGATTTTTCCACCCTAGAAGTTTGAAAAGGTGACCAGCATCTACGTCGTAGCTTGAGTAGGTCAAAACACGGCCTGCTCTGTTTTGTAGCTTTTGAACGTTATTCCGTAAAGTTATCCCACAGTTTCCCCAAACAATGTTGCAATAATCAAAGTGTGGCTGTATTAAAGCGTGATATATTAGTTGTAAAGTCGCCTGAGGGACAAGGTGCCTTATTCGTTTTATGGCCCCAATACCAGAAGCGACTTTCTTTGTTACTTTCCCGATATGGCCACTCCAAGTGATTTTGCAGTAGTGACCTGGCTAACTTGAAAATCATTAATTGCAAATGTCGGGGACTCTGTGAGAGTACTTAGCCTCTGCCTAGATCCGATAAGCATAAATTCGGTTTTAGTCATATTTAGAGTAAGTTTGTTTGCTCTCAGCCAATTGTGAAAATTTTCTAAATCTTGATTTAGATGCAACTGAATATTGTCCGCATTATCACCTGCGAATGTAAGGTGGGTGTCATCAGCGTACATCCTCGGCTCACAATTTGAAAGACAGTTTGGAAGATCGTTGATGTATAACAGAAATAGTAGTGGACCTAAAATCGTCCCCTGGGGAACACCACAGCTCTTTGAGAGGGTGATCCGTTGATGGAGCACATTTGAGTACGATTCTCTAAATATGACTTAAACCATTGGTGCGCGTTACCATATATGCCGTAATTGCTTAATTTTAAGAAAAGGATCTCATCGTCAACTGTGTCGAAGGCCTTTTTGAGGTCTAAGAAAACAACGGCGTTGATTTTACGTAGGGATGGTATAGACCATTTTGTGCCTGCTATAGGTGTACCCGACTTAAAAATATTGTTGGCAGTACTAGTTATACCTCGTCCTCATATATTGATAAATGGAAGTACAAAATCCTGTTTTTCTGCCGGGACATGCTGTATCGTCTATGCAAGCAATATGATCATGTCATAGTGTTGTTAAGGAACCCATCCGCACACTCCCCTGGCAGTCACTTACACTTGATAAACTGAAATATTTGCAAATAGCTGTAAATTAATTAACCATGGAATATAACCTTCGGGTCAACAATAAGTTCAACATTGGTAGTGTTACGTAATCCACTATTTTTTTCTGCGATTTAGTACTCCTCCATCCTACTTCAGGTTACTCTGAAATACACTTTTAGTTTGTTTGAAATACACTCTGAGATCGCTCAGATACATGTGAGTGGGATTATTAACCGATAAAATTAAAAATAAATTGGAAAAAAAGTAATTTAATTAATGAGCAAGCGCTTAACCGTGAACCTATCGCTTTAATCATATTCATACTAGAGTTTCATCAATGAGGCGGAACCTCTGAAACGGGAGTTTTATTACGTAATAATCCATGTTTGTTTCACTCATATTCAAAATACTTGTTGGGTTCTTGAATCTCTTTCAACGTTTTGCTTTTCTTCCAGCTGCGACTACCGGAACAGAGAACGCATCGGTCGGTGTGACTACCTCAAAAGCATCCAATTGATTCATGGCAGTTCTACGTCTCATTCCGTTGCTCCTGTTTTTTCTTGAAGAAATGATATCATGGTGTGCATTTTGTGCCTGTTCGCGCGTCTATGGGCGTTGGAAAGCATCTGCCATATTTTCTATTTGGCGATATTTTTCGTTTTACATCTGCCTTTTCTCCCTTGTATTTTTGGTACTTTATCAAGTAGAAGAGGCATTCATACCACAAGAACTCGTTGCCCTTATGGGGATATCTTATATCGTAATAATCGTGGAAAGTCACTTCTCGCTTGATTTGCAGTACCTAAAGAACATTCTGGAAGACGAAACTGTCTCGGAATATATAGACAGGCAACGTCTTCTGAGACCAGAGATTTCTGTAAGTGTTGAGAGTTACCATTATGAAGAGGTCAAAGACTTTCACCAGCCATGGACTAAGAAGGAAATAACATTCCAGAAAATCGAGAAGTTTTCGTACACCGCAATGGTTGATGATTCGACATATTCAAGGGACCCAGCTCTGTTAGCATGCACAGCTAGTAGCACAGCAGCCGCTGGCAGGGTTACGATTGACCATAAGGTCTTCTTAGGCGACAAACCAACACAAGAAGAGTTTATACGTCTTCGAAATGCAATGCTTCCAAAAGTGCCACCAGAATCACGGGATAAAATTACCGATCTCGTCGTTCAAGCCGAAATTCCCGGGGCAAAACGAAAAATCCTGTGTTGCGTAGGCTCTCGATCGATGCCATTCTGGATGCGACCTAGTTTCTTCTGGATTGCCACCTTTTTGATGATAGGTTGGCCTTATCGCTGGTTGTTCAGGGCTAAAACGGATGAGATTCATCTTTCCCTGACGAAAAAGGTTTATAAGAATGCCACACCAGATGAAGAATGTCTCTACAGGATTCCTGAACGTGCAATAAGTGAGCGCTCAGGGGCACCCAACGAGATTATAGTTCAAAACCACTTAAACATAGCATTGGTGAACGTATTGTAGAATTTAAACGGTAGATGTAGGTATATTTTTGTCCCCAAAACATTTTTCATGTGTTCGGATTTCCTAGCCGAAAGCCTAGTGATCCGAAAATTATAGGGATCAAAACTTACCTTTTCAAAAATTCAGCCAAATAAACGGCTCCCGAAAATTCTACGTGATCTTTTTAGGGTAAAAATCCGATAAAAATGGGCAATTCTACCATTTTTAGATGTTCGAAAATCCCAGGAGAGGCAGGCAAGCAAGAAATTTTACAACAAATGTTCCGAAAATTCTAGATCTCAAATCGTCTTCCGAACAGATATTTTCTGAAAATTGACGTTGGGTGCCCCTGAGCGCTGGCAATACTCGCCGTTCAATGTTAACTTAAATACATGATTTTTTAAGCTAGATGTTTTTTTTCCCAGGGGACTCTTCACTCTTTGTCTCTTCATAAATAATCTGTAGATATGCACGTTACGTAATTTGAAAGAAACAGTCCTCTAAGAAACCTCCGCAGCACTGTTAATTAAAATGTTAATTTTTTTTATAGCTGCATCACCGCAGGTTATGTCTAAATAGATTCTGGCGTTACATTAATTGACCTAACTTGAAAGTTAAAAGCTATTTTAGTTCTAGACTTTGCCTCTCCCGCCCTCCTCGGGCACAGGCTGTCTGCGCAGCCAATCGGAAAGAAATGTATTGATAATTGGTTACGTAACCTTTTTGGGGTAGGTGTTGCATGGTATGTTGTAACAATTGTTCATTAGTGGAGGGGTAGTGTATCTATGTGCGGTGCTTTCATGTTATATTCATTCGTGTCATTCGACTGTCCCTACGCCCTCAAAATTAAATACCCAATGATTGTCAGTTTTTCACATACGTATTTACAAGCCACCATGTGTAAGATTCAGCGCCTTTATTGTATCATTGTTATGAGAGCATGGTACAGATTAGCTTGAAGTCTCTCATAGGCCATTTTACAGTTGTGGGCTTAGTGTCCTTGCCACTGAGTGAATGCGAGGCTGAGCTTGTTTTGATACAAACTCCTTCCTTTTCTTATGGAAATTAAGCTTAAAAATACTAATTAGCATAAGAACAACATGATTTACATAATATAGCGGAGAGGTTTGTATCAAAACAAGGTGAACTCCAACCTCGTTTCCACCTGTAACTGTAAAACGGGCTATTAGTTGTTTTCTTGTTGTATTTTGAAATTTTCAGACTTTCTGCATGTTTGTAAACTTCTTATCGCGGACTTTGCTTGTAAAGACATAATAAAGGGGGCCGCCCACGGCTCATGTTGACACACCCCAATGCCGTATCAACCTCGTCCCCAGGGCGCTTTTCCCTGGCTTTTGGTAAAAGCGCCCTGGGGACGAGGTTGATGCCGTATATCAATTTTTTGCCTCAAAATGACACTATCTTTATTTTTAGTTAATCAAACTCAGTGTAAGATATAAAAATTCAAAAAACGTTATAGAAAATTACTTTTTGTGAAACTTGAAACGTTCTCAAGACGAAGCGCCTATGTGCTCACATGGATATTACTATCGAGGAAATGAGGAGCAAACCCGTACGAGTTTGAAGAAAATTAATTAATCTCGTACTATTACGAATGTCACATTCCTTAAAAGTACCGTATACGTCTCGTATATCGTTCCGAGTGCTGAACCTCGTTTTTCTCGGGGGAGGGGAGGGGGATGAAGGGGCGCTAATTCGAAGCAGGGCGCTTATTTGAAGCTGGGCGCTAAAAATACTGACCCGTTGAGACCGGGGGGACTGCCATATAACAGGGACGGGGATGCGAGAGGGACGATTAGAATTAAACCCCTAAACGAAATCAATTTGTGCTTGTCTCAGGATTTCTTTGACAAGGGAGACCACATCAGTTCCAACACAGTATGACAGTGTTTGTTTTTTATATCAAGGTATTTCTTTCGCACTGAGGATGAGATTGGTTGAAATCATTCTCCCTTGCCCTAAGAGATACCTTTATTGGTAACAATATTGGCTTTTTGTCCCGAGCACACTAAGCGAGACTAAAATCTACAACGTCTACCTATAAGCAAGACGACAGGCATCGCTATCACTTTTAAATAGGAGTATTCCTGAGGCCATTGAGATAGAGCGATTTTCGTATGACCATAAGAAATGGTTCCGGTGAGTGTTCGTTATTTGTATTTTATCAGCCAATAAACGTTTGTAGCCGTTTGATCAACCAATCAAATCGCTCTATTTCCGTTTGTTTCTTGCTTCTGTTTTGTTCGCGCGTTTTCATTTCAAGGTCATATGAAAATCGCTCTACCTCTGAATATCCCATGATGTTGTCTTGTTTGAGAGATAAAGGATCGAGGCACGAATAAGTTTTTTTTAATTTTTTTTTTCGATCTTTCTTTGCCTGCATGCGGCTTTGCTAATCTGTTGTTGGGTAGCCTGCGAGCCTTTAAATCCTTAATCAAGAGAAGAACAGTTAATTGGTTCAACAAAGGGTGCTTATCCTGTGGCCAGCAAGTCTAGATCACCAATGATCACAGACCCTTGGTCACAAGGGACAAACAGTAAGTCTTACTTTAAAATGTAGTGGACTTACACTGACATGTAATTTTGCGAGCTGTTGTGGTCACATTTGATTAAGGGTTGGTTTACAGCAGCAGACTCTTGCTCTGAGGACATAAAACCGGTTTTGACAGGAAAATTTCCCGGATTAGCCTGCTGGAAACCCGCCAGCCTGGTGGAGCTCGGAGAATCAGCGCAGAAGACCTTCTTCTTGAGGGTATATTCCACGGAACGCGTCCGCGAGATGAACAACCATCTGTAAACCCAAGATAACTGTAGCAGTGTAGCACCCCAGAAGAATATCTCGTTCATCCAGGGAGGCACAGAATCCTTATTAGGGCATAAAACGACATCTGTATGAAGGTCGGGTAAACGATCTTTTCGTGAAAAGTCGTAAAATTTATTCAAATGTTGCGTTTTTTCCACAAGGGCAAACTTCTGTGCTTCGAAAAAACGGGAGGTTACAGCGTCCATTGAGACATCTAGGGAAATCTTAACTCTGAGAATTTGTCCATCACACGGAATTTCTTGCTGAGATTGATCTGTCGAGGATGTGTACGAAAAAGGTTCACTGTGGAGCTTCCTTCCTACTTTCACCGTCGCCTCCCTTGTTCCTTGATATTCTCTGCGGCCCGTCACGGGGTTAGTACTGTACTCAGCGTAACGATACGTCTGCCAATTGTACCACTCAATCTGCATCTCGATTACAGGAGGTGTTCTGTGAAGGGACTGAATATATTCCCACGTGATAATGCGACTCAGGCCTTTTCTCTCCACGGAAAAGAACGCTTCAATTGCCACAAAAAGTGCACAAAAACCACACATTGCCGCTGCCCAGTAGAAAAGTGGCGAATGGGCACTACCTTCTTCATGTGTAGACAGGCAAACACAGACAGAACAAAACCACGAAGTTGAAAAAGGCGGAAAAAGTGCTTCCCATTAATGGACCATTTAGAATAGATTAAATTTCATACGTGGCTCCGAGGCTTGGGGGAATAATAAAATGAGCCTTGAGATGATTTCTTTTACTTTATTTCCCCAAGCCACGCCACCAAGTATGAATTTTAATATATCACAATTGGTCTTTTCCCGGAATCGAATATTTCAACCCCCCGAAAAATCCTTTGATCATGCCCGTCACTTGAAATTCTGAGTTCCCCTCCCCCACCCTCACCCCCGCCGGGAAATGAATCCACCCTAAATATCGTTTCTAAGTGACTTTAATTCTAAAAGGCGGGTCAATCGTCAATCAAACACATGCGCAGAGCCTCATGGGCTATTGACTCAGAGCCCATTCGGGCTCGGGGAATAATTGTTGAATATATACTCATTTCCATATCATTAATTAATCCCCAGGGATGATATTTACAATTTATATGGAACGTGAATAGCCACCTTTTTGTGGATGGGGTGGCCTCATCGCTGGTTTTTCTAGGCTAAAACGGATTCATCTTACCTTGCAAAAAGAGATCGACAAGATGACAAAATTTTCGACAAACTTCCTGAACGTGTGGTAAGTGGGCGTTGGAGACACTCGGACCCTAATTCACTGGTCACAAATGTTAAGAAAAGTGTCGCTTTCGCATTGTTTCAAAATCATCCTGCTAAATCATATTAGCACAGAGACGATTTCTTCATTAATCCGACGCTTACGGAATTTTTCACTAAGAGAACGTAAAGGATCGAGACACGGAAGGAAGTTCGCTGGAAATACTCGGACCCTAATTCACCGTTCACTAATGTTAACAAATGAATGCTTTCGCATGGTTGCAAAATCGTCCTGGTAAATCATATTAGCACAGCTCAAGGAATTTCACACTGAGAGAATGTAAAGGATCGAGACAAGGAAGGTAGTTCTAAGATAGTTGTAGACAAAAACTTGCTGTGTAACCTTGTCTAACCTCCTTAAAATCATCGTCAAAAGTGCTGGGATACTCTTGGCATAAGCCTGAACTCCGTCGTGGGAAGACTTGATACTCCTGTAAACGATTACGAAGACAAATTCTTTTCGAACTTGACTCTTAATTTTAAAGGATCAAATAATGGAATGTGAACTTTGCTTTCTTATTTTTCTTTTGATTCTGGATTCCGTTTCCGTTTCCGTTTTCATTTACGGAATCTGGATTCTGGATTCCATGTTTAAGGGTTGCCGGATCATAACATCTCTATTTCACTGAAAAGCCATGTAACAACTGTGTAGATAGATAGATAGATAGATAGATAGATAGATTATTTATCCACGGTACAAAATTCGTCAGCTTTAAAAATGCCTAATACTAATATAATAAAAATATTTAAATAAAAAAAAGCTGCTTTCCACGAATGCCGCGCCTTACAGTTCTTTGAGTAATCGTTTAAATTGCCCAAGGGACTCTGCTTCCCTTAAGTTACGAGGAAGACTGTTCCAGAGAATGGCGCCACTATAGCCGAAGCTGTTTTTGTAATAGTTTGTGCGCGGTAATGGAATATTGAGTTTATTTTCAGAGTCCCTTAGGTTATATGCGACTTCTCGCCTTTCAAATTTAGAACTAAGATAGTTTGGAGCCAACCCGTGCAGAGACCTGTAAACCATCGTAGCTCTTTGAATTTGTTGCTGGCAAGCTAGATTTTTCCACCCTAGAAGTTTGAAAAGGTGACCAGCATCTACGTCATAGCTTGAGTAGGTCAAAACACGGGCTGCTCTGTTTTGTAGCTTTTGAACCTTATTCCGTAACGTTATCCCACAGTTTCCCCAAACAATGTTGCAATAATCAAAGTGTGGCTGTATTAAAGCTTGATATATTAGTTGTAAGGTCGCCTGATGGACAAGGTGCCTTATTCGTTTTATGGCCCCAATACCAGAAGCGACTTTCTTTGTTACTTTCTCGATATGGCCACTCCAATCAAGTCTGCCATCGATGGTCACTCCAAGTGATTTTGCAGTAGTGGCCTGGCTAACTTGAAAATCATTAATTGCAAATGTCGGGGACTCTGTGAGAGTACTTAGCCTCTGCCTAGATCCGATAAGCATAAATTCGGTTTTAGTCATATTTAGAGTAAGTTTGTTTGCTCTCAGCCAATTGTGAACATTTTCTAAATCTTGATTTAGATGCAACTGAATATTGTCTGCATTATCACCTGCGTATGTAAGGTGGGTGTCATCAGCGTACATCCTCGGCTCACAATTTGAAAGACAGTTTGGAAGATCGTTGATGTATAACAGAAATCGTATTGGACCTAAAATCGTCCCCTGGGGAACACCACAACTTAATAAACAGCTTTGAGAGAGCGATCCGTTGATGGAGCACATTTGAGTACGATTCTCTAAATATGACTTAAACCATTGGTGCGCGTTACCATATATGCCGTAATTGCTTAATTTTAAGAAAAGGATCTCATCGTCAACTGTGTCGAAGGCCTTTTTGAGGTCTAAGAAAACAACGGCGTTGATTTTACGTAGGGATGGTATAGACCATTTTGTGCCTGCTATAGGTGTACCAGACTTAAAAATATTGTTGGCAGTACTAGTTATACCTCGTCCTCATATATTGATAAATGGAAGTACAAAATCCTGTTTTTTGCCGGGACATGCTGTATCGTCTATGCAAGCAATATGATCATGTCATAGTGTTGTTAAGGAACCCATCCGCACACTCCCCTGGCAGTCACTTACACTTGATAAACTGAAATATTTGAAAATAGCTGTAAATTAATTAACCATGGAATATAACCTTCGGGTCAACAATAAGTTCAACGTTGGTAGTGTTACGTAATCCACTATTTTTTTCTGCGATTTTAGTACTCCTCCATCCTACTTCAGGTTACTCTGAAATACACTTTTAGTTTGTTTGAAATACACTCTGAGATCGCTCAGATACATGTGAGTGGGATTATTAACCGATAAAATTAAATATAAATTGGAAAAAAAGTAATTTAATTCACGAGCAAGCACTTAACCGTGAACCTGTCCCTTTAATCATATTCATACTAGAGTTTCATCAATGAGGCGGAACCTCTGAAACGGGAGTTTTATTACGTAATAATCCATGTTTGTTTCACTCATATTCAAAACACTTGTTAGGTTGTTGAATCTCTATCAACGGTTTGCTTCTCTTCGAGCTGCGACTACCGGAACAGAGAACGAATCGGTCGGTGAGACTACCTCAAAAGCATCCAATTGATTCATGGCAGTTCTACGTCTCATTCCGTTGCTTCTGTTTTTTCTTGAAGAAATGATATCATGGTGTGCATTTTGTGCCTGCTCGCGAGTCTATGGGCGCTGGAAAGCATCTGCCATATTTTCTATTTGGCGATATTTTTCGTTTTACATCTGCCTTTTCTCCCTTGTATTTTTGGTACTTTATCAAGTAGAAGAGGCATTCATAGCACAAGAACTCGTTGCCCTTATGGGGATATGTTATATCGTAATCATCGTGGAAAGTCACTTCTCGCTTGATTTGCAGTACCTAAAGAACATTCTGGAAGACGAAACTGTCTCGGAATATATAGACAGGCAACGTCTTCTGAGACCAGAGATTTCTGTAAGTGTTGAGAGTTACCATTATGAAGAGGTCAAAGACTTTCACCAGCCATGGACTAAGAAGGAAATAACATTCCAGAAAATCGAGAAGTTTTCGTACACCGCAATGGTTGATGATTCGACATATTCAAGGGACCCAGCTCTGTTAGCATGCACAGCTGGCAGCACAGCAGCCGCTGGCAGGGTTACGATTGACCATAAGGTCTTCTTAGGCGACCAACCAACACAAGAAGAGTTTATACGTCTTCGAAATGCAATGCTTCCAAAAGTGCCACCAGAATCACGGGATAAAATTACCGATCTCGTCGTCCAAGCTGAAATTCCCGGGGCAAAACGAAAAATCCTGTGTTGCGCAAGCTCTCGATCGATGCCATTCTGGATGCGACCTAGCTTCTTCTGGATTGCCACCTTTTTGATGATAGGTTGGCCTTATCGCTGGTTGTTCAGGGCTAAAACGGATGAGATTCATCTTTCCCTGACGAAAAAGGTTTATAAGAATGCCACACCAGATGAAGAATGTCTCTACAGGATTCCTGAACGTGCAATAAGTGAGCGCTCAGGGACACCCAACGAGATTATAGTTCAAAACCACTTAAACATAGCATTGGTGAACGTATTGTAGAATTTAAACGGTAGATGTAGGCATATTTTTGTCCCCTAAACATTTTTCATCTGTTCGGATTTCCTAGCTGAAAGCCAAGTGATCCGAAAATTATAGGGATCAAAACTTACCTTTTCAAAATTCAGCCAAATAAACGGCTCCCGAAAATTCTAGGTGATCTTTTTAGGGGTGAAAATCCGGATAAAAATGGGCAATTATACCATTTTTAGATGTTCGAAAATCCTAGGAGAGGCAGGCAAGCAAGAAATTTTACAACAAATATTCCGAAAATTCTATATCTCAAATCGTCTTCCGAACAGATATTTTCTGAAAATTGACGTTGGGTGCCCCTGAGCGCTGGTAAGACTCGCCGTTCAATGTTAACTTAAATACAAGATTTTTTAAGCTAGATTTTTGTTTTCCCAGGGAACTCTTCACTCCTTGTCTCTTCATAAATAATCTGTAGATATGCACGTTACGTAATTTGAAAGAAACAGTCCTCTAAGAAACCTCCGCAGCACTGTTAATTAAAATGTTAATTTTTTTTATAGCTGCATCACCGCAGGTTATGTCTAAATAGATTCTGGCGTTACATTAATTGACCTAACTTGAAAATTAAAAGCTATTTTAGTTCTAGACTTTGCCTCTCCCGCCATCCTCGGGCACAGGCTGTCTGCGCAGCCAATCGGAAAGAAATGTATTCATAATGGGTTACGTAACCTTTTTGGGGTAGGTGTTGCATGGTATGTTGTAACAATTGTTCATTAGTGGAGGGGTAGTGTATCTAAGTGCGGTGCTTTCATTTTATATTCATTCGTGTCATTCGACCGTCCCTATGCCCTTAAAATTAAATACCCAATGATTGTCAGTTTTTCACATACGTATTTACAAGCTTACAAGCCACCATGTGTAAGATTCAGCGCCTTTATTGTATCATTGTCATAAGAGCATGGTACAGATTAGCTTGAAGTCTCTCATAGGCCATTTTACAGTTGTGGGCTTAATGTCCTTGCCACTGAGTGAATGCGAGGCTGAGCTTGTTTTGATACAAACTCCTTCCTTTTCTTATGGAAATTAAGCTTAAAAATACTAATTAGCATAAGAACAACATGATTTACATAATAAAGCAGAGAGGTTTGTATCAAAACAAGGTGAACTCCAACCTCGTTTCCACCTGTAACTGTAAAACGGGCTATTAGTTGTTTTCTTGTTGTATTTTGAAATTTTCAGACTTTCTGCATGTTTGTAAACTTCTTATCGCGGACTTTGCTTGTAAAGACATAATAAAGAGGGCCGCCCACGGCTCATGTTGACACACCCCAATGTCGTATATCAATTTTTTGCCTCAAAATGACACTATCTTTATTTCTAGTTAATCAAACTCAGTGTAAGATATAAAAATTCAAAAAACGTTATAGAAAATTACTTTTTGTGAAACTTGAAACGTTCTCAAGACGAAGCGCCTATGTGCTCACATGGATATTACTATCGAGGAAATGAGGAGCAAACCCGTACGAGTTTGAAGAACATTAATTAATGTCGTACCATTACGAATGTCACATTCCTTAAAAGTACCGTATACGTCTCGTATATCGTTCCGAGTGCTGAACCTCGTTTTTTCTCGGGGGAGGGGAGGGGGATGAGGGGGCGCTAATTCGAAGCAGGGCGCTTATTTGAAGCTGGACGCTAAAAATACTGACCCGTTGAGACCGGGGGGACTGCCATGTAACAGGGACGGGGATGCGAGAGGGACAATCGGAATTAAACCCCTAAACGAAATCAATTTGTGCTTGTCTCAGGATTTCTTTGACAACGGAGACCACATCAGTTCCAACACAGTATGACAGTGTTTGTTTTTTATATCAAGGTATTTCTTTCGCACTGAGGATGAGATTGGTTGAAATCATTCTCCCTTGCCCTAAGAGATACCTTTATTGTTAACAATATTGGCTTTTTGTCCCGAGCACACTAAGCGAGACTAAAATCTACAACGTCTACCTATAAGCAAGACGACAGGCATCGCCATCACTTTTAAATAGGAGTATCCCTGAGGCCATTGAGATAGAGCGATTTTCGTATGACCATAAAAAATGGTTCCGGTAAGTGTTCGTTATTTGTTTTTTATCAGCCAATGGACGTTTGTAGCCGTTTGATCAACCAATCAAATCGCTCTATTTCCGTTTGTTTCTTGCTTCTGTTTTGTTCGCGCGTTTTCATTTCAAGGTCATATGAAAATCGCTCTACCTCTGAATATCCCATGATGTTGTCTTGTTTGAGAGATAAAGGATCGAGGCACGAATAAGTTTTTTTAAATTTTTTTTTTTCGATCTTTCTTTGCCTGCATGCGGCTTTGCTAATCTGTTGTTGGGTAGCCTGCGAGCCTTTAAATCCTTAATCAAGAGAAGAACAGTTAATTGGTTCAACAAAGGGTGGTTATCCTGTGGCCAGCAAGTCTAGATCACCAATGATCACAGACCCTTGGTCACAAGGGACAAACAGTGAGTCGTACTTTAAAATGTAGTGGACTTACACTGACATGTAATTTTGCGAGCTGTTGTGGTCACATTTGATTAAGGGTTGGTTTACAGCAGCAGACTCTTGCTCTGAGGATATAAAACCGGTTTTGACAGGAAAATTTCCCGGATTAGCCTGCTGGGAACTCGCCAGCCTGGTGGAGCTCGGAGAATCAGCGCAGAAGACCTTCTTCTTGAGGGTATATTCCACGGAACGCGTCCGCGAGATGAACAACCATCTGTAAACCCAAGATAACTGTAGCAGTGTAGCACCCCAGAAGAATATCTCGTTCATCCAGGGAGGCACAGAATCCTTATTAGGGCATAAAACGACATCTGTATGAAGGTCGGGCAAACTATCTTTTCGTGAAAAGTCGTAAAATTTATTCAAATGTTGTGTTTTTTCCACAAGGGCAAACTTCTGTGCTTCGAAAAAACGGGAGGTTACAGCGTCCATTGAGACATCTAGGGAAATCTTAACTCTGAGAATTTGTCCACCACACGGAATTTCTTGCTGAGATTGATCTGTCCAGGATGTGTACGAAAAAGGTTCACTGTGGAGCTTTCTTCCTACTTTCACCGTCGCCTCCCTTGTTCCTTGATATTCTCTGCGGCCCGTCACGGGGTTAGTACCGTACTCAGCGTAACGATAAGTCTGCCAATTGTACCACTCAATCTGCATGTCGACTACAGGAGGTGTTCTGTGAAGGGACTGAATATATTCCCACGTGATAATGCGACTCAGGCCCTTTCTCTCTACGGAAAAGAACGCTTCAATTGCCACAAAAAGTGCACAAAAACCACACATTGCCGCTGCCCAGTAGAAAAGTGGCGAATGGGCACTACCTTTTTCATGTGTAGACAGGCAAACACAGACAGAACAAAACCACACCCAGAAAGCGAAGTTGAAAAAGGCGGAAAAAGTGCGCACCATTAACATATAACGAGTGTCCATGATCTTTCCTACAGCTTTCGAGCGTTCAGGGGTTCCTACTTGGGTACGTGAACTACAGCGCGCAAACGTAGTCAAAATCATAGCCAACCATATAAAAACGGGACAAAGAACGTGACAAGCAAAGAAAGCAATGACAAATATCATAAACCCCTCCGAACGCTCCGGTGTGTCTTCACCATCGGGAGAGATAGTCATTTCCGTGGAATACGGTCTCGGGGGTACTGTTTTCGGCGCATTGGTTTCCGGATTAACAGTCACTGGGCTTGGCGCGCGGCACGTTTGCTGAGATTCTAGCATCCAACTCTTGCGTCCATTATCTTGTTCGCAGATGTAAAACTCCGTAGGTGAGGATATGTACCCTGTCACGCAAAACGAAGTCGCGATATCTCCAGGACGCTTTCCTGTATATGTGACGGAGACCGACGAATCTGGAACCCCAGGATCGGAGCACAGTTCTCGGCTTTCACAGGCTGCCCCGTAGGCGCTATCCTCACAAAGACAAACAGTCTCGTTGCCTGTAGTGTAAACACAAGTACCCCTGTTCGTACAGGTTGAGGCTCCATGGCACGTGTTTGCACCATTGGCGATTCCACGACATTTGATCCTTAGTCCACTAACCGTAGTCCATTCCGATCCACTCAAATATTCCCAGTCATGTGTGATGTATTCCGGTCTCAGTGCCAAGTCTCGAACGCGAAAATAATCGCCGTTTAGACTTGAATAACTGCTTCCAACCATCCAATAGCCATTGCGGTAATATAAATACCAATTTTGACGGCTATGCCGGAGAACAGGTCTCACGGACCTGTATACTCCAGGTACGTTTGCGAAATAGTCGGTTCGAGGATCATTCAGAACTTCACCTCCACTTCCGGTTATAGTGTCATTGAAGTAAAGTTTCCGCGAATCGCATTGAAAATAATCATCATCTACGCAAATAGCTTTAATGTAAGGTCCTCGTTCTATCTTTTTGTAAGATTTATCAAGTGGGGAGTAGTACATCCATACCTTCACGATATCACCGAACAAATCATTCTTGTTTAGCGTTCCAGAAGAGAGCCAAGTCGTCGGATCGAAGTCTGGAGCCAGTTGCGCAGCTAAGCCATAAATTTCACCGATTTTATGACCAAACAACAAAACCTTTACATTGTATTCTTTTCCATCAGCATAGTAGAAGAAAAGACCAGACGGTTTGTTCAGATAGACAGGAAAGTTGTTGTTCTCTGAGAAGAGATCGTAGACTCCCTCGACCTGTATCCACGGCATTAACTCTTCATTAACATTCTGAAAGAATATTTTGGAGCACATCTTCTTCTGGGCTAAACTTGATCCGATTGTTAACAAACTCACCGCGAGCCAATAAATTGCGAACATTCTGCTTCTTTTTTGCTTGCAAATCCAACTTCAGAGAGAATAAAAATGACAGGCCTCCTCTCAGTGAAACGTGCTTTCACAACTGTGGAACAGGAACTAATTTCGCAAGTATCGATCGCATACGTCACTTCTGGTTATGTCACGCTTTTTATGCATGTTATTCTACCTCGCGACAAAAAAGGCTGCGAAGTAGACTAGTTCTTAAATGAATCGTCATTTATATGATCAAGCATTGTCAGTAAGTCTAGCACCCTTTCTAGTATTTCTAGTCTCCTTCGGAGCCGCTCAGGCCGGAGTCACGCATTAGAGTAGCAGCGTTGGGGCGGGGAGCATTACGTGACTCAGGCGGGAGACGAACAAGTGTTGTGGCATGTATGCAAGGGATTAGATGAGGCTGCAAAGCTACACTTCAGAGAATCTAAATTACCAATTATTTTAGCAGTTATTACAAGTCTGAGGTGTCAGCAGTTTTCGAACATCTCGCCGGCTCCAACAACAAAACAGGACAAGTATTTTCATAAAAGAGGATGGAGAGAGAGCGCCAGTGCGAGCAAGGTTGGGGGGGGTGGGGGGAGCGAAGGGGGTTTTCCTTTCCCATCCCCGCCCCCAATTCGAGAGTTTGCTTGAAGAGTAGTGCTAAAAACGCAAGGACAATCATGGTTTGCACAGAAAATGCCGATCAAAATTCCGGAACGTTTCAGGGCCTCTGAAGTAATTTTCAAGACCTTTATCGCATGGCTTTACCTATTAGAGATACGCATTTACCCATGCTAACAATAGCGAGCTTCCGCAACACGATGACGATATTGTAATTGTGTAAATTGCATATTTGTTCACCCACTTAGCACTTAACTCGTTTAAACGTGTCCGAGCTGGAATTGGGTAGTGTTGGATTTTGAGGAGAGGGGAAAACCAGAAAACCGGAGAAAAACCTCTTGGAGCTAAGGAGAGAACCAACAACAACTTGAACTCAACCATCATATGAGCTCGACGCCGGGATTTGAAACCTGACCACATTGGTGATAGGCGAGTGTTCTCACCACTGCGCAACCCTTGCTCCTCTTAAGAAGAGCACGGCAAAATGATTGTGTGCGACAAACGTGACAGGGCAAAGGAAGGTGAAGTTAAGAGTTTGGCGTAAATGTTTCAAACCTAACTCCTCTTTCACAGCAAGGCACATAGTGGGGCACCCCATACCTTCTACAAACGTAGAAACAAAGCCAAAATTGACTTTAGGGGCTTGTCAGAAATTAGCAGGGGGGGGGGGTGGTAATTTTATATTTGGGTTCGGAAATGAGATGACCCATCCCTGCAATGGGAGTGAAATTTGCTAACCCTCCCCTTGACCTTGGCCTAAAATATCATGACCCTCCCCCTCTTGTATAAATGATAAAATCTAGTTCTTGCAATACACTAGGGTGAGTCAGTATTATGAAAGTTCAAAATATATTTCTAATCTGTTCTTTGTAATGCCATATATATACATTTTAGATGATAGCATTAAGAGTCCGACTCTGACTCTGACAGCTGATCACTCGACTCTCCTATTTCTCCCAAGTTTTTTTTACAAAATAAAGAAATTCTTTTTTCTTCTGTGGGTGAACCTGTACATCATCACGGACTCATATTTGCATGACCCTCCCCCTTTTAACGGCCCATTTTTCATGACCCCTCCCTTTTCTGCAGTTTCAAAAAGTTGTGACCCTCCCTCTGTTTCCACCCTGCCTCCCCCCTGCTAATTTCTGACAAGTCCCTAAGTGAACAAAATGTATGAATTGTGATAAGGCATCAACGTATGTTTACTACCGCTCTCCATTAATAACTAAAAGGAAATTTACTGTTACCTAAAATTTAAAAGTACTCAAGTGACATTCAAGTTCTTTTTAAGACGGTGGCAGAAGTTCAAGAGCTTTTCAAGACTTTACAAAGATTGATCAACACAGAACAGGAAGAAGATCTTTTAATATATATGGCTACTTGCTCGAGTGGGAAAGATGAAGCGAATCCTGTGTTCTGATTGGCTACCCACCGAGCGGGCGTACGGTCCTCTTTACTGCTCGGGATTTCCCGCGTGGCTTCATAAAGAGAAAAATATCTCGATCCTTAATTGAACAAACTTATTCGGTCACGATGGTTGGATAATAGCCTTGTTCTTTTTTTTTTGCGGTCTATGGGTCTGTTCCACAGTCCCTTCAATAACTACAATAAAGGGTTTCGGAATTTTATTCATTTCACCCACAAGGGCCTGTCGAAATCTTGGATTACTCGGATTACTACAAGGCCTGCGGGAATTACGAGATCTGGGACCTGTAAAAATTGTTTGGGTTGTTATAAATCCCCAAACAAACCAGCTGCATAACCCAACATCAGAGAACACAAAAACATGTAGAAAATAGTGTTACTTTTTAGGTATAATATAAATAAGTGAACTGTTTACAGTATACACAATATCAGTCATGAGGCTGCCAAGAGTTCCTGTCGCATCTTTTTTAACTTGGTTATCCAGCGAGCTGTCTTAGTTTCTTCATCTTCATGAAGCTGAAATGATATAAACAAAGAGAATAATTGAAAACTTTTTCAACATCTTCTCGTGATAAACAAAATTAAACGCACATGGTAAAACTGCTCAGTAGCTTTCATTTGAATGGTCACAAATAAAGATTTCAAACACATGTCAGATTAAATTACAACACCCTTATGCAGCTTAATAAACAGTACCACAGGAAAATACTGCTCAGCAGCTTTCATTTAAATGGTCACACTTAGGAGTTTGACTGTACTCTCATATACATAAATGGTAAAGAAAACCTTCAAGTTTTCTAGTTTTAATGTTTTAGGTTCCGATCATTTGAAACAAATACAATGTCATCTTGAGGATGAAGTTCGGAGGAACGAGTAAGTGACCCTCTTTGAATCAGCGACCCCTTCTCAGTTAAAAAATAAACCAAGCCACCAGTTGCTATTTTGAGTAGCCTTCGTAGCTGGTGGTCTTGTCAGGTAAGGGTGCAAATAAATGGTTTCTCACCATCTCCCCTTCCTGACAAGACCGCCAGCTACACTATGGCAAGCATTTTACAGTATATACACTAGACTTACCCATGAGGCAAACAGTCCCTCCTTGTCTACTGACTGTGATATAACTGGCTGTGATGTTATCTTCACTTCAGGCGCTGTAGTTTGACCAGCAGTGTCAGGTATTGATCCACCAACTCCAAACATGGCCTCTTCATGACTTCCATCTATGTTAATAGCACCACTCTACCACACACAAATTTTCAAAAACACGATTTTTTACTTTGAGAAGTTTGAGATGCCTCGCAGATGTCATAAACATTAATTATTATTGGATGAGGTTTTTGTGATATCCCGAATAATCAAGGTTGAGGAGAGAATTATCAGCCAAGCCAAAGGCCAAGGCTGATAACACTTACCGAGACCTTGACCATTGCGGATATCACAAAAACCGAATTTTATACTAAATTGTATGATTATACATTATTTTAAAGAAAATAAGGACAAACACAGCATCACATGGAACACAGTTTGACATTTTTTGGAAATCCCGAATTGAGTGCACAACCTACAGATTAGTCACTAGTCTGCTAGCAGATAACTAACTAATCTGTAGGTTGCACTGATTTTCAAAGTTAACTGTAGGCTCTTGGCCAATGAATAGACAGATAAGGAGTATGATAACATGTCTTACAGGACTGGTTGGGAAGACAATGAATGAACCAAGTTAAC
This sequence comes from Porites lobata, assembly GCA_942486035.1. Classification (NCBI taxonomy): domain Eukaryota; kingdom Metazoa; phylum Cnidaria; class Anthozoa; order Scleractinia; family Poritidae; genus Porites; species Porites lobata. The sequence continues at coordinate 3,083,925 of CALNXK010000017.1, read as the reverse complement.
AATATATGCTGATGATGTATTGATATTGATAGCAGAAAATTCTTTCTGAAACCCTTCAGCTGACCCTTAGTTATTTCAGACCTGTAAAATAAACCTAATTCTACACCCTGGTTTCAGAGAACACAAAACCTTACACTAATAATCCATACTAATTCATATTCAAAGGTCTAAAATCTGAACCCAATTTTAGACTAAAGGGGGTAAAGACCACACCTTTTGGGATCATGAATACCTACAGTGAAACCCCACCTTTCCACCACCTTGGTAATACGGCCACCTCGTTATTACGGCCACTTTTTTTGGGCGCCTCACAAAAACCGCCATGCATTTTCATGTAAAAAACCCTTTAACATGGCCACCCTGTTAATATGGCCAAGTTTTTTTGGCCCATAGGTGACTATATTGATGGGGATCCACTGTATTTGCAGATATAAGTACAATAGAGAAGCACCCCCACCCCCCTGTCCCGCACCCCACCACCACCACCATCCCCGATCGTCACAGAGGCCACATTTCAATATTTTAGAAGCACAATTTTGATATCATCACCTGCTGTCCCCTAGAGGTAGAAGACGAACTGAATGACTGAGGAACAAACTCGTTGCTTTCTATGCGTAATATGGCCTCTTTGTCAGGCGCTAGTTTTCCTGTTGAATAAATCAGTCAAGATTATTAAGCTCATTACTACTCAAAGAACATTACCTTATTTTTTAATAATTAGAATAAGTGTCTTACAAAGGAAATTTCAATAGCCCTTATGCATGTTTACGTCACACAAGCAAATTTCACCACCAAGCCTCGTTTTGAAATTAAAAATAAGCGAAGTTTCACAGAAATGAATTCCCAAGGCAGTAGAGTTGAAAAGAATACCCACGCACAAAAAGTGCAAATGCAAAAAATTTTGTTCACAAACGAGGCTTGTTGGTGAAATTTACTCGTCTGACGTAATCATGCATAGGGGCTATTAATATGCTTGGTCTGATATATATTTTTTCTTAAAATAAAATTTTGAAACCATAATCCAGGGCACCTAATGTGGGTTGCATAACCCTGGTACCTCCCTTCCTTCCTTTCAATGTTGTTAACTAATTTTCAAAAAAAGTCTTGAAATAATTCTTAAATATTTTTTTTGGTCAATTTATAAAATGTGAAGCCCAACATTGGCTTTATTTCAGTTCTTTATTAGGTAATTCTAACTTTTAAGTCTGTGGATCAATTAGTGTGGTATGACCATTGAAATGAAAACACTAAAAGTCTTGAGGAAAGCTTCCCCACATTACCATGATATTTAGTATGTAGTTATAACGTTTGAGTCTATGAATCAATTCCTGAGGTGTGACCATTCAAATGAAATCTCTCCCCACCCAACCTGGATGCAAGCCCGTATCTTGCTTAGATTGAAATGAATTTGATATATCATGACATTTCTAAGCTTAATTAAAGACCAGTAAATGTACAATGTATTTTTATCAGCAAAGCTGTAGCTTGTTTCAAAGTGCTTTTTCTACTCAGGTTATGAGTCCCTCGGAAATAAGCCTCTCTATTTATAAGCCCTCTTAAAACCCCTTACAAAGATGTATAAGCCCAAGGCTTATAAGCAGCAGTTTACAGTACTTATTTTTCCAGACTTTAAAATATTTTGACTTTGGCATTTCTGGGGGTGAAACAATTGATCAAAACACTCTAAGGAAAAAAACATGGTAAGAAAGGAAACATACTCAATTCTTTGGTCGCTTTATCTCTTTTCAAGACTTCATCTTTAGATTCTGAAAAAAAAAAGAAAAAAATATTATTGTGTTTCAGTGAACAAGTTCTTAGTGCAATTTCTGTGACAGATATTTCAATATTAACTGTATCTCAAAGAAAGATCAAACAATGCAAGAAAACTGAGGAATACCTGCTTTGGCAAGAGCTTTCTTCATTTTCTTTTTGGTTTGTTCTCTTGAAGCCTAAATTCCAAACACAAAAATTGAAGCAAATTTACAAAATTAATGTAATGATAAAAAAATTCACTAAAAGTACTACTAGGATAAAGGAGAAGAAGTAAAGAAATGCAGAAGGCGTAAACAAAACCTGGATCAGGCGGGATCTGATCAACTCCTGAAACTTACAAAATGGCAAAGGGCTTGGGATAGGGTAACAGAGTTTGATTCAATCCAGTTGATCAAGCCGGCCAAATAGTATTTCATCAATAAAAAAATGATGCTTTGCATTACTCACTTGTTCAAAAGTTTTATTCATGATAGTAATTATTGCCAATATGAATCTCGCATTTGCCTTTTAATAATATGTCATGCTGTATATGATTCTCAAATGTTAGACAATTAATGCTGGACTGGCTCCTTTAAAGCTTACCTGGGAACTTGAGGTTGAACTCCTGTAAAAATAATGATGATAATGTTGAACTGAATATCATGTTATTAGCACTTTCCAGCACTTGGATTATCATCATTATTTTGTCATTGTAATAGCATTTTATCATATGCCCTTTACTTTTTCCAACAAAGAATGCTGCTAAAATGAATGAGAGTAAGACATACTTCTGATATCATGCAACCAGGGAAAAACATTCAACTCTCTTTTCACAGACACTTCTATAAGATGGACTCCTAGAGATGGTCCCTGGCTTTCTTTACTCATTTAGTTGATGCTGACTATAAGTCAGACATCTATCTGCCTTTCTTTACTCCCTTTAGCAGACTTTCTATAAGATGGACATCTCTCTTAAATGGACACCTGGAGTTGGTCACTGTCTTTATTTACTCCTTTTCGTTGACACTCTATAAGATTGGCATATCTCTTTTAGATGGACACCAAGGGTTGGTCTCTGCCTTTCTTTACTCTTTATAGTTGACTCTGACTACAAGACAGACATCTCAGTCTATAAGAAGTTCACCTAGAGTTGCTCCCTGCCATTCTTTACTCCTTTTAGTTGACTCTCTATAAGATGGACATCTCTCTTATACAGAAATTTCTCAAGTTTAGCCACGTGCCTATGTGATAGCTGGAATTGTTACGGTCAATGAAGAAATAGGTGCAGAATTTACATGGAAACAATTTCCTGTCATTGTCTTTGAATTCTTTTATACTCAGAGTGAATGATATGGAGTGTTGTACAAGGTGCTTCTAATTTTTGTGTGTTGATGAAATCATGTGGTGTTACCATTCCTTTGGTAAAATTTCATTTCACCAAAATGAAATTTTGAACTTTTGTTAAATACCTTTGACTTTGGTCACTTCTGGGAGTTAAAAGGCTGACCTGGTTTCATGTGCATGACTAATCACTACACTGCTTTGCTCATTCAGCTTGCGTATTTTTTATATTCAGCCACCGTGCACATGCTGATCACATAGACATAAGGCTTTGCAAATTGCAAAACATGTTGAATTTCATTTGAATCCTGTGTGAAAACCTGTGTTCCAGTTTTCCATGTCTGTTTTTTGTTTTTTAAAACCTGGTTTGATGAAACATCTCTACTTGGTGTGTAGTATTCTGCATCATTTGACTTGCCCTGTCAGCTCACCAAAGTACACAGTGACTTGTTAAAATGTCCCTTGATACTACATGCTAAACCATCCAATTTAATCATTGAAATAACGTAAATGTGTTGGTTAAATTTTATCCCTCTTGGCTGAATAAATTGGTTTCCTCGTTTTCTTTGATATCATCAATCACCAAACATAAAAACAAACAAAAAGAACACTAGATCCAAAAATGAAATTGAACTGCAACAGAATAGCATGGGGCACCCCTCACTTTTTATCTTTTCTACTTCTTCGTCTTTCTTCATCACTTGAATAACTACTGCTTCTGCTACTGCTTGATCGGCTGTACCTGCGATCTGAAAAGAATACAAAAATTTTGTGGTTGACTGAGAGCAGTTGACAAAACTTGATTACTAATCTGCAATAACTGCTGCTCGGTTAGCTCAGTAGCGAAACGTTCTGGTTTGCAGCGCAGGAGGACACAGGTGCAAACCCCGGCCAAACCACCAACCTGCAGGGTCTTGGTAAGATCACACTGGCTGTAAGTTAGGACCTCATCTCAATTAAGATAATCGGATCACTAGGTTGAAGGTTTAAAAGCCTTGCCTTCTTCATCTTTCTTTCATTAGTGAAATCGAAGGGGATGTAAAGAACCCACATTACTGTTCAAAAATAGTAGGGATTTAGTTTTACCCATGGTATGGTCTACCTTATTGCACAAAGTCATGGCTAAACTAAGAATACCCGGCTACTAAAATATTCCTCAACAGCTCCTGCCACTGTGGTCTGCAGTGCTATACATGTAACAAACTTGGTTCTGTAATCCACATGAACAGTAACAAGCACACTATACATGTAATATACCTCATTATTTAATCCACAAATCCCAACTAAGCCAGTTTTAAAATATAGTAGCCACTCTACTAAACTGAATATTCAGCGACTTTAGGACTACAGACCGAGGTAGCGGAACATTATTTTACAGTCTTAGTTAATTTCAAATCCACTGACTACAGGACTACAGACCACGGTAGCAGTACATTTACACACTTAGTTAATTTCAAATTCACCAACTACAGGACTATGGACTGTGGTAGCACAACATTTACACACTCAATCACTTTCAAATTCACCGACTCTGACTACAAGACTATGGACCACAGTAGCAATACATTTACACACAAAATTCTTTTCCACTGACTGTGGGCTGTGGACCGCAGTAGCAGTACATTTAATAGGAAAATTTGTGGCCGGGTATTCTGAAGTTGCTCCCACGTCATTCTGAGTGGGTGGGTTACTGTAAACTCATAAAATAGACTGATAACAGCTGCCAGTGTGACCTGAGAACAGCCCCCATTTACATTTTTTTTTTAAAGTATCCTTAGTGATATGTGTTCCCCTAAAAGGGAAACACATATCACTAGGGATATTATCCCAAGTGGTGTGCGGTCCCCAGACCCCTTGCCTGGTGGGGGGCCTCCGGCTCCCGTGCTTCAGGGCGGAAAAACGTTCTGCGCAAGCTTCTGCGCATCCCTTATCGCAGGCTCAAGGCGGGCTTTTCTCTGTGTTGACTGTGTTTGTTTGTTGCTGGAGTTCTGAGTGAAATGCACGAGGTGAGAACGTTTGCTCCCTGTAAAGCATTTTTATTTGACATGTTTGCTTTTTTTTCGTCGCTTGAAAATTACTTTGGATTCAGAACAACCAATGTTAAAGGAAAAACGGATCATTCCGTCAGTCTGAGGTGGAATAAAAGGTTTTTGAACATTTCTTAAGAGGCGAGTATTTTTCTGATTGTGCGTCCGATTATTATTTATGAGTTGATTTCGCGGGGTTGAATTAAAACCCGCTTGTATTCTGTTGTTGGTGGTTACGGTTACTTTTTTACATGCCCATCATGCAGATTTATTACCTTTGCAGAACCAGCTTTATCTTTGTCTTCAGTCAAAGAACAATATTGCTGTTATAACGCATCAGAGTGAACAAACTTGTGCTTAAACTTTCTCGGAGATAGAAGGCCAGCAAGCTTACTCAAGATCACTTTTCTGTTTCTCAAGTAATAGTAGTCAGAGTCTTTTCATTTTTCATTACATAGTTTTGTTTTCCAGTGAACTGTGAAAGTTTCTGTTCTTTCTGAAGAATAACTTTCTGTACGCAAATTGTCCTTTTCACTCGCTGTGAAGTACAGAACGATAACTCCCGGCAGTGACTTCAAAACAATTGACTCTTTTCTCGTAAACAATTGCTGCAGCTTGATTTGACTGGGGTGAGCAAAACAAACCCTTATGTGCAATTTTCTGTATTTTCTAATGATCGGCTGAGTTTAATTTGCTTAAACGAAGACCCTCGCATGGACCGGTTAACCTTATTGAAAATAGCTAAATGGTGAATCATGGCTTGGCTGCCAAGTTGCAACTGATGTTTTGCTTTTAAGATCTTTAGGTAGGTTGTTTTCGCACAGAAAATTCATTTCTTCATTGTCAGCAAGAAGTTTTTGAAATAATGTAACTTTAACTTTGTTTGAAGGAAATCCTACTTACGCTTTGGTTTTTGACAGATGTTATGCGTTTTCAACTTGACAACACAAAGCAAAATTTATATATCTGCGCGAAACGAGCAAGTTTAAAAAACTATATTTGCTTTGAAACCGATTTTTGGGAGGATTTTACTGGATAAAGATTGACCTTTTTTCTGCCCACATATCAACGCAATAACTTCTACATTGGGGATTTTGTTTATATTTTAGTGATCTGCGAAACTACGAGTGTCCGATCGAGCGAGGGTTTAAAATGTCAGCTCAAGTGAGACAAAGTTCAGTGACTTCAAACACATTGTGGGCAAGCGTTAATTTTTTTGGGCAAATCACTGTCCAAAGATATGTTGTTTTTGTGTATACAGTGGAGCTCCGGACCTTATATATCCAGGAACTTCCTTATATGAACACATTTCGTGAATGCATCTTGAAAAAAATCGGACCACACATGCACATTTCCAGTACAACGCAAGGAAATTAATGTCGTTAAAGTCCGTTTTACTATGAGGTATTCTTCGAGAAAATTAAGTAACGACAAGGTTATAACCACAGCTTGCAACTTTTGAAGACAAATTGCCTGTTCTTTCCAGGTTATGAGTGGAAACATTTTATTTTTAGGCAATAAAATATTTGAAATCCCGCCATTTTTTCAAACCCGGCCAGGGGATCTGGGCAAAAAAGTTCACGCATGCTCATTACGTTTTTCCACCCTGAACTCCCGTGCAGGCCTGACTTGTCCCCAGTCTTCTCCAAGTTGTCTCTACTCATTAACTAAGCTGATTTAGCAACAGAATGGGAACGTCAATTGACGACGGCACAGGCAAATCAAACAACTGGGTTGACCAATGGCAGAGCTGCAAATTGGGTATCGGAAGTTCCGTTCAGTCCTTTCCGCGCGCTTTCCCATCGTCATTTGACGTTCCCGTTTGTTGCTAAATCAGCCTATTATTCACTAGAGAAGCGCTTAGTTTTCCAAGCCAAATACTAAGAATGAGAGACAACTGGAGACGAGTCAGCGTGCCAGCTTCTTTCTCTGATTCTCCTGCTACTTGAAATCTTTTTGACAACCCTGTTCTACAATTTCAGATCAGCGCTTCATAATTAGTTGTCGGACGTAAAAAGGTTTATACGGCAACTACTCACCTTTTCGACTTGATCTGATTTTTTTGATCAAGAAGGAAAAGCAGACGATCATAAATTAGTCTCTTATTTACCAGCGAAACAAAAAAACGCAACAGAAAAATGTGTTGGTTCCAGAATTCCAAACCTGCTCCTTCTGTAGTCGTCATAACTGCTACTCCTTGATCGACTTCGTTTCCGTTCCCGGGAACGTGACCTTTTACGTCGTTCCCGGCTTCTGCTCCGTCTGTCACGCTTCTTAGAAGACTTGTATTTCTTTCGTCTATCGTCGTCAGAATCGGAGCTGTATTTACCCATTTCTTTCTAATTTGGAGTTTCCAAATTTGTGTCCGCCATGTTCAATTGACCACTCCAGAAAATACCATAACATACCATAATGCTCTTTGTTTGTCACCCAAAAATTTTGCATAAGCATTGTTTTCAGTTTCTCTTGGGGCCATTTTAACTCCCAAGAGAAACTGAAGACAATGCTTATGCAAAATGTTTGGGTGACAAACAAAGAACATTATGGTATGTTATGGTATTTTCTGGAGTGGTCAATAATATGACCTAGAAGGATTATGGGACAAAACGTTTGGTACTAGTCCCCTCCGTCATTGTACTCGGTCCTTGCTTGCGGTGCGATACTTAGGACCCCCCCCCCCAACCCCCTCTTCGCTGTCAGTTCTTCTCTATATTTCACACTAGAAATAACAAGAAGCCAAGTTTTTTTTCGACGCTTGCTCCATTAGTTGATTTATATCGCTCGGGTAACAAACTGCTCCACCCTCGACGTCACAAATTCGTGCTGGAACCGGCAAATTAGCGCGGCTCTCGTGTGAAATTTCAGGAGATGGGCGATCGTTTTGCGACTTTATTTGAGTGTTCTCTGAACTTTCTAATTCAAGTTCTTCATATCGCGATAGGCAATGCATGCACAGTGGAAGAATGAGCCACTGTTGACAAAAAACCGCGGCAGGATTAGCTCGGTCGGTAGAGCGCTTGACTGCAGAGCGGGAGGTCGCGGGTTCGATTCTCAGGGCCGGACCAATACTCAGGGTCTTAAAATAACTGAGAAATGAAGGAACTCCCTTTGCCCTGAAAGCGGCTGGACCTTCGCGTGGCTCGGATGACCACGTAAAATGGCGGTCCCGTCTCCATTAGGAGGCGTAAAATATAGTGTCCCCAAATGGCACTTTCGTGCTAAATACATTGACACATATAGTGCTTTTTTTTTGTTACGTAAGCATTATTTGTATTACTAGAAATACGTTTATCGCAAAAAACCTCGCGAAGCTGTAATGTGACTGTGGTTCCCCGCATTCCCTTCAGGCCATTTAGAAAGCTCCGAAAGTATGTGGCCATTTTAATTTTCTACTCTTGTTTGTCATCAGCTTCCCCGCTAGCAGAGGTCTCTCGCGGAGAGAAGAAAAACGTGCCAGAGGAAGGAGCCAAGGATGGCGGACTCGCTCGCTATATAAAGCTCAGTGCTAAAGGCTAGTGCGATTAACAATAGGCCGATGTAGCAACAACGACGGGAAAGCGTGCGGAAAGGACTAAACACAACTGCCCAATTTACCGCTCCGCCATTGGTCAAGAAGTTGTTTGACTTGCGCGCACCTTCGTCAACTGACGTTTCCGTCCTGTTGCGAAAACGAAAACGTTGAAGAGAGGCTGAACAATACTGACCAAACAACTCGACCCCACATCACAATAGACAATAGCTTACTAAAACCACAAATGCTCTAGACTACGAGTAGCCCCCTTTTTTTCTCAGGGAAAGCCGCGTCTCGCCTTTCTCGGGTGGGTTGATTAATTTCATGCGCGCTCGCGTTTCGCTCGCTCTACTGTCCCTGAGGAAAATGGGACTACTAGTAGTCTACGTAGGTACTTGTGCTGACCGTTAGTATTGCAGCTCATAAATAGCCTTTGCACGCGCAAAAGAAATCAGCAACGCGGATTGTTTATGACATCACTATTTTAAAGCTCACTAGGAAGAAGATAAAGGAAATTGAAACTTAACGGAAAGATTATATAGAACGGTGAAGTGATTTTTACCCCATAAATTCTTTTGAAGAATATGAAATTTTACTTCGACTAAGGATGGCACAGATGTATGTAATATATAGTTACGAGCAGCTAGTAGCAATTGTAAACCAACATATACTACCATAGCTCAACAAGCTGCAGTGATTTTAATCACTTATCCTCTTCCAGCCACTGTCGCTCTGATCGCAGGTTATTTTAATAACCTGCGATCAGAGCGACAGTGGCTAGAAGAGGATAATCATATCCAGAGAGAAGTTGGAAAAATCTCAAAAGAACCTCACCGATCTGGCCAAAGATCGAAATAGTTAAAAGAAAATAAGTTGAGAAAAGAGTTACAGCGGCTAAAGAAATCGCAAGACTGGAAATCAAGAGGAGGCTGTTTCGTGAGGTTTCTTTCTTTCACATCATTTAGTTCTCTTATAAAAGAGATTAAACGTTGTGAAAGGAAGAAACCTCAAGCTGAAGGCTCACTGCACTTTACAATTGTTGAACTGTTGGAGGAGCTTGATCAGAGGACCAAGGAGCTTCAGCAGAAACAACAAGACGCTATCGAAGCGTACACTTAGCCGTCGTGGTGTCACGCATATCTGAGGATTTTTTGTGTCAGGCGCGTGTGACCGTCGCAATTTTGTTAATTGTTCATGGTTAGTTGAAATGGGTGAAAATGGAGACGTGGAGCCATAGTGGACGTTGCTTCAGTCTGTAAATAGCTTGAATTTTTCCTCGGAACCGTAAAAGCCAGCACCGCATTCAGTTGAGACCTTCTTTGAAGCTGGTGGAGTGTGTTTATCATGAATTCAACGATATATTTGAGGAAAATTAGTTATAATTATTAGCTGTTGTTGTTGTAGTATCTTTCCGCCCTCCTTTTCCCGCCAAGTTTTTTTGTTTGTTTGTTTCGTTCGAACGGAAAATTCATCGCACGATATCTCCGACAACTCTTGGACACTGGATTTGTCAAAACACTCTCACTACGGTGTTTAACATGACAAGAATTGTATTCAAAGTCCTCACATTTAGAGTTATTGTCAAAGAGGTTCTCTTCAAGGTCTTGCCTTAAATTCAGAGGAGGCAATGACGAAAGAAATGGAATTTATTCATCTCCTGCGGAGGTAAATTCCGACGCCATTTTTGTTCGCCCTTTGCGCGGAGCCCTCGCGCGTGTCACACGAGATGCACAATCTGTGCTAAAAATAGCACAGTTGGCTATTTCGATGGAACCAACCCCATTACTGGAAAAGATATCCAGTTACGGTCTCCTACCCCGATTATGGCTCCTGGTGTTTACCACAACGTAACTTCAGTGAAAGTTCTACTTTTTCTACGAGTGAGACTTTGAAATGTCGATTGCATGCATTTATGTTGTGAGAGAAATAGTGACAAAAACCTCTTTTTCAGTTTTTCAAACTGCCTGGCAGCTGCTACTCTCCCACGCAGCCTCTTTTTACCGTTCTCAGACAGTCTAGAAAGTCGGAGGAACGAACACTGCCTAAAACCTTCGTCATTACACAACGGATCGTTTTAACCCTGTTCGTTCGTACTCGCGTGTTCTTAACGAAGTTTTATGGAACTTCATTGGCAGCTTCACTAAACTCAGTGATGATAAGCTGATCTATGCCAAAGTATCTTTGAATAATAAAAGGCATTGAAATTTTCATTCCACTTTGGCGATGGTAGAAATGTCCATCTGTCTTTTCGCTCACACGTCAGTTAACCAAATTCCGATTCTACTTGATTATCCGTTCTTTGGACAAGGGACGTATTGTATCTCCTCAAATTGGTCCGCCTCTAATTTCTAAAAATTACTGTATTTTTTATGTCTAAGTGGCTTTTTTGCGCTGGTATCCACTACACGCAAACCGAAACCAGTGGATATGTAAATTAGGCTCTGGGTCATGCCTTCAGTAACATGCTTGAGTTCACCTTCACTTCCAAGCATAATATGTTAATATCAAAGTGGGTATTGTAGGGTATTATTTTATTATAAAGACGTACCCTTCAATACTGGCACACCAGGTAGCTATCAGTTCATTGACAACACGCCCAGGAACTGTCATAAACATGTTTGAGTTTATCGCTCCAAAAAAAAGCGGGGGGGGGGGGCTCGACTCTTTTGTGTGGAGGGGGAGCTGCCCCACTTTTGTAGAATAATGAATAACGTTCTTTTATTTTACCACAGTCAACTCATTGGGACTTAAAAACGCTATTTTGGAAAGTTTAAGTAAACGTCGACTCGTCTGTTTAAAACAAGAAACATCGTACGTAGCCGGTTGGATTGGGACGTTTCATTTTTTTATCCGCACTCTCGCCCCGGCCAGGCAAGCCAAAAGAATTGTCGATTTATTTCGCAACTATTCTCTTGTTGCTACAGTAAAGATCACTAAAACATTTAACAGCACAGTTGGTAAAACTGAGAAGGAATTGATGCTGATTGCTCAACCAGATGGTTGTAGGTACCTTCTGTCAGCAGGAACTCATGATCTTCTCGCTAAGCCGCTGCCCCCCAAAAAGGACATTTCTCTGATTTATATAGAATTCGTTGGACGAAGAATTATTCGCCATGTTATTAAGCGTTGAGGGTGTTTATAAAAGTACGGAGACTCAAGTCTGATACTGTATTCCTTTCATCTCCCTGGTCGAGTCTGCCTAATTTTGTCAATCAAAACACAGTTGTTTCTAACAGGTGCAATTTTGTTTGATGTGCAAACGACTCTTTGAAAATGACGCTTTCCAAAGACGAATCTAATGCAAACTCAGTTAAACCTCTCCACAAAGGACACCTTGGGGATAGAAGAAAGTGGCCGCTGTTGAAAGGTGGCCGTTTTAGGAGAGGTTTAGGACTTGAGTCAATCAGAAGAAGAGCTAGTTTATTTAAGGTCAGGTGACAAGGCACTCACATTAGAGAGACAAGGCAGACGGTGAGAGTTAATTTGTGCCACGTGACCAAGTTTTCCTTTCACGGGTTATGATGAACTCAACGAATTGGCCTGGTCCCAATGTGTGGGTCTTCATAGCTCAAAGGGTGTAGAGCACTACAGCGCTAACGCAGAGGCCATGGAAACGAATCCCGCTGAAGTCCCAAGTTTTTTTTCTTTCGGGTTTATTTGCAATTGCTTAAATTGTAATTACCACTTCGACGATCATATCTTCATTTAAAAAATTTTATTTCCGCAGTTCGCACTCGAATAAGAATTAATCCAGTAGTCATGTAAATTACATTTGATATTTTGATAATCCTGGAAACACCTTTCATCAGCAGCAGGGTATAATATTTCAATTTGACATTAACTGAGTTTAGAGAGGGTAAATTCAGTGTAAATTGGCCACGTCTGTAAAGATGTTGGTCAGATCAGATCCTGACCTGAATGTAGAAAGCGTGCCAATAATTTATTCCTACTTAGCAGGTCTAATTCTCTTTTTTTCTTATTTTGCTATTACAACGTTATTCCAACAATTAACTCAGATTAGATATCTGCATCAGATCTTCTTTGGAAAATCTTATGTTCAAAGAAAATTGCCGCCTTTCAAGAAACAATTGAGTGTTAATCGACAAATTTAGGCAGACTCTACGCGGAGAAGAAGCGTCTGAAAACGACTGCATGAAAATCGACCTTCCTTACTTAAAGCCGGATTTATGAGTAAACGTTTTAACTAATTATGTCATTAATAACACTGAAATACACTGAGTAACATGATAGTCAGCCTTCAGATGGACTACCAGCTTTGTGTCTCTTTCGGAAACGGAAATCATTTTGTTACGTAAACTGACCAATGAAATTCAAGCTTTGTTGAAGAAAAATAAAATAAGGAAAGGAAGAAGAATTTAGTTGTGATTCAAAAATCGTTTGATTTTCTTCGCATCGCGCCTTTTCTAAGAGTCTGTATACTTTTATAACACCCTTAACGTAAAATAACATGGCAAATACTTCTTCGTCCAACGGATTCTTTAAACCAGCGGAATGTCCTTATTTGAAGGATGTAGCTTGGCGAGATGAGTTCCTGCTGACAGAAGGTATCTACAACCATCTGCTTGCTATAATCAGCATCAATTCCATCTCAGTTTTACCAACTGTGTTGTCGAATGCTCTGGTGATCTTTGCTGTCGCAACAAGAGGACAGTTGCGAAATGAATCGACAATCCTTCTAGCGTGCCTGGCCGGGGCGGATCTTTTGACAGGGCTGCTGGGACAGCCGATACGAATAGCGACAGAAGTGCAGCGAATATTGAAAAAGGGAACATTCTGTAGCGCTTTGGAAAGAGTGAGCACGTTATCCTTAATATGGCATATCTTGGCGACCTTAACTCATCTTTTGTTAATAACTACTGATAGGTACATTGCCATTAAAAAACCATTAAGGTATCGAGAGATTGTCACAACACGGCGAGTAACCGTCGCTGTGTTTTCAGCGTGGGCTTTTACGATATTTGTGACAATTCAAGAAAGCATCCTTGCTGCAGTAAACAGTGACACAAACATTTACAGTATTTGTTTGACCATATTAACCATAACTGTTACTACTTTCGCCTCGATTTCCATAATTGCCATCGTAGGAATTTATTTGTACATTTTCTCGGAAACCCGACGCCAACAACGAACTGTGACTGAACATTTTAGCGTAGAAGAAATTACAACAATTAGGAAAAATAACAAAGCCATCAAAGTTCTAGGAATCATCCTTATTACGCTAATTGTAACATACCTACCAACAATAATTTCTGTTATGATGTATTTTTCTGTTAATCTAGAAGGACGTGTTTTAAACTGTATGGCGAGTTGGGTGGCAACGTTCATAATGTTAGGTTCCCTGTGCAATCCCGTTATTTACTGTTGGCGCATGGAAAAATTGCGCCAGGCATTTTTGGAAATTTTACATTTAAGAAATTCAGAAAACAACCAGCCAATAGAAGTGGTAGAGATGCAAGTCATTCAATCAGCTCACTAGCATAAAAAGCAAAACCAAGTGTCGGACTTTTTTGTTCGCCCAAGTCACTTCTTTAATTGTATACCGGCGCAGACTATGATTATTCCATCGGTCAATCAACAACTCAATTCAGTGAACTCTGACGCTTTGTAGACGAAGAGTTTTCTTCTAAATACAACTTTTCGAAAACACAATCTAGTTCTTATTATAAAACTTCAACCTGTTAGTAAGGCTGAGAAGTAAACACATCTGTTAAGAGACAACCACGTTACAATTTTTTCCCTATTCATCATTATTTTACTGTGAATCTAAGTAACTGTCCGATCAATAAATGAAAATAAAATTGCTACTTCGATCTTCTTCTCCTGGGCGAGTTGTCAAAGAATGTGCGCTAATTTAATCGTCAATTTTTAAAGCGTAAGGTAGAAAAGACACAAAACGTTAACCGGCGCCCCGTTTGGTTTCTAAAAATTATTCTCGGAACCGAAGTAGGGGTAGAAAGAAAATAGAAGATCTTTAGTTTAAAGTAGACGAAAAAGTCTTTATCCTTTGGTTTAGTGGGTCATGTATACTATAGTGACAAATATATATATATATGAAATAATACTTTAACCCATTCGCCCCTGAACCGCCCGTAACCGCCTGTGCGGATCCAGGTCCTTTCTACCCTTTGTGACGTCATCAGTTTTAACGGTCAAGGACCACTTTCTTCACTAACTTGTGCAGAATGAAGAGATCTTTCAAACCATACCAGAATGAGCACAATTCAGTCAAGGACACCGGAGAAAGAAGCAAAAAACCACGTGACATTGACTTGAAAATCTCCATGAAAATCTTGCTCCATTACCCACCTACCTTTCCTTTCACCTAATCCTAAGATCCTAAAAGCTTTCCTAAAAACTCTTCCCACCAAAATGAAGCCTACTAAATGCCCAGCAAGATAAAAAAAAAATGAGGCAAGAAAAGCGAAAAAAGAAGGGAGGAGAGAAAGCGAAAAGTAAAAGTCAAGACTGCTGTGTCACTTTTGCTTTCTGCGCATGCCCGAACTTCGCAAGCTGATATTTTGCGTCTGGATCAGAAGGCCGCGAAGTGTACGACCTGTACTCTTTATAGCACGACAGTGACCAGAAAACCACTCGACTAGCTTCGAAACGCGTTTTTCGGCAAAATCTCCAGGAGCGAATGGGTTAATTTAGCAGTTAATGGGGGAGTTCTAATGAAGTACAATTAAAAGTAAAAGATACCGCAACGGAGAGATCCAAAGAGAAGATTCATCCTTTACCTGGGTCAAAAAAAAGCAAAAATCAAATTGAGTTTAATTTCCAAATGTCTGAATTGTATTTTTTCAACTCAGGAACAGGTTGTTGAATGACGAAAGTACCTAAGGAAATTCAAGTGACAATGCTCGTTTCGCCCACTTTTTACGCTTTCTGAAAAGGTGAAAAATATTCTCCTTTTTGACCAGCTGCCAGGCAGTCTAGAAAAGTGGAAATATCAGGGACGGATCCAGACTCTCAGATAAAGGGGGGATCATCCAGACCCTGAGATAAGAGGGGGGGAGCGGAGAGCCCGAGCCCCTTGGGCCCCTCCCCTGGATCCGCCACTGAATATTTTGTTCTTTAATAACAGGGAGCTTAAGCAGCGACGTTTTTGAGCGCCGCACGTCAACCGGAAGTGAGGTATTTTCCCTCTTAACATGCCTTGATGATATAAAATTTGTATTCCTTAGCTTCTTTACTGTTATAGAGGCGATTTGACTGAAAATTTGCGCGAAACCACCGTCAAAAAATGAAAAAAGGCCACTTCCGGTTGACGTGCGTCGCTCAAAAACGTTGTTGCTTAAGCTCCCTATTTCCCTCAAGATAAAAACGTACCATCGACATTAAGACTCAACAAGAGGCATAAGGACTCACTCTTAAAATAGCAGACAAAAACATCAAAAATTGTAAAAATCGAATTGAATTTTATAACAAAGGTTGAATTTTATTTTGTGATCTGAAAACGAATTTTATAATGACATAAGTCGGGTTCTGCGAGAGCATATATCAAAATTATTTCAAGCAGTAATGTTCGTTTTGCACACATGATGCCGGGCTGTCTAACGGTGATGTGACACAAGACGATTCGCAACGACGACTTTTAGCGTGACATAGCATCGCAACTATATTGCGATATTGTTTGGAATGGCTGCAACACTGTTCCAACACTACGACGCTGTGATACGCTCAAAATCGTTGTTGCCAGTCGTTTTGATTTTCTATTGACCACTCGAGCTGACTAGGCTGGGCGGTGGGAGGGAGGGGTGGGGCGCATCCTGAAAAGGTAGGAGTAAGGATAAGAGCGAGTCGGTTGTAGTGCGCAGCTCCTCTTTTCATTAGGTTTCAACTTGACTCCCGCGTGAGACTTTCTAGGCCAGCTGCCTGGCTTCCTGATATTTTTTTTTTTTTGTAGAGATAATGAACAGTAAAGCCCTTGAGAGGAAGTTGGAAAATCTGGTCATGTGGTAGAAGTTGACGTTGGCCGTTTGCAGTCCGCTTTTCTAAGTGTCTCTAATGTTAGTGCGTCTTAAGTCCCGGTTCAGACGCCGAACTTTTCATGAGCCGAATTTAATACATCGAATTAAGTTCATGAAAAGTTCGGCGTCTGAATCAATTAGGAACACCTGTTTCAATTTGGAACGGCTCAGCCGTTCTTTTCGCCTAGCCCAGCCGCGAATTTCGCCTTTGGTGCGACTTTGGTAGTGCTTTGATTCAGACGCCGAACTTTTCATGTACCGAACCATATGCATAAATTATTATAACCTATTTTATAAGCAGTTTGACCGAAATGAGCATTTTTCGCCTTTTGAACTTAGTTCATCTGTAATTAAGAACGGCGTCTGAATCAATTCATCCGGTCTGAATTTGGGTCCGCCTTCATTCGAATTATTAAGTTCGGCTCATGAAAAGTTCGGCGTCTGAACGGGGCCTAACATGACCTTCGAGATAGTGAAACAAACTACCTCTTCTTCCTTTTGGCAAAAAGTCCGAACAAGGGGCTGATACAGTAAACTTGGAGTGTATATTTTGTACAATTTCACCATGCAGGTCAAGGCTTAACGAAACAAAACTAGCAAAAAAAATGGCAATTTAATTTGCCGACGCCGTACAAACCCACGGTATAAGGTGAGATACATTTCCGTGAATTTTTGAAAATGGGGATAGATCTGCATCTGTTTCGTCTTTAGAAAGCGTCATTTCCTATGAGCTGTTGGCACTTCGATCAAAGAAAATTGCACTTTTTAATTAGGAGACAACTAAGCGTTGCTTAGCAAAATAAGGTGCACTCTTCTTGGAGACGGAAGGAATTACACATCGAACTTAAAACAAACACCTTTTTACTAAAAATAACCATTCATTAGCTTATAATAAGCAGTCTTTAATGAATTAATCTCTCTGACTGATTAAACAATAAATAACGCTAAAAAACATTCGTTAGATGATACTCAGCCTTCTGGACGCGCTAGCAGCTTAGTGGCCCTTTCAAAAATGGAAATTATTTAAGTACGTAACCAACCAATGAAATTTAAGCCTTCTTTTGTAGTACTGAAGAGGAAGCATTTTGAAATGAAAAGGATGGAAAATAGTGATTCAAAACTGGCTTGAGTTTGTCTGCGTCGCGTCTTTTCCTGAGTCTCTGTACCAAGCACCACTACATAACATGGCGAATAATTCTACGTCCAACGGATTTTATGAATCAGAGGAATGTCCTTATTTGGAAGAAGTGGCATGGCGAGATGAGTTCCTGCTGACAGAAGGTATCTACAACCATCTGGTTGCTATAGTCAGCATTAATTCCATCTCAGTTTTACGAACTGTGTTGTTGAATGCTCTGGTGATCTTTGCTGTGGCAACAAGAGGGCAGTTGCGAAATAAAGCGACAATCCTTCTGGCGTGCCTGGCCGAGGCGGATCTTTTAACAGGGCTGCTTGGACAGCCGATACGAATAGCAGTAGAAGTGCAGCGACTACGGAAAACTGGCATATTTTGTGGAGCTTTGGAAAGAGTAAGCATGTTATCCTTAGGTTGGCATATCTTCGCGACCTTGTCTCATCTTCTACTAATAACTGTTGATAGGTACATTGCTATTAAAAAACCGTTAAGGTATCGAGAGATTGTCACAACAAGACGGGTAACAGTCGCTGTGCTTTTAGCGTGGGCTTCAACGATATTTGTGGCAATTCAAGATAGCATCCTTGCTGCAATAAACAGTGACACAAACATTTATAGTGTTTATTGGAACCTAACGGTCGTAACGCTCAACATTTTAGGTTTGATTTCTATAATTGTTATTGTAGCAATTTACTCGTACATTTTCTTGGACGTCCGGCGCCAACAAAGAGCTCAGACTGAGCATTTAAGCGTAGAAGAAATTGCAACAATCAGAAGAAACAACCGAGGGGCCAAAACCCTTGGAATCATCCTTATTACGTTAATTGTAACATACCTGCCAATGATAGTATCCAGTATAATGTATTATTCTGTGAATCTAGGACGGCCTGTTTTAAACTGCTTGGCGAGCTGGGTGGCAACGTTTATAATGTTGAGTTCCCTGTGCAATCCCGTTATTTACTGTTGGCGCATGAAGAAATTTCGCCAAGCATTTTTGGAAATTCTCCATTTAAGAAATCGAGAAAACAATCAGCCACAAGAAGCAATAGAGATGCAAATCATTCAACCAGCACATTAAGAAAAACCAGCACGGAACTGTTTGCTTTTTGTTCACTCAAGCCAGTCCCTTTTTGTATACACGGACGTGTTTTATACCTACCTTGAAAATCAAAAATCTCAGTTCAGTGAACACGTCTTTGTAGACGATATGTTCTCTTCTAGATATATTAGAGAAATGGTTTGATGAGAAAATCACTGGAGGGACCTTTTCGGAGGACAGTCATGTGTCTACTCCCATAAATACTGTAAATAAAATAATAAATGCTGTAAAAAATTAAAAAAAAATACTGTAAAATAACAAGTACGGCTCCTGATACTGTAAATAAAATCATTATATATTCCGTGAAATAGGTAGCCTGATAAAAAAAAGAAACATACGACGCACGCGATCTGGGGAATGGGACGGTGGCGGTAAAAAAAATGTCTTCTCTCTCCCCAGCCCCTCATGTTTTCACGGGTCTCTGCATTTCTATCCTGTTAGCCTGCGTAGCTGGCGGGATTCTTGTGCTCGGGGTACTTTCTTAATAGACCTCATTCACGATACCCGCCATCTTTGCACGCGCTAAAGGACTGATGGGAAAAAAGCAATGTCACGTGATTTTGCAAGGGGCAAACAAAATAATGATAAAAGCTGCCAATGCAAGAAATCGCGGTCGAGTTTGTTTATGCTATCAAAACAAGACGACGATTTAATAGACTAGCAAAAGTTACATTTCGAGTTTCGACAAGATTAACGTCATTATTGTTTGCTGTGAGGACATCTACGGTTGCTACAGCATCCAAAAAAGTAACGATGTATACTTCTACCCATAATTTGTGATTATCGTCTTTATAATGAAAAGTTCTTTATTTTCTGTTGTCTAGAGTAAACAAACTCGACCGCGATTTCTTGCACGGGCAGCTTTTATCATTTGTTTGCCCTCTGAGAAACCACGTGACATTGCTTTTTCCCATCAGTCCTTTAGCGCGTGCAAAGATGGCGGGTATTGTGAATAAGGTCTATTCTTGGCGGCGGAAAAACTACAGCAATCCCGCTAATCCCGCCAGCTACGTTGGCTACTATCTTAGTCGCTGAGAGAAGGATTTGTTCCCAACCCTTTAAAGGCAGTCTATTGTTACGCCTATCACATTAACCAGTTGCTTAGCAAAAGGTAATTGAGGGGTTTACCCACTGAAGGTTATTGGAGCAGTTAAGCAGTGATATGGACCCAAGACAATATGCCCGCCATGGCCATTCTACTACCCACTTGCTGATTTACCTCAAGCAAGCAATTCACGAAGCAGTGGACTCAGGAAATTGCTCTGTACGGATTTTCTATGCTGACTTTACGAGGGGTTTCGATATTATTGATCACAATATTCTTCTAAACGAACTGGACTCTCTAAAAAAGAGAATATTACCCAAGTGGTAATAGAAATCTCTTTCTGTCACCGCTTTATTGATGAGATAATCGATATTTGATGATAATAATGAGATAAGCGATATTTTATAAACATGCATAGCAATACATGTGTGTAAAGGACTGGACAAAAAGTATGGGGGGGGGGAGCATTTGGAAATGTGGTTGATAAAAAAAACACATGGCCTACCCCCTCCCTTCGGCACAAAAATGACTAACCCACCCCTCAAGCAAGGTTGGAAATTGCATGACCCACTCCCTAGTATTAAAACATGGATGTTTGGTTTCCTCTTAATAATCCGATAAAACCGTCAGGTTCTGTGCTTTACATAATTTGTTCAATTGATAAACAACCAGTATCAAAATCACAGAAATCATACCTTTCATTGAAAAGACAAATGTGAAAAACCGAACATTTCTTGTTTCGGATGGACGTTACGAGTCTTGACACAAATATACCGCAAAACGAGGGTATATTGAAATTGTCTGTCACAAAGCATATGAAAATTGCTACAAAGACAACTTTACCCTGGGTTCCAGGGGATATTTTTTTCTTATCGATACTGATGGTTCGCGGCGTCGTCGCGTCAACCGTAAGCACGGTTTATTTCATATTAGGTATTTTGAGAACGGACCTCTGGAGCCAGGGTAAGACAACCTACTCCTACACATTACTTGCCGGAAATGCTTAGATTAATCCTCAAAGAAAATTTCTTCCACTTCAGTGGAAAGCATTACCTACAAAACCATGGAACTGCAATGGGCACGAAGACAACTGCTTCGATTCCTTTGCCACCATTTTCATGGCATATATTGAAACAACAACTCTAAGCAAAACCGTCTTTAGACCAACAGTTTGGAAATGCTACATTGACGATATCTTTTCCCTATGGGACAACATCGAAGCCTTCATTGAACAAGCAAACATACATTACACAACTATTAAATTCACGGCCGAAACATCTGTCACTGAGACTGCGTTTTTAGACACGGTTGTATACAAAAGCACAAGATTCAAGGAAAAATCTATCCTTGATGCAAAGACACATTTCAAACAAACGGAAACCTTCTTGCACACACATTTCACCTCGTGTCACCCTCCAAAAGTTAAAAAAGGATTTGTCAAAGGAGAAGCCTTGAGAATCTTACGAAAAAACTCCTCAGAAACAACCTTTGAGGAAAATAATTCAAATTTCAAAAAGATGCTTGATGGAGAGAGGCTACCCACAAACTTTGAAAGGAACCTACTATCAGAAATAAATTTCACAGAATAGGGAGTTTAAACGCCAAACAATAAGGAGGAAATAGAAATATCGCCATTCGTGACACAATACCAACCCTCAGTGTCTACTATATAGGAAGTGGAATGAAAAAGTGGAATCTTATACAAAACAAACCATAACTTTAATAAGTTTTTAAAGAACCACCTCTCATTTCTTTACAAGAAAGGAAAATCATTAAAGCGCATGCTCGTTGGAGCCAAAAAAAGGTTAACAAAGGTTTCACGCCGGTATGGATGTGCGGCCTGTCACCCCCTGCATTTTCTCACACAACAGGTTTGTGAGTATTTTAGCAATAATTCCAGCTGGCTGGGTCAAAAAGTATGGGGGTGGGCCGGAGCAGAGAGGGGTGGGTCATGAAGTTTTTTGAGCCTTGTTCAAGGGGTGGGCCGTGCAATTTTCAGCTACCCTTAGGGGTTGGGTCATCCTATGTTATTACATAGATAGGCACTAACTACTAACGAGACAGTTGACCACGCTTGTTATAATATAATAGTACGCTTGATTACCAACCATTGTTTTCACAAACGAAAGACGCTGACATCGACTTAACGTTTACGTGGATAATGCTGTAGTTTTAACCAAAATATGATTTTGCAGTCTATGATTTGGGGTCCCCTAAGCCAACATTTTGCCGCAAGTGAGAAGTAAGTGTTACGTCCGGTTAGGGGAGGGGTAGGTGGGCAGTTTCCCAGAAACGGATCATTATAAGTTTCTGGGAAACTGCCCACCTACCCCTCCCCTAAGCCAACATTTTGCCCTAAGTGAGAATCAAGTGTTATGTTGGGTTAGGGGAGGGGTAGGTTGGCAGTTTCCCAGAAACGGATCATTATAAGTTTCTGGGAAACTGCCCACCTACCCCTCCCCTAAGCCAAAGTTTTGCCCTAAGTGGGAAGTAAGTGTTAATGTTGGCTTAGGGGAGGGGTAGGTGGGCAGTTTTCCAGAAACGTACAATGATCAAATCGTCTATAACAAACATAATTCTTGATTTAACGCTGTACGCTTTATTGAGTGTCATTTGATTATCAGTCCCAAGTTACTCCTGAGCCAAAGGAGATGACAGGCTCATTACCAACGGGTCTGTACTGTACATTCCACATAGTGTTCATCACGGTCACTGCAAAAAAGCAGTTGATATTGGAATTAACTCTTCAAGCCCCAATATTCTTCAGACTGATCTCCATATATTTCCTTAGAGAATTAGGAGGGAAATTGCAGACAAACAACTTCAAGTGGTTTCAAGGATATTTCAAGGACAAATTACAGAGTCCAAGGCCTAAGATTTATTCAATGAATCGGCATTCTTTAACCCCCTTGGATCACCCTCTTGGCTTAAACACGCCATGGACTCATTTACGATTTTTCCTTCTTCGACCATCATTCATCACATAATTTTACACTACTTTCCACAACAAGACTTTGCAAAATGACTGGGTATGACATGCAATTGCATCTGAGGTACAAAAATAGCATTTGAAATAAAGAACCAGAAACAAAATATTGTTCATGCACAACTGAACTCTGTGAGCTTTACAGGTTCTTACACCAAGGATGAGCCAAACTTTCCTCGGCAAAATAACCTAATTAGTTTGACAGAAAAAGGTGTCTGGCGTAGATGAGCCGAAGGTTGTAAACTTCAAGGACTTTTCAAGACCTAATAAATAAATCGAGTACTTTTCAAGGACCTTAACTGAATACAAGGACTTTTCAAGACGACTAGTAAATTTCAAGACCTTTTTAAGATTGTACGAATCATGTCTTTGAAAAAAATTTTGTTACCGTATTTATTCGATTAACCGCCCTGGGCGCTGATTAAATTTTTGGACCTTGATGGTGGACGCTTATTCGAGGCTGGGCGCTTATTAACTTTTTCGGTAAACGCAGTATGTGCCCTTGTTTACTTCTGATCACATGCGCACAAACTCTCATAAGTCATAAGTCATAAACGTAAGTCATATGTATTATGTTCCGAGATAAATCGATTATAGGCTTTGCAGTGGCTTTAGTTTACATCTCCGTAGAATGGTATGTATGACAAGAAAACTTTATGCGAGCTGTGAATATTTTCTGTCTGGTGACCAGTTTATAATGTTAGGTCACCAAAAGATGACTTTCAAAAAAAGTGAGCTAGGAGCACTGATACGGCACTGTGTTGGGCCTCATTTGTGTGCCTTAATTGCAAGCTCAACCATTATAATAGCTTTTGTACTTGACATCAGAGAAAGGCACCTCTTTCGGACAGAGCTGTACAGGCCTTTATAGGGAGTACCCCTACCCTCCTCTCCCCTCCCTGGGACAATTTTATGACTACAGACTCAGGGCGATTTGACTCCAGTATAACAGTAAATAAATTTTTAAACAATAGGTTTTGAAGAGGAAGGAGAACTGAAAAAGCTAAATTGCAAAGAAAAATCATTGGAGTAAGAAAAAATATCATAATTTTGGGCAACACTTGAGCAGAGAAAGGACGATCAGTGATTTACAGCTAGACTATCTCTGCTGCCAAAGACAATATAAGTAAATTAAGGACAAGGATAAATAAGGTTATAATAGCATTCAAAATTATTTCAACTTACAAACTTCTCCAGGATCTAGGTTGACAGCAACCTTGTGGCACAAATTCTTGCAAATCTCATCTGGTGTTAATATGAACCTACCAGTCCCTTTGATCTAATTGAAAGTTAATGCAGAGAAAAAAATCATTTGGTTTCACAACCCTAACAACAGAAAACCGTTGAGTAATCTTATGTATTGGGTTATTCCAGAAAAAATCCACACCCCCCCGACGGATGGGGTCCTTTTTTAACCCCCCCTCTCACCTGGATTTCCTGAAGCACAAGACCCCCCCTCCCAACTGGATTTCCAAGGTGGAAGACCCCCCCTCCCGCCTGGATTTCCGGGAAAAAATAAAAGGCTTAAATTTAATTTATTTTTAATGAAAAATACACGCAAACACGTCTAAATGTTTTTGTTTTAATTTCTAAAGCTTCAGCTTATATTAAACTAAGAATTCTATCGCGTGGAACTAAAAACGAAAGCAGCAAAAAACAAAAATGCGAACGACACCTGAGCAGTGTTTACATAATTTCTTAGCTTATAAAAATCACTCTTCGCTCTTGGCGCTTGGGCTCTGGGTGCAGTAGAAATGTGTCAGGCGTTTGACGCTCTTCGTGACAACAACGTTGCGACGAGTTCCTTCAGGCCCGTTCTTTAGTATCTTGTTCGCGTTTTCTGCTATAAAAGGACCTGTAAAGCAACTTAGATTATCATTTATGTCAGGTGAGAAATATATGAACAAAACATTTTGACTATTTTCAGGGTCTGAAAGCGCTTAAGTGTCATCGAACTAAACGTTTGATTTGTATCAACTATCGGTCGAAATGACCCCTGCAGAAGACTTTTTTAAGGTCAACCCCCCCTCCCGCCTGGATTTCCGGAGTCTTCGACCCCCCCTCCCGCGAGAATTTCCAGAATCCCATCCGTCGGGGGGGTGTGGATTTTTTCTGTAACAACCCATTGTCCTTTTTTCTGGCCACCAGTATGATAAGTCTGGTAACCATTTTATAATTTAAGGTCACCAAAAGAAAACTTTCAAAAAAAGTTTAGTTTGGGGCACAGTTTTCAGTTTATTCTAGGATTATAATTTTGTTCTCT
Source organism: Porites lobata (assembly GCA_942486035.1). Classification (NCBI taxonomy): domain Eukaryota; kingdom Metazoa; phylum Cnidaria; class Anthozoa; order Scleractinia; family Poritidae; genus Porites; species Porites lobata. The sequence continues at coordinate 3,058,775 of CALNXK010000017.1, read as the reverse complement.
TTCTTTGTATTTTACCTTCCTGTGTATTCGTTAGAGTAACATTTTGTGTTATTATTACTGTATCTCAGAGTCAAGGCCCAACAGTACTTTTTAGGCTGTGGTTGCATGTTCTTAGGCAAGGAAATCTTACTGATCTTGCTTATTGGTGTAATTATGCCTTTAACTTAACTACCTTTTGAGGAACTGAAACCAACTCTATAAAGAACTGAGCTAACCCTTTCAATTCCCTTGCCATGTATACAAACATACATCGTATTCATGACTGTAAGGAGAAAACTATTTTTAAATACCTGGGCTATCCAGGTGGCTGTACTTTCCCAGTGAACCTGAGTAGAGAAAAAAGAATCATGTAATGACCAATAGGATGTAATAAGGGAAATAATTCACTAAATTACAAGAAGCGTTCTTTTAAATATTATTCTTTAGAAATTAAACATGTAAAAGAGATAAATCTAAAGATATCCTAAACAAAACACAACTTTTAATCAGCTGGTATTATGCCCCACTCACACCAACTTAACCTGTTTAACCCCTTCACTGCCAGAGTGTTTGATGGAGTTTTGTAAGGTGACTTTAACTTTTGAGTCTGCAGACGAAATCCTATGATGTGACCATTCAAATGAAAGCTCTTCATCAGTACTTTCATATGGTGCTATTTGTTTGTCAAAATTTTGGTCGAAATTTGCCTTTGGCTACATTTGGCAGTGAAAGGGTTAATTGAACTACATGTAGCTTGTAAAAAGTGAAACAAAAAAACAACAACAACAGCACAAAGAATTCAAATGAACTTAAACACATCAAGCAATAAAATTGCACTAAATTTCCAATCAAAAAAAGTACATTTGGCAGCTTTTATAAAGAAAACAAATTTAAACCACATTTAACTAAGCAGCATTTAAACATGATTCACCTTTAGTGTAAATGGGGCATTTCTTTCCAGGGCTACAATTTAAGCAGCGACCAGAGGTCCCTGATGCCTTACTTTTGCCCCTGAGTGACTAGGAAATAGTAGTTTTTTCTGTGTTCTCTTTTCATACCGCTGGGCACCCTAAATTTTACAGGTTCAGAGCACTGGGCTCCCCACAATTTTTCTCAGAGCACAGCCTTGGGTTTCAGTCAGGTGTCACTCAACAAATTACTGAAGAAAACTAGTTATATTATTGTCATATTGAAAGGCTTGTTTATAGTGGAAAGTGCACTTAGTTAACAGGTAATCCACTCAAATACTTAAATTCAAATAATTCATATACCACATAACAGGATTAGGTAACTACAACACTGGTCAAAACGTCTTGGGACACCTGAGGAAATTTACTAAATTAACTCATATTCTACCTCTTAAAAAAGCTTGGGGATGTTGTTATAAGGGGCTATTTCTGCTGTCTCCCTCTCCCCCACGCAGTGTTGATTGTGTTGAATTAAAACTTGAATACATAACGTCAACACTGCACTGAGGGGGAAGGGGGGAGGGAAGATGCCTCAATTTGCCAAGCTAATGTGTTAGTGTCCCAAGAGTTTTGACCAGGGTTGTAGTTAGCTATTTACAAGAGTGGCCGAGGACTTTGAATTCAGGACGACCGAGAACAAATCCAGCAAGTGACCAGAGCTGGACAAAAACCCGGGATCACCGGATTGCGAGTCCAACACGCTGACCACTTGGCCATGCTGCCTCTATTAATTTTTATAGTTAATGAATATGCTAATTAAAACAATGGTAATTTGCAAAACAATGAGCTCACATGCAGTGTCATGTTTTGAGCTGAGGAGACTATAAACCAGTTTCCTTCTACTGCCTCTGCCATGGGTGGAAGAAAATAGGGGCGCTTGTAATATTTACGTAACACTTTGGCAGCATCTTTATCACAGTTTTCCCTGTTAAAATATGAAGTAGGAGCACACATATTTAACAAAAAAAAGTTGGAGTCAAGGGGCTGGAGGAGTATGGGCAGTTGGAGAGGAAAAGACGAGAGGGGGGAGTTTTAAAAGGGTGTGGAGCAGGAGAAATAGGGGGAAAATTCACAAGGATACTTACTACTTCAAAATAAAAGGGCCAAAAAATGAGCGGGAGCTGAGAATGCAAGGTATGGGAGGTGGAAGGTTTACACCCCCCGTCTCCCTCCCCTCCCCCCCACTGCTAGCTAGGGGTTCCAACTTATAGAATTGCCAAGGTTATCTTTATGTTTAGTTTTCTTTCATGTCACTGCCCAGGCTTCCATTTTCATCTCAACAGGCTTTCTACAGTTCTACACCCGTAGTGGTTGAGATTTTTTATTGCTTTTCATTCCCTATGACGTACCAAAATGCTTGGAATTTTGTCAGCTCCCCACTCTTATAGGCTGACAGCAGTTGATGGGGGTCCTCATACTCCAGGACTGTGCTCTGAAATTGACATCCACCAGAACGATCTGCTAACACTTCATTTTTCTCATACAACTGGGAAAAAATAAGGCTTGTTAATCACTACATTACCCTTTAAGAAAAAAAAAAGATTAAAAACAACAATACAGTCCCCACATCAGATATAGACCATCCCCCCCTTCCGAAAAAAAGAAAATAATTTTTTCTTATACCCCTCAGAAATATTCTAAAGATCAAGGGCATCGACACAGCCACCCCCCTTGAAAATAAATTGCACACCCCCCCAGAAACTGTCACCCATGGGGAGCGGTTGGTTATTAAATGGAATAGCCCTAGGTACCTCTGCCAAGTAATTGAGATCAAACTTTTCCAAGGCATCCCATCCTTCAACGGCATCAGTGACGACAACAGGTATTTGGTTGAAGAGAAAGCTTTCCGCTATTTCACTCTGACTAGCGTTAGCAATTCTCTTTACTCCTTTAAGGTGTTGACAAGCACTGCAATCTTCTTCAGTCAGTCCGTCTTGAACCTTGTAGGGATTGTCAATGAGACATTCCCTGTCATAAATAACAGTCCAATCCCAATAAGGAAGAGCCTAAAAATTAAGGACAAAAAAAACAGAATACTAAGTACTCTGAGTGAGTCTAGAGTCACCTAACAACAAGAACATCAAAATGATGACTTCAGTGTGGATTGATCTTATATTCTTCAACCACTCAGAATTTTCCTCTTCAGAACTGAAACTTCACTAAGTTAGTAGACAAAAAGGAGAAAAAAGGTAATAACTGTTAATTATCATTACTTTAACTCCTTACTTTGCAATACTACAGCTCTTTTGTATGGTAGTTGTATATAGCAGGCAATTAACCCTCAACTTTTAGTCCCCAAGGCTTTTTGGAAGATTGCACATTACTATTGGCGGCCATGCGCTGCTTTTCTAAAACCTGTTTTAAATATTTGTAGATCTACAGTGTAAAATATGGAGACTTTTTCCATTGCAACTATCCCCCGGCCCTCCACAAACATCACCTCCTTGGCCCCTTCTAAACTGCATCCATATGTACACAATAATATTACTGACTCAGTCCCAATACTTATTTTATGGATGAATGTGGACATGGCCAGACAGTTATTTTTTACGTAAAACTGGAAATGAAAAAGAAATCTTATAACATAGCGCACATGCTTGCCCTATATGAGGCCTAATGAGCTGCTATATTTACACATGCCCTTGTGATGGTTGGGCGCTTATTCGAATAAATACGGGTGCAAAGTTTTGGGGGCTAGTAAGGTGCATTATGGGAGATGTGCCAGTAGCAAAAAGAACTATAATAACTTCTGTATTTAAAATAGTATTTTGTTTACCTTCATGGCCACAAACTTGCCATAAATACAGATTTGGCGGTAGGTGGGATCATAGGCGAACAAAAAGGCAACAAATCCTACGAACATAGCGAAAGAACACAGCCACCAAAACCATTTGATGCGCTTTTCTCTGCTCTGTATGGCTAGCAAGGGTTGAGCACATTCCTCAATTTGAGGCTGTGTATAGCCAGCTTTGAGACAAAAGTCGTACAACTGGCGAATCTCATTGTCGATTAAGTTTATCTTCTCCTTCAAAGAAAGGTTTTTTTCTTCTTCAGTGGCGTGTGAAGATAACTGAGGAAAGGATGAAGAGTCCGCCATGTTTCTACTTCAAACGTGTATGAAATGAGATGAGAATATATTTGCATTAGAACTATAAGATGCATTCTGATTGGCCAATTTTTCTTTTATATCCAATCAAATTGATTCTTTTATTTTCGCTTGACGACTAACATTCCAGCTGTGGCAACCGTGGTGGAAGGCAAACATGGCGGAGTTTTTTGACTTACACTTTGCCTTTTGAAGCTGTCAAAAGTCGTTTTTGAAAAGCACTTGGTTTCCGAGACGGATCCCGGTTGCTAATCATGCAGGCCAGAAGATCTGCCAGTCCAATTTCAGTCCATTCACCCCGCTCCTCTAAATCACATGTCAGCACAAAATCTCCTTTAAGCGCAAGAGATTTTAGGGAAAAGAAAACGGCTTTTTCCAAGGGCTTACCTGGCGCTGATCTTAAAGAAATAGAGAGAAGTTTAACTAATGAGCTGCAAACGGTTACGTTACGGCCGGAATATAGCAAGCAAGACCGTTTTATGGTGCACAAACATGCCTTTGATCAACTCATCGAGAGCAAAGCTGTTGTCTATAAGTCTCTTTTGTCAGAGATAAAAGCAGAATATGAACAATTTATTGAGACATTAGAAAGAGGTCAAAGTCAAACTATCTATCTACAGGGAATGTTAAAAGCTCTGCTGTCAGAGAAAGCAAACGTACGAAACTTCGCTTTAAGAGGAGATGAGTTAGAAGATAAAGTTGAAAAGCTCCAAGAACACAACAAAAAGCTTAGGCTAAAGCTTCATGCCCTTAGAGCAGAGAGGGCAAGGAGGTTGGCTTCAGCAGAGAGTAAATCGATGCATTCAGTAGCGAAAGAGATGCGTCTCTTAATTCCTGGACTATCACTTCAGGACCTAACTGATTTAACAACTTTAAGGAAGACACTCATTAGATTAGAAGCTCAAGTTAAGGAACTCAAAGAAGCGACCAAAACAAAGTTTGTAGACAAAGGGCAGAAACAGGTCTTAAAGCAACAGCTAGTGAAAAAGGAAAATGCTCGAGGAGAAGTGTTCACCTATCATGAGCAACTACAAGAAAGATGTGGGACTCTGAAGGTAGCTGTTGAGGTAAGCAAAATATTATTTGTGTTAACCCTTTAAACCCTAAGATTAAAATTTGAATTCTCATTTGTTGCCCCTATTCATTTCCTGCAGAAGTAGTGGGGAGAAATTGATAAAATATCAAGCAAATTCATCTTGTGTGATCATGTCCGTGTAATTCTCATGACCACTCTGTTTTACAAAGCATCGACATTATAAGGAGAAATTTGATGCTGATCACTCTTAGCGCTTAAAGGGTTAAGGTCCACACTAACCAATCTGTCACCCTGGCATGTAAGGTAATCAAAGATAGTATTGGATTCTGGATTCCAGCCTGTGGATTCTAGATTTCAAGTACTGGATCCGGATTCCTAGTCAGTGGAACTTGGATTCCAGATTCCATTATTTGCAGAATTTCAGGGGTTTCTTGGTAAATATTTTTTCAGTGGGGGTGGGCATTTTACTTTGCTGTGAAAAGCCTACCCTAAATACCAGACCAAGAAATTCTGATTTCAGGCAAAAGGCCAAAGAAGGTACCATAACTAGTAATATAAAGGTGATTGCCTGGAAAGAGGAATAAAACTCTTAAGTTACTTGTAATAGACTGCCTTGTGTTTTCTTGAATGTCAAATAGTTTGGAGAATTTGACATAAGAATTCAAATCACAGACATCAACAGATCTGTCAGTAATTCCATTGTAAAGTTACTGATGCATACAGTAGGACTAAATCATTAAATCTGATTTTTTTGTCTGATTTTGCTATTCACAAACAGGCAGCAAAGTCAGTGGTTGATAATCCAGACCAAGACCTACACATTGTAGATGTCATATTCCGAGAACTGGCAAACTATGGCAAAAGCAAGTATGGCAAGAAGAGTGATGCACTACAGTTCTTTGTCAGTTTTGACGAGGATGATCCCTTAAAGAAGAAAGAGGCAGAACGGTTAATTGAATATGTGGATCACTTTAATGATCTGTTCGATTTTGGTCAGTTTGAACTGGCGGCAATGCATGCTGCTAACTCTCCCATGGGAATTCTCCGAACTTATGAAACTATGATCAAGTTTAAGCAGGCTGAGTCTGTAGATGGTAAACAGTCTCCTTTGTTGATTTTCTGTGATGCTCTTATGGCAACAGCATCGGCAGCACAACCTCTGACAGGAGCAATGTCTTCTGAGTGTATTCGCTGCGCTCTTCGAGAAGAACGTCTTGATTTAGCTACCCATTGGCTAGCTCAAGAGAAACTGACATATTCCATCCCTCTTGGGGATGCATTTCGTGATTATTGTAAATGCACAGCGCACTGTACCTGCACTTGTCTTCCCCTTGCTCAAACTGTTTACACTAAAGTTGGTGCTCATCATCGAGTGGTAGCTTGCCTTTGTGGACAGGAGAAATTCTCAATCATGTTGAATTATGCAAAGGAACATGCAAAGTTTACAACAGAGGACTATCGAGCTGTTTTGTTAGAAAATCCTTCCCCTGAGCTGGCAAAACTTATGCTTAGTACTCCAAGCTCGAGCAGGAAGATCGGCATTCTTAACTTTGCAGCAGTTGTCGGGGCTTTTTTGGGTGACAATCAACATAAGATGCTCTTGAATGTGCTTAAGCATCTTTCGCAAACTAACAGTCATGATTTGTCAGCGGTTATGAAGGATGCTTTGTTTAACGAAACAAAGAGCGACAACATGAACACGGATAGGTGGCTAGAGGTTGTCAACATGTGTGAGGACGCTGGGTTACTGGAAATTGGTGTTGAGATACTTTCCATGTTGACAATCAGAGAGGCATTGAACAAAGCCTCTATTGCCTTTAGTATGGATTATATTTCATAATAGTACAGTTTGTGATAAGGAAAATGGTTTTAGTTATCGGGTTTTGCTGGAAAAACTGGTTAAACATGCCATTATTGCAGACACTGAATTCAGGAAAATTTGAGTTTTGTAGAGATTCAATTCTCTCTTCTGAATGTAATATAACCATCTGAAACCAGTGATTTTTTCCAAGGAAAAACACCCCTTCCTAAATTCATGAAGTATTAGCTACAATAATAATTTACTCATGCACTTGTTTGCCATTAGGCACAGACTGTTGTACAGTTTCATACACTCACAGGGCGGTGTAGCCTACCTTGCAGACATAATTTAATACGGTTAGTAACATCTGTGAAGCAGCGCCAAAATCCTTTTCCAATCACGACGCATACTCAAATCATGGTCGACAGGTGGAGGCCCAGAGCAAGGATTTCTGTGTTGCTTCGCAGACAGACTCAACCAGAGTTTAGTACTGTTTTGTCTGATTCAAGAGGCTGACCCAAGAGAGGTTTGCTCACTAGGTAAGATGGCTTTCATTACTTTTACGGGATTGTCACTCCATAGACGAAAAAACTTGCTGAATGTACAAGCAAAATGATGAGTTTATGAAACCACATGACAAATGTACTCCCCAAATGTAGAATGTAAAACAAGAAAATGACTTGAATCTTTTTTAGTTATTTTCTGTGTTATTCTCACTTGAATCTACGGTAAATTGACTAAAATCCAACAAATTACAGAGAAATGTCCCGACTGCGAAATTCATGGTTCGTGGCTAAAAGATGTTTTCAGAAATGACCAGTATAAATTGCACTTTACTCATTCTTTGTTGTCGAACATACGACATTATTTTTTTGTCGTGTTAAACTCTTCATTTTGCTTGCATGCTTACTTCGTTTCCTCTTTAGAGAGAGGGTTCCCTAAAAGTAACGAAAGTCGGTAAGATAAGATATTTTAAAACATATGAAAATTTGAGTCACAGAGGGTTTTGCAAGTTAGTTCAGTATAAAACAAGTGGGTAAATGTAGTTTATTTTAATTGTGGCAATATATGCATCTGTACAATCTGATTATCAAAATAATATGTACAAAAAAATATATTTGTTGATTGGTGTTAAGTTGAATTATAGTTGGCAGCTTGTTGATGCTGTCAACTGCCTGCTCAAGCTAATAATGGCTTTTTCTGGCAACACAACAACAGTTGAAAACATTTCTGGTGTACACAGTTTTTAATATGCTACTGTAAGAAAGCTGTTGTTAGACGAACGAAAACGAACAAAGTATGTTTATCTATCCTGCCAATATTGTGCCATTGTCTGGCAATACACTTAAGCCACAGCGATGGTGTACAGTTGTTAGGACAAGGACCAACAGTTCTGAACAGTGTGAGCTTAAAGGTTTCCTCTGAAGCCAATTTCCTTTTCAAATCTCATATTTCCTAAACTTGCTGATGTGTGTACTCCGCATCAAGCTCCACCCACACCTCCTCGGTGGCCTGGCACAATGTTGAATGGAAACACATGGAGACTGAAGACGGCGATGTTTTGCATTTTCTTCTTCATTTAAACATTCATTCAGATTTTTTTCTTCACCTGAAAATCACATTTAAAATGACTTTGAATTTACTGAGAATTTCAGCAAGTAACCAAAGATAAAATTCAGAAAAAAATTTAAGGTTTTTTTTTCTAAAATCCCTAAAAATAGACAGTACTATGCAAAGTAATGCCAAAGAGGTTTCATTTGAATGGTAACACCATAGAATTTCATCCACAGACTCAAAAGTTAGAACTACATACTAAATAAATAGTACCGTGTGAAAGTACTACTGAAGAGGTTTCATTTGAATGGTAACATCATAGGATTTCATCCACAGAGTCAAAAGTTAGTTTTTATAGTATCACATGAAAGTACTGCTGAAGAGGTTTCATTTGAATGGTAAGACCATAGGATTTCATCTACCAATCTTAAAGTTAGAGTTGCATATAAATGTGCCTTATTTCATGTAGCATGAAAGGGTAACATAATTATGGCCAATCTTGTCTTAGCTTTGAAAGTACTTTTAAATCCCACTGATTGAAATTCTGCTCTAAAAAATACATAAGCAGCAAGAGAAAGTCAGATTTAACAAGGAACGCAAGGTATTAACACTGTCAATTTTTTCTTACTTTTCTTCCAATCCAACATGAGCTCCTTCCTTGGTTTGGCTGCCCAATGTAATGATGTGTGAACTGCACCACTCAGCTCAAGCCACTGTTCATATGGTACAGCTATTCCAGATTTGTGCCATTTATCATACTTTTTTCTGCTTTCTTCATTACAAAGAGTATTCCGAGCCTGTTTTAATCTGAAAACAGTAATACAGTAAGATAAATATAAGGTTTACTTTGTAACAAGCCTTTATTGTATCTTTTTTTCTGTTTTCTTTTATTGGTTGTCTTGCAATATCATTTTTATTCTCTTAAAAATATTATATAAGCTTAGCACTCACTAGGTTATGCATTGCAATTTGAATAATGTTATCTGATGCTGCAACAAAATATCTTCCTAGTGACAGGTTTTTTGGGTATGTCATATGAGGAAAAGGTGTGCTGCATAACTCAGTGTGGCTAGTTCTTACACCAAGGATTTACCAGTGTGTAAGCTTTGTAAAAAAGTTTGCCCAATATTCTTTTTCTTACCAGAAGCCTTTTTTAATCTGAATATTCCCTTATAACTGTATTGGAGATATGGTTTTTCCCACGCTAAAACTTCCTTCCCAAGGGATCTATTTTATTAACTCTTTCATATTTTCAAAAGAGAAAATCGACCTTTCAAACTTAACATGACAGATTTTTTGAGATGGACTTTGTAGCGAAGCGACTTGTAAGCAAGCTTATCGTATAATTTAGGAATAAACACTGCATTCTATCTTACATCCAGTGGTAAACAATCACTCCCCCTTACATGGCCTGAATTAAGGCTTGTTAAGTTCACGTCACGTAAGACCGGTCGCCGATCGTGTTTCAGATCATGGTCCGTCGTAGACGTGTGCTTGTCGCTGTTTTTGCACCAAAATCGAGCCAAACAAGCATGGAAAGTTTGCGATCCCTAAAATAAATTGGAAAGTTTGTCTGAAGGGTTCGAGAATTGTCACAGCGTGACCGCCGCAGACGACTAGACGTCTGGTATAGATTTTCTGGAATCAGGCTTAAAGAAACAAACACAATTCATCACTGGAATTTGAAATAAATGAAAAAGAAGTACAAATGTACAGGTATATATGATCCTTGGAGATTTTCTGCAGTCATTACATTGGAGCACTATTGTTGTGCATTTATGACGTAACATTTAAAGTCTTTACCCCGTTTTCGCGATAATTAATTTAGTACGATCGAACCTAAATAACTTCACATAATCGTAGGTACTAATTAGCCGACAGTACAGTTAGCTATTAAAACATCACACTCGTTATTGAAGTATATCAAGCATGCGGAAAACACTTCTGCAACATTTTTCTTCCAACAACAGTCGTGTTAAAACCCCCGACGTGTAGTTTACAAACCTTTCGAATAACTTTTTAGCGGCTTGATCTCCAGGGTTTTTGTCAGGATGACATTCTTTTGCCTTTTGACGAAATTCTGCATTAATTTGTTCTGTGGTAGCTAGTTCATCGCAGCCTAGGAGAGAGTAAAAATCGTCCTGTTTGTTTTTGTCAACTAGCACGTCCCAAAAGTCTTCCATGGTAAACGTAGTGTATGGTAATTTCACTACGAAAACAACAACAAAGTTTTTATTTCTGGGGAGGGGTAACAGCAAGAACGGCCTTTATCTGTTCTCAGGCTTGTACTATTAAGATTTAAAGAGTTAGTTCGATAAACATGTCTTTAACATTTTAAAGTTTTCGAACGCAGAAAAAATAAGGATAATACATGTAATAATTTAATTTCTTAGGCTCATTTTATGAGTTTTAAGACATGCAGGCTCTCTGAGGAAAACCTCTCGCTACCCCCGCAAGGTTCTATTTTATCGTCACATCGCGAGGTGACTAAGCAATTCACTTTGCAATATAATGGAGGAAGCGGTTTGTGTAAAGTAGTGATCGTCAAGATTCCAGGAGAAATAAATTGTTTCTGATGCCAAGAAGAATGGCAGAATGTTCTGAAGGTGGCAGTGGTACTACAACAGTCACTGAAGAAGTAACTGAGAGCCCCACGGTATGTAAAATTTTTGATTGAAATTTCCAACTCACGGGCAACCCTGAGCTGAATACTGCTGAATACTGCTCGCTCGCCAGTGGGAACAGTGGGAAGGTTTCGGAAAAAAGCTGGCGTGATTCACAGCTGTTCAGTTTGTTTGTTGGATATGATGTTATTGTATAATGATTCAACTCCAAGTGATTTAATGATTTTAAGATCATCCATCATCATTTACTTTGCATTGTAGGATTTTGTAGGTTGACAAAAGGGAGAGAATTTGTCAGGAGTATTAATAAACAGATCTAGAAAGCGACATTTTCATGGAAAACACTTTCTTTTGTAGTAATCCTCAGAGATGCCAACCTCTGGAGAACTAAAATCTAAAGACTTTCTTTTTTTCACTACCCTCAGGGATATCAACAGACCCCCCCCCCCGACAAATTGACCACATACTATCCAAATTCACAATCATCGTTTTGATGTCAGTGACTAAATACATGCAGAAATGCCCCTGAAACCGTACTGCAAATAACAGAAATTCAAGTTTTGAGCTAAAAGGGCTAAATCACAAACTAAGGCACAGAAAAGCTCAAAAGATGATTTTATGTGGGAGATATGGTGACCCGTATGGGAGAGCCCGAGATTGGTGCCGTATCTGGGAGAGTTGGCATGTATGCACCCTAGTCCCCAAAATGCTGGAAATAGCATTTTAAGGTGTTGGAATTTCAAAATTTTCTAGGGTAGCATACCCTGCCAGTAGAGTGTCTCTCTCACTTGCTCTGTTTTGGTGTTCTCGAGAAAGACTCTGCATGAATTGAGTAAGATCTTTGTTGAGCATGCATGCCTTGTTGCTCGGATATAGTTTTGAACCCAGGCCTAATAGCCGTGTGCTTGCTACAGTGAGCTCGGTTATGACCATTGGTTTTTGTCAATGAAAGGATGGTGGCACTCGGAACAACCAGGTTGACGAGAGAGAACAAGATTGCCTAGTGTAGAAGTTTGGGCTGCGGCGACCTTAAAAGCTTGACTCGATTCAGACAGAGCCTACCTTTTGCCTTCCTCACACAACACACAAGAAGACAGTAAGAGGCTCCGCTCGGAGGATGACACCCTTAGACTGCCCAAGAAGAAGGGGACTAATGGCCCCTTGTTGAAACAGTCGGTTACCCTAGCTGTTAAAATCTGCTCACTAAGTCAATTTTTAATGAAACCCCTGATAACATAAACCACTTTTCGAGTTCTCCTGTTGCTCAGTTATACCATCATTGGTGAAAGCATTTTTAAAATTATTTTTCATTCCTTCATTTGCAGCAACAGCGGCTTTTGCTGAAATTGAAGAAACCAAAGTTAGACAAGAAGGTGCAATGGGATGAGAGTGCTGTCGATAACGAGTTTATGGGAAAGAAAATATCAAAATGTAAATATCAACATATCTTTTGTGCAAAGAAAATAGGTGTGCCAATAAACTGTCCCCCCCAGTCATTTTCAATAGTAAACCCTCTTGAAACATGGCCAGGTTTGCTATGGCCAGATGGTGTCTATACACAAGCACTCCTTTGTTCCTGAAGTTTAAACAATAAGTGATGTTGTTTTTATTAATTAATTTGTGTGATTATTACAGTCGAACCTCTAGTGCGATCTCCTCTCGTAAGCGACCACCTCCCATAAGCAACCACCTATCCAAACCAGCAAAACTTTCCCAGTCAAAGCTTTACAGTTGGAGCCTCTAGTAAACAACCACCTCCTGTAAGCAACTGCAACCACTTTTTGGGCCTGATGGTTAATCATTTTTCATTGTTTTTAACCTCTTGTAAGCGACCACTGGAAGCATTCTCTGATCCCTATTTTCACTGTGTGCACTATGTTACTTAGAATATACAAAGAACTTTAGTGACAACATGGAACTAACCATATACTAACTTAGACATTGCATGCAAAAAATTATCTTCCAAAAAGATGTGCCTGGACCTCTTCTCAGAAGAGGCTCTCTGTGGTTCGATTCTTGTAAATGACCACCTCCCTTAAGCGACCACTCAGTCTTTGAATTTTGGGTGGTTGCTTACGGGAGGTTCGACTGTATTTTGTTTGGGTACACAATAATGGCTGACTGCTCTAGTAGTGCCTGGTGGCCCCTAGTGAGTCACTTTTTTTGTCTTTGAGGTGCAACAAGGATATTATAGCCTTAGCATAAATGTAAGGTACCCCTAGATCAGAGGATTAGACCCTGGCCTTCGCACAGGTTTTCTTTGAGCACAGCCTTGACTACAGTCCAACATATGCTTAAATATTTGGGTGACTTAATTTACCTTAAGTGTATGATTTTCAATCATCCTCATAGAGCAATCCTTTCTGTACTTGTTCGACATGCGAAATCCACCTGAAGAACTTGATGTTATGTTTTTGCAGGTTGTTGTATTTATTCCAAGCCCAAGATGTTTGGAGACTCTTCTTCTGAGAGTGACAGCGATGAAGATGGATGTTCACACAATGCTTACTGCACCGGCCATAAAAAGAAAGGCCACAGAGGTCATCATCATCATCATCACCATGGCGACAAAGGAGATGAGTCAGCCCCGAGTGGGGATTCTGAACAAGGACCAAGCTTTAGCACTTAAATATGTTCTTATAAGAGAAAAGTTTCATTTATTAGTAATATTATTTTAGTAGAAAGTTTCTGACCTGATAATAATACTGTTACTATTAAAACTTGTAAATATGGAAAAATTCTGGGTCCAGTTGCTAAACGTTTTCACTGTACATTCCAGCAGCTCATAAGGCTTAATAATTGGTTACTGATCTACATTATTGGATTTGTTGTCTTTGCAAATTGGCTCTCTGGAGGGCTCGAGTTTGAAATGTGAAGTTTTAAATTTTTTTGTATTGGTCAAATTTACTTGATTAAATCCAGTCTATGATAGAACCAATAAGATTGTTCAGGGGAGCAGTGTGACATCACAAAGATTCAAAATATTTGTGAAATTATTTGGTTGGCATATTCAGAAAGAACAAGATGAAAAAAAACCCATTTGCCAAAAATTAGCCTTGGGGAGATATAAGGACTGTTATGCTCCAATGACTCAGGCCCTGTGGAAGAGAGAGGCATGAATAACCTATATAGCCTGTAGTGATCAGTTTAGGTTTATGGGAAACTGCCCACCTACCCCTCCCCTAAGCTAGCATTAACACTTACTTCTCACTTAGGGCAAAATGTTGGCTTAGGGGAGGTGTAGGTGGGCAGTTTCTTAGAAACCTAAATTGATCCGCTTGTTGCAGGTGAAAAGGGATTGGGGTGTGGTGCAAAATGAGAAGTGGCGTGTAATACGTATCCCATTTTGCTGTCTACTCTGACTGCCTTAACTATTTGAGCTCCTTGAAGAGTCTATATTAAATGAATTTATTTATTCCATACTTCTTGTATCTAAGGCTGTAAACATTTTGTAAAATAAAAGTTTTATGACTCGAGTGCCAGTATTATGATTTTAATCAAGTTTAGGTGAGTTTTAAGAAGGTTGGAAATAGCTAAAAGATAATACTGTAACGGTAATACAGTGGAACCTCGATATAATGAAGGGCCAAGGGAGCTGAGACTGACCAAATACCGGTAGATTTCCATATATTTTTCTATTACTATGGCTGGGAGTATTGTTTGTTATACCGAGGACTTTGTTATATAAAGCTTCGCTAAAGTTAAGGTTGCATGGATGAGAAGACATCTCTCTATGTTTTATGTTTTATGTATGTTTTATGACTCGAGTGCCAGTATTATGATTTTAATCAAGTTTAGGTGAGTTTTAAGAAGGTTGGAAATAGCTAAAAGATAATACTGTAACGGTAATACAGTGGAACCTCGATATAATGAAGGGCCAAGGGAGCTGAGACTGACCAAATACCGGTAGATTTCCATATATTTTTCTATTACTATGGCTGGGAGTATTGTTTGTTATACCGAGGACTTTGTTATATAAAGCTTCGCTAAAGTTAAGGTTGCATGGATGAGAAGACATCTCTCTATGACGGATTCGTTACCTGGTCCTAAAGGTGTCCATCTGTCCTAGAGGGAGTTCAGCTGACTGTATTACATCTTCACTAGCCTGCCTCCCCTCACCCCCTCCCCCATCATTATTTTGTCTGACCTCAGTTTAGCTTTCTCGCGTCTGTATCTGTTACTTTACTAACCACAAAAGAAAAAAAAAACCGCCAACTACGCAGGTACCACCTTCACCATCAAATACATATCGTAGTGGGCCCAAAGGAGGTTTTGATGTAGCTAAGCAAGTGAACTTGCAAAGCTTTGAACTTGAATAAGAATGAACCAGCGAACCAAATGTTTTCTTAAGCAGTTTTATTTTCTACACCTGCAGAATGTCAATCTGAATTGTATTTACAAACTCTGGAAGCTGTGTTTTTCTCCTAAAACACAATAATAAGTACACTGCAAAAGCCATTATCTGGAATCTGAGATTTTAAAGAAATTTACCACTGTTAATGATGGGAAAATGTCTTGTTAGAGCCATCCTACCTCTAGCTTGCGAGCAAGCTCTCCAATTGTGGTAAGCGAACGCACAAGCGAGCAGTGGACGCCACCCCGCTTACAGTCACGTCTTCTTTTGAGTGTGGCTCTCGCATGACTTCTCGTTCTTACCCCAAATTGAGAGCTTGCTCGCTGGCTACCGTACCTTTATTAACAGAAAATATGACAAAAACCCAGGTCGAAAATTGTGTTGCGATAGATGCGATGACGGAACAAACAAAGGAAAATAATTTGAAACATTACTTACACCTGTCACTTGAACTTGCTTATTTTCTAACTTAACTGAATGTCACAGCTCATTTAATTTCAATGATTGTTTCTTAAGAATGAAAGATCAGCACCAACACAGCTACTAAACTAACAGTGCTAGCGGCCAGTAAAATGAAAAGACATAACCTTAAATGCTGCCATTTTAGGAAGTTTTTCAAGAAAATATTATTTTGCATCCGGCCCCCAACTGACAGGAAAGAGTTTCTAACTGGCCATGCCCATCAGTTCGTTTACCCATTTTTAGGATTTAAAAAGGATGAGAATTTCCACTTCAATTATTCCCGAGACCAACAAGCTTTAGAGAAAAGCGGGCCTGGCTTGACAATTCTAAAACCAGTTCTAGACCGTGCATCACAGAAGTGAGTGGTCTCTGGAGGGGTGGGGTACACCCTTTAATGGCCTATACTGGAAGGGTATGCCTAAAAGGGAAACCATTTTTGGCTTCAGGTTTAGAGTAGAGAATTCTTTCTTTTTCGTTCTGCAGTAAAATGACCTAAAAGGGCTACAGAGGGATTGCATTTGGAGCAGTTAAAAGGGATACAAAGTTCCAAGCTAGGTATGTGAAAGGGGTACCATTTGTCAGTAGAAGGTATACAAAAGGGTTACCTCTTCTGTCAAAAATGGTATATAAAAGGGTAAGGGGTTGAACCTTGGGCAAACCCTCCCCATAAAGAACTTTGCTGGGTACCCCCCCCCCCCTCCACCGTGAATGCTAGCGTGTTAGCCATTGTATTAACCTAAAACAAAGTTTTAAAATCGGTAGCGACAGGAGACCATCAGCAGGAGAGAGCAACCCTTGTGCCCATACAATGGCGTTTTCACAGACCAATTTATTCTTAGATCGATTTCCCGTGAATACTGAATATCAAATAAGTCTTAAAAATCAGTGATCAGAACCCGTAGACTGGAAAATAGTATTGAAAGCATTTACTTCTCCTTTTTTGTAATTTTCGTACGATAGAGGCGCACGCACAATTATGAAACGGTGCTTGCATTTTCGCAAGAAAAAGAGCTCCAAAATAATGCTAAAAATAACGTGATCTTTAAAAACGCCGTTACATAGGCTGAGTATGGGAGTTGCACGCTCCCGGTAGCGAGCAGAGAAGATCGGCCAACATAGTGAAAATAAGTTACCATTTTCCTAGTTTTCTTAATATGGAGCGTATCACAATGAGGGGAAGGAGAACGCGCTCTTTGTTTGATCGTCCCAACGCCTTTTGTGCCGTGGATGCACTTTCCTCTGTACATCTGTTTGCACCGTTCCTCAACTTAGCTCAGAAAAGCTGTATGAAACTTGATGAAAATCCCAATAATTAATTCCCAGTAAGAAAAATCCGTCTTCCAATCGCAAAAATTAGTAGCCGTCAAAACACACGACGCTCACAGTGAGAACTGAAGTGCCGAAAAATTTACTCAGTGCCACATGGTATTATGAAATAGGTTGTTAGAATTAAAAAAAAATTGAAATTGTTAGCCTGAAGAAACAGCCGCATTTCGCGACGCTACCACTGGTTTCCCCGCGAAATGACGTCTGAAAAACGAGCGTAGAAAAAATGACGTGGCAGTACTCAGATCTTCTGCCTCGTACGCAGACGCCTCTCTCTCGATAAAAATTTGCGCACAAAGGAAGGCGGGAAGGAGAAAATGGGCGACACCTTCGCCTCTCTTATTTTTTTTCTCCCTTTCCACAGTCCATTGGTCCTCGGCACCACTCATTCGCGTTTCGCGCTCGCCTCCATGCGAAATAAAAAGTCTGAGGAGGAGGCAGCCAGATCTTGGAAGTGGCGCATCATCAGTCTGGAATTTCTGTGCTCGTTACTCAGACGCTATTTCGGCTGTTTTCTCAGGCTAACAAATTGTCCGAAAATAACATTCAGTAGTAGCTTCCAACCACCACAGGGGTTTCACGAATTAAAAACTGGGTGCTTATGACCTCTGAAACATTTAAATTCGGCGAAATGCTTCAAAATATACGCCACCTGCCAGCAACTTAATAGAAAGAAATCATTTATTCTTTGAAATTTAATTTTGCTGGAGAGACCATGGTCCCCCTCTATATACAATGAAAACTTTAAAGATGACGTCTGCTGAGTTACCCTAGAGTTACCATTTGCGCAAATTGTAAATTTCTAATATTTATCTAATATAAACTTTTTGAAATTGCACTTCTTACCTCAATTTTTGTTACTTTAATATTTCGAAAACAATTTCGCCACTGAACTACCAACTTGAAAATACTGTAAAAACCCGCGAGTAAGAACATGCATTTTCCCAGGTAAGACTAAACAGCTGGGTTATTACATGGCAATTAGCACAAATGTAGGCTATTTAGGTTCTTGACAAGAGAGACCATTCTCTCTTGGTTCTTAGGTAGGTTCTTATTTTCTGAAGAAAAAAATATTGTGTAGCTAAGAGTATTTAGTGGTATTCAGCTTATTCCTTATATAAAATCCGCCTACCAAATTAGTATTTAAGTAAAAATGACCACAAAAAGAAGAACTGAAGCACTGGCCGCATGAATTCTGACGTCGTCCTTCCGAACATAACATACATGTATTGTCATACCTTGTCCAATTACACTCAGCTCTAACAGTTAATTAAACTCTTACATATACAATTATAACGTTAAATAACACTTTGTAATCTTATTTCGCCAAGTGTGCAGAATTTTTTTAAAAAGATTTTAGAGAATAAGGAACTGTTTCAAATTTTAGGCTAAACAGGTTCTTGAATAGAGGGGGTCTAGCTGGCAAATTTTAGCCCAACAGGTTCTTAAAAACCAGGTTCTTACTCGTGGGTTTTTACTGTACGATGTTTCACGTCGCACATGTTAGCTGCTTCAACATCCCTGATTCGAAAAAGCCTCCAACTCAAATCCTACATTTCGCCTAACTCATCCCCAGTCTACTACTTGCATCGCCAGTGGCGCTGTTACAGTGATATGGGCATGCACGCGTTTTGGGCATCCCAATTCCCAAATCCCTTCTGATATGGGCATCCCCCTCCCATATGTTGACATTGCCAAAACTACTTTTTGTTAGTTATCCCTATAAGCCCCCAAAGTGACCAACATCAATTATCTCCAAACAATATCAAAACAAAATCGAGTAGAGAGGTTACAAGAATTACAGCAAGGAGGCCAAAAGTGTGACCTCCTTTAATTAACTCACATTCTTTCATGCAGACATTTACCAATCAGAAGTCGAGGACAGTTTTTAGCTGCCTTCTGATTGGATCAATTCAGGACGAAAGAATGTGAATAAATCAAAAGCCGTCACACTTTTAAGCTCCTTCCTGTAATAAAAGGATAACCACGGAGAAAATGCTTTGATATTTTAACAAATTCTCTTGACTAATTTTTGAAGAAAATCTATAGAGATCAGTTGGGAGAATTTCTTTGTGGATATTGGGGCTTTAAAAGGGTTACTGGGCTGTATTATTGGTGTTGTACTTTGTCTAGTATTACGTCATTTGGCGATCGCAGGAGCCGCGGCACTAGCAATAGCTAGGGTGGGGAGGGTCAGGCTTTTGTTCTTTGACTGCGAGAAGACCTCAATACCGGTTTGTCCAGATGATTGCTCTCTTGTTTCTGTCGCAGCTGATAATATTGGAGCCATCAGGGTGCCAAGCGCACACCACCACGGATGAACTGTTGAGAAAAATACCACAAAAACAGGATCAATGGAGGTTTCTGGGTAACTAACCAACTACCCCTCCCCTAGGTGAACATTAACACTTACCTCTCACTTGGGGCAAAATTGTGACTTAGGGGAGGGGTAGGTGGCCAGTTAGCCAGAAACAGGTCTATAAATCTGTCGCGCGCTGATTGCATAGCGAGGCAGAAATTCGAGTTGCCAACGCTCCTATATATTTCTTATTTATAGCTGACGTCATCCACTGTTGACGTCACAGAGCATTTTGTGTTTCCAAGCAACATGGCGTACTATCACGTATTCCTCGATTATTGAAATCGGAAGCTCCGCTTTTAGGCTTTGCTAAACCTTTATACAATGATCCCAAAAACATACAGTCGATCACAATAACAAAAACTTCCCATAGGGGGTTAAGTCTAGACTGTTCACAATCCCCTATTTATTCGTAAGATCATAGAGATTGAGCCCTTACGGGTGGCCATGCGCGCCATTAGTACATTTGAACGTTTCGTGCAAAGGGCCCATAGTCTAACTACTTAATGTAGTAAATAGAAGAAGAAAGAAAACAGGGTTAGAAAGGTTTGAACTCGCACTGGTTTATAAATCAAATAAGTCATTTGATTTATAAACCAAATCCGTATCCACTACACTATCGTGGGCTAACTGCCAACAACACATCGCCTGTGCGCTATTTAAAAAGTTATACATAGGCTGATCAAACATCACAACAGTTCGTTTCACTTACGTGTGTTCTTTCAGCACCTTTTCCAACTTTGCCGATGATGCATTCCATACAAAGATACTACCATCGTGAGAGCCACATATCACATACTGGCCATCAGGACTGAAAAAGATACAATAGTGCAAAGATAAACATTTAATTAGAGCGGTTTCCAGTGTCGGCGACGGCAACGAGAACGTCAAAAAAGCAATAGGTTTAGATTAGCAAAACAACAGCTTTGCACGTGCATCACGCTTTTTTGTACATTTCTTTGCCGTCACTGCACTACGACGTGAAACTTCCTCGTTTCACGTTTGATGAAGGACGCGAACACAAGACAACGACTTTCTTTTTCTTTTCTTGAACTTCGACACAGTCTTTTAGAATTCAACTCTTGCCAATATTTGAGGAATTGAATGAGATGGAATAAGCGCGATAAAGTTTCACGAATTCACTTTTTTTACGTGGCGTTCTTGTTGCCGTCGTTGTTGCTCAAGCTCCCTAAGGTTAGAATAACTGACAGTGACTACACGTAAATAGTCTGTTGAGGATAACGCTCAGTCGTCTGATGTAGATACAGTCGACGCTCCCCTTGCGATCCCGCTCATAAGCGACCAGCCCTAGTTAGTATTACGACCAGCATCGCAAAACCCCCTTTTGAACTGTGACTTAAACTCTGTAGTGAATAGCTATCGTAAGCGACCTAGACCACTTTTGTAAAATTAATCATTAAATTAAAAGCTGATACTTTCCTTCGTTTTTAAGTTATCGCAAGCGATCAAGTAACAATCAAGTAACACTTAATTAAAGCATACAAGGAAACCTTTCCTTTGGGACACCTCCATTAAGGGGACACAAGATTTGGTCCAGGAAAAAAGTTCACATAACCTTTCTTCTGTTACCTCTATTGAAAGGACTCCTCTATTCAGGGGAAAGGGACACTTTTTCTGGGTCTCGAAACTCGGGTTTAACCTCCATTCAGGGGACACCTCAGTTCTCTAAACGTGACGGAACACATGGAGGGTTGATAGCGCTATTATTTTGAAAGTGATAAGTGATAAAAAAGAAATCAATTAAAATTATTTTCACTGCATGTATTAGCAATTAACTACATAAGCCAAGCATTTTCCTAAAGGAAGGAAACAACAAAAGTATACCGCATGATGTTACCTGAAAGATGCTCTTGTGTAATCCATTGCAACTTTAAAGCCATCGGCACTTCAGAGCAATAAAACAAATAAATAATTCACCAAATTAGCAACCAAGTCTAAGTTCCAATTTTACTTCCAAAACCAAATGGAAACCAAAACAAAGAAACAAAAAATACTATCACAGCGATGTAAATGTAGCCGATGTAGAAAGGGTTTTCGCGAGAGTTTGTTGAGAACGTTGGAACTGGAACGAATAAATGGAAAACAGGGGAGTGAGAGGCTGTCCTTTTCTCTCTTCTCTCTCCCCCCACCCAATCAAACGCTCGCTACGCAGACTAATGTACTTAGCTGATCTAGCTAGTTGAATGACCCTCCACTCGAATAATCTGAATCATGCATAACCTAATTAAAACTTCGACTAGCAGAAGGCAAACCAGTTGGCTACAGTCAAAGACTACTACTCGTAGTCTATCACTCTTGTTTCAACCTCTCTACAACGGCCACTTTCCTCTGTCCCCAAGGTGGCCGTTGTAGAGAGGTCCATCTGCATATAAAAGCATGGCCCAGAGGTTGAACAGGAACACCAAAAAAGAATGGCACACTAACCCAAGATCTCCGCTCCGACGCGTTAGCCACTCGACCACGTCTCTGCAGTTCAGTTCTACCTTTTTCATGCGAACAACGAAGGCTAGCGCGAGACAGACAAGGAGTGCGAAACACGCTGGACGCGGAAAGCATCCTTTTTCGCTGCGCGTGTGCCGCGAGCCACGCCCACCCAGCGCATGTCTTTGTTTCCATGAAAGAGAGAAAAATAGGTCATTTCCGAGTTACCCAAGCCTCTGTTTCAAAGCGAGGGTAAGTGCGAAGCCTTTGATATGAAAATTATTTTACATTTTTATGCAAACTAAACTCATTTTCACAAAAAAAGGTTTTACACTTCGCCTCGTTTTGAAAGTAAGAGTTTTTGGAACTCGGAAATAGCCTATTCCTCCTGTTCTGCAGGCTTCTTGGCCATGTGTCCCCGTTATTTTTGGGTCATACGCCACTTGCACATCTCTCATAATGCCCCTTATTTGCCCCCAAAATTTTTCATAAGCTTTGGTTTCAAGTTCTCTTCGGATGGCTGTAATACCCAGGAGAAATGAAAAACAAAGGTTATGCAAAATTTTGGGGGGCACACAAGGAGCATTATGGGAGATGTGCAAGTGGCGTATCCCCGGTGTAATATAATTAACTCGTTTTCTTTGCTTAATGGACTATTGACAGGGGTAGGTTTAAGGATGTTTCGTTTTCTTTGTTTTCTGTCAGGTGTGAATAATAAATTATATTACACCGGAGATGAGCCTTATTTTTCGACTGACATAATGCCTTATTCTTATTTCAATATTTCGCAGTGGAACAAAAACGAGAACGAACGGTATAGCTGTTATAGCTGGTTTAGAAAAAAATGAGATCAAATTAAGAGAGAGACGTTAATTAGTGCATTTGAAAATACTGGGATTATTACTAATCACAGGGCGCTTTCCAAAAGTAAGAACTGGCCGGCCGGACCAGACATTTTGGCAACGAAATAGGATTTTTTCAAGAGGTTTTGCTAAAAAACCATCTCCTTTGTGTATAATATTTAAGATTTGACTGATCTGGATGGTTAGTTTTAATCAAAAGTGAAATTCTTATTACGATGGGAATGGGCTGGCCGGTCAGTTCTGACAAATGGAAAGCGCCCACAATATGACAGTACAAAGTCTCAAAATAATTATGACAAATGGAAGCTGCACTAAAAGTACTTTATAAAATAGTATTTCGAAGTACTTACGAACACGTCGATATAACTTGATTCATTCGCAAATCAAGCAATTTAACGGTGTCATCTCGCGCACTTGCTAACATGTAGTTCAAATCTAACAAAGCAACAAAAAATTCAGAGATTTAGGGGGTTTTATTCTAGGAACTCGCCACTTTTGAAACGAGAATGCGATTGGAGCCGAGTTGTGTTCCTCAACAGGCCTTTTGCACTAGTTGATCACGTGCTCAACTGTCGGTAGACTCGAAAACAGTTCGCTTTTGAAAATTTACAGGTTACTTATGTAATTTGAATATGCTCTTTCAGCTCGTGCTAACAAAATATTTCAAAAGCGAACTGTTTTCGTTTTTACCGAAAGTTGATCACGTGCTCAACTAATGCAAAAGGTCTATTGTTTCTGAGATCGTTACTGGGGATAGGCCGGTCAGCTATTGGCCATAGCTCGACCCAGTCTCCGTCTCGTTTCTTAAGTGGCGAATTGACTAGGATGTATTCCAGGAATTGTCTAAGAGGGCCACATAGATATGGATCCACCGTGTGAGATTGCAGAAGGGCCCTTTTTCAAGAAAGGAGAAAATGGGACCCAAGATATTTCAAAAGTTCTGTTCCACTTGATTTCAAATCAATTTTACTTTTTCTTTTAATGATCTTTAAGTCACAGCGGAAAAGATGTCATAACACTTCAACCCTGATTTCTCAAGTAATGTCTATGTACGGTATTTACTGATCTTTACTTCAGATTACTGGCTCAGCGGCCCGTTTAACGCACTAACATGGATTTCTCGCGGCATTATTTTTTTGAACCGCGGAAATCCCGCAAACCCGCACTCTGGAATAAACCCTGTTACAGAAGCAGTCCTGCGTGAGTTAACTGTGGTACAGCTGCAACCTCCACCCAGGGTTCTCTCCAACTCGTTGTAGGAGAGAACCCTGGGAACGAGGCTAGTATCTATTAGAGCCTATAGAGCCACCCTTTTCCTTCATTTCAGTTTTCCTCCGAAGATCATTCAAATGAAACATTTCGGTGGTACTTTTCCTGAATAAAATTAATGCCGATTCATTGGCACTTCGTTTAGTCCAACACTGTCACTTACCAAGAGTTAAATCTAGCGACGTTATTTTTCCCTGAAGAGTTATTTCTCCAACGGGTGACTGATTTTCAGTTCTAACGGAAAAAGGAAAAAAAGTAAAAATAAAAGCCTCCTACCCAGGCGTTTTTAAAGGGGTGGGGAGGGAGGAAATACGACTCCCTAAAAACGCCTGTGTGGCAGGCTAACTGATTTAGGGTCAGCAGTTATTTTAGTTCCAGGCCCTTGCCCCCACTTTCAAGTTTAACGCTCGTACCAGGCCATTTCAGAGTTCCCCCGGGGCCTCTGTATCAAGACGAGGTCAAGGCCTCAGCCTTTGATATGGAACTCCTTTCCACAAGAAAGGTTGTGCGCTTGGCCTCATTTTGAAAGTGAGGGTTTTTGGAACTCAGAAGTGGTCTATTGTCATTCAGCGCTTAGTTATGTATCCTTTATCAATGTTGGATATATCTTCATCGCCCGGTGTGTAATTTTGATTTCTTTTAGTTTATTTCCTCGATGTACCTTTATTTGTATTTGCATTTATACACAGGTTATTATTTACCCTGGGTACCAGAGGTTTTTCTCGCGTGCGGCGGAAATTTTCGGTGTTGGCCGAAGGCCGACACATCTTCGGCCGTAGGCCGAAGCCAAGAGCGGCTTGACAGAAACCGGAAACCGCGCTAGAAAAGTCTCTGGCACCCAGGGTAGTTATTATTCGGTTAAAGAACATTTATTTGTAGGTAGCTCATTTTCCGTTTCAATTATGGCCTGCGTAGCTCACGGTTTTTTTATTTGTTGTTCGTAAAGTAAGAGATTGAGCAGCGCGAAAGCAGAACTGAGGGCAAAAAAGAAAATGATGAGGGAGGGGGTGAGGGGAGAACCTTCTCCCCTCTCTCCCTCCCCCACTGTCCTCCTTGGGACTGCTCACATACTCAGAAGGTCACTATCCATCAAGTTATCCACGCCTGCCCAAAGTATGTGCGTAACATATTCTCACCTTATATCCCAAAATCTTACAGTCTTGTCTAAATGACCACTAGCCACCTGTGACCTGAATATGGATAAAAGTTTTCCATTACAACCACAGTGGAAACTTGTTTTTATCTGAATCATCCGCACTTTCAGAATACATAAAAATAAGACTTGAAAAGAAAATAAATTATACACCAAAATGATGTGCAAATGAATTGAGCCATTCATTGACAATTATGGTGCTGAAATTACTCCACCAGTTATAATTATACTTTTAATGTTGTTTTCAAATTCAGCCCCATCAAAATGTCTTGCAGTAGTAGACAGGATAACCCAAGTAGCAGGCAGCAAAGGCATTTAAAAACTTGTTTGGTTTTTACTTAATATCATTAAACCGGAGGCCAGCTCATTTTGACTGTGCTGCATATTGTTATAAATAGTTCTTCACTCCTTACCCAATCCCTTCATTGATTACAATATCATTACAACTTGATCCAGCAAATATTGTCCTTGTGCCTACAATAGGAAATAAAAATATTCTGTTGAATAACCAATCATTATGGTTGTCATAAACAGTTTAATAGGCATCCAAGGAAAACACGAGCCAAGGAGGTCCACCACACTACCGGAGCATATTCCAGTTTCTGCTCAATTTTCACCCTACCCCCCCCCCCCACCCCCCACTGTTTTTTTCTTCATTGTCGCCATCATTGTCATCATCATCATCATCATTGTCATCGTCATCATATGATGATGCTGATGATGTCAGGAAGGATTCTGTGAAAAGTGCTGGACAATTAAAAGGACGGAATGATGGCACGGAGTATCCTACGCCACAGGGTGTGACTGGATACTCATTAACATTTCCTGCATTATGTGGTGAAAGGCTTGTAATAATAATAATAATAATTACAATGGTCTTATTGACTGTAAGCATGAAAGCTGTTTTAAAAAAACCCGAACTTTTCTAACAGCTGAAATTTTCAGCATATTCTCTGTTAGTACTGGCTACAATAGACTTACACTGCCTGCTTCTTAGATCCCAAATTTTTAATGTCCTATCATGACCTCCGGAAACCACTTTCGTTGCTGCTCCAAAAAATTTTGCTGTCATCACTTTTTGAGAATGTCCTGTAAGTGTGTGCTGTGATAAAATTAATAAATTAGAGAAAATTAAATAAGTTTAATAGTTTTGATTGGTAAACAAGCTACATGTAAGTATCAATATCGTTAATTGAGTGGATTGTTATCAAGCCTGTCAGACTCCACTGTTATGTGTTTTTGTGGACTTGATAGTGCACAATGCTTAGTAGTAGCATTCCTATCATTTTGATCTTACTGATCGACAAAAAAGTCGGATTATTTTATTCCGTAACAACTTGTCAGCAACAGAAAAGTATTTTGCATCATAAGGAAGCTCCCAAAATAAACTGCAAAACCGTTGTTTTTATCTCCGATTTTTGCTGTCTTTGATATCTAGACTCCTACATTAACTATGGTATCAAGTTATCAAAGTGGACTGCCACTGAATGAAATACAAGACTCGTACAGTGCAACTTCTGTTCAAGAACATCTCATGTTTGCTGCTAGCAAAGGTCTCTCACACCAAGAGAAGAAGGAGAGGAAAGAGAGAGACCTCTGCTGGCCAAGATGCGTTCTTCATGTAGCCACCTACCACATTCACTGGTTTTCAAAACCGGTTTGGCTTATTTGGAATGTGCTAGCCCTGTTGAGACTGCAAGCTGGAAATTTCTGAGTCCACAGTTGTTATTACGCAGACTGGTTCTGTAAATTGTGTTGCATGTCACTTAATCGCTACTAGTTGTTAAGGAAATGTCAGTTCATGCATGATAGAAAATGCATCAAGGGCCGGCAGAGGTCTCCCTCTTCCCTATCATTTTTCTCTTGCTGTGAAAGACCTCTGCTAGCTGGGAAATCACTGAGATACAGAGATCTTTCTAGTTTGGATAGTTCTTATATTTAGGTGCACTTTCAAGAGCAGAAATTTACAGAATTTTTAGGGTTGCACAAGCCACAGCTGCACCTACACCTACCCGAAGTCTCTGATCTGCAAATGTCCAGACTCTACAGGCTCCTTCATGGGATGCTGCTAAAATAAGCTTTTCCTAAAAGATAAAAGTTTAATTTTGACTCACGCATTTACTTTAATGTCACTATTCCGCTTAAGATACGCATGGAAAGGTAACACAACTAAATAGCGCACGCAGGCAAATAAGACAATTACTACAAGATGGCGTAATAAGGGGGGACACAGCCCTGTGGCAGGTTCTAGCGACTTCAGGTTATGCGCACAGCAAAAACACAAGCCTCACTTATCGCCCCACTACCGTGGGGTAGGACAAGAGTATTGGCAGAGCCTTTCTTATCTCCCCAGCGCCGCACGGGCTGGATCGGACAAGATTAAGGCAAATGAATAAGATGGCAAGACACAAGCAATACCAAAAACTTGGGGGAAGTTGCAACGCAGACTTAGCCGCACCACAAGGAGTGACCCCCCAAACTTTATTGATACCTAACACAACAAAACTCCTCCATAGTGAGGGAGGGTGGGTAACAAAATTACTGTAACTGTTTGCTTTCATGCAAGCTAGACGAATAATGACCAGGTCTGAAATAGCAGAACTTTATAGCTAGAGAGCGTCTTAAAACTCGACCAATGAATACAGTTGTACCATAAGCTACCTAGTCTTATCGTGATTAAAGTCTAGCCATGAATAGGGCCTTGAAAACAGAGACCAATCTGCACAACGCTAAGAAAAATATGATGACAAACATACGACAAATTAGTCGGGTTCCAACCACGAACAGCTTTGTTTGTATCTTAAAATTAGCATGCTTTCATTCATAAATAAGGCTTTAGAGATCGAACAGAGCATACATTGGTGCAGGCTACTTTAGCCTACCCCCCCTGGGGCTTCATGTTCCATTAACTACATCTACTGCCTGGTAAATGTCTTATTAACATTGTTATACAACATGGAGGTCTGTGTAAATGTAATCCTGAGTATACGAGTGGGGTACTCAACAAAATTTTATACAGGGAGAACCTCCCCGAGGTCCAACCCCACCCTTTACCTTTTATATACCGCTTTTGCCAGAAAAGGTACCCCTTTCGTATACCTTTCTTTGACAAATGGTACCCCTTTCACATATCTAGTTTAGAATGATAAATATGAGTAAATCAGGAAGCCAGAACATTTTTCTCGCCTTTTTCAAGACCATAAAATGCATCTGTTAGCCCTTCTAGGCCTTTTTACAGACTACAATGACAGATTTCCCTACCCTTTCATGTACTTCAACTAGTGAAATTACTTCCCTTTCATATACCAGAAGCCTGAAAAAGGTACCCCTTTTTGGAAGAGCCTCGCTGTATAGGCCATTATGGTTAGTACCAACCCAATTTAGGCAGTATTTCCAGATTTCAAGTTTATTACAAATATTTGAAAAGGGTGTTAAGGATTATTTCTTGTGCCTTTTTTCTAAAAGAATTGTTTGTAAGAGCGAACCGGAAGTGCATTTTTACCGGAAATTACGTTACGCGCGGGAAGATTGACAGTTTCAAATAAAAGTCCCCGGATTTAGGGGACGAGCGCTTACGCCATAGAAAAAAATCTTGTGTGGATGTTTTTTTGTCTTTTTTACGGGATTTTTTCAATGGGAACTCTGGACTTTTTTAGGAAGAGGACTGAGAAAATTTAGGAACCTAAGGAGAAACATTTCTGGTCCTTCGAAGCCGGATAAAGTGGATTAAAAGTTGGAATTTTCAAAGGAAAACGGTCTTGGACGTGGAGGATTTGTGTTCCGCGAGTTGACAGTAGTGTTGTTTTCGTCAAAGGTGAAGAAACTTTGTGGATTTTACTAAGGAAATCAGTGGAAGAATGTCGGACAACGAAGAAGATTCAGCCGAAGACCGTATGATGAAAGTGGAAGCTTTAAAAGCGGAAAAACGGAAATTAAAAGGGGCGATAACAAGACAGCTAAATGAGTTAGCGAGTCGGGTTGCTGGCGTCAGCGGCGGCGTTGAACCAAGAAGTTTTGAAGAAATTGAAGAAATTAAAGCTACTTTGGAGCGTTTGGAAAAGATTAAGGAAAAAACTTTCGAAATACTGGAAGAATTACGGACATTGTATCAGGAGCTAAAGAACACTGAAATGCAAGTTAAAGTCGGGGATGAAGCGGATGAATTAAACGAAAGAATTGAAGGTGAAGCTAGCGCCGCTCGTCGCGTCTTGACTTCAGTAACACGGAACACACGACCGGTAAGTCCACCATCTTACTCGAGTAACTCTAACACCAGTTTGCCGCAAAGGAAGGTTGATAGTGGGGTGAATAACCTAGAAAGAATTCGCATTCCAACATTTAGCGGGAACAAAACTGAATTTCAGCACTGGAACGCAACATTTACGAGTTGCGTGGATGCGACTGCAATGTCTGCTCAGTTTAAGATGTTGAGATTGGAGGCATGTTTAGCGGGCGAAGCTTTAGAAACGATTAAGGGTTTAGGATATTCTGAAGCTGCTTATGAGGCTGCTAAGTCGAGGTTGTTGAGAAAATACGGTGGAAATCGTAGGGAAATTCAGTGTCATGTAGACGAATTAATAAAACTGAAGCCAATCGGAGAGGAAAATTCAAAAGAATTGGAAAAATTTGCAGACATGTTGGAGAGGGCAGTGATAAATCTACAGGAGAACAATAGAGCGGCTGATTTAGAAGCGGGAACTTTGTACACTATCATTCTTGAAAAACTGCCAGAGAAATTATTGTCTCAATACATTCGCTGGGTAAAAGAAAATAGAAGGGTCGAGTCTCTAATTACACTCAAAGATTGGACTGCAGAAGAAGCTGAATATCAGATTCAAGCAACTGAAATTAAACATGGTTTAAAATCAGGAAATTCAAGCGGCAAATTTCACAACAGAAGAAGTAAGTCTTTTGGAAGTAACCGAACTGATGACAAAAAGAGGGGAACATGCAAAGTATGTGGGGAAGGCCATGCTGTATGGAATTGCGATGTCTTTAAAAGCAGAAAAATTCAGGAAAAATGGGCTACGGCGAAAAAACTAGGACTCTGTTACAGATGTTTGGGTGATGATCATCTGGGAGGGAGTGCCCAAGAAGTAGAGTGTGTAACATTGATGGATGCAGGGACCGACACAACCGGTTGTTACATGGGAATCGAAATGGAAACAACTCTCAGTCTCGACCCCTGGGAACTCAGCCTCAAGAAACTCAGCCTCAAGGAACACGGCCTCAGGGAACCCAGTCCCAGTCAACCCAGCTTCAGTTGGCCAGGACAATTCAAGGAAGAAGGAAATCCAGTCAAACAGAGATGACAACATTCTGTCACAAGGAATTCGAGAACAAAGCGGCGGGCTTAGCACGGAGGGGGATGCTAACACCAATTCAACCTCGCTAAAACTACAGAAAGCAGAAAAAGTGGCACTGCGAACTGTTCCAGCAATCTTGAAACACGGTAGGAAGAGAATTCTTGTCAATTGTTTCTTGGATGAGGGAAGTGACACTACATATGTTAATGAAGATGTAGTTGAGGAGCTCGGGGTCAAAGGGGAGAAAGAGTTGATAACTGTGAACGTTGCTAATGATCAGGAAGTTCGTTTTCCATCCATGACATTCACTATTGGATTAGAGAGTGTTGACGGTAGTGTGGACGCTAAGATTGTAACACAGTCTTCTGAGAAAATCTGCCGTGGGATGAAAGCAGTTGACTGGGTTAGGATTAAGGGCAATTGGAACCATTTGCAGGACATTCCATTCCCAAAGCTTGCGAATCGAGGAAAGATTGATGTGTTGCTCGGAACTGATAACTATCAATTGATGTACCCCAAGAGAGAAGTGATTGGTGGAGCCGAGGAGCCATGTGCACGACTTTGTCCTCTCGGGTGGACGGCAGTGGGGAGGATAAATATGGAGAACACAGGAGCAGATCACCACACCAGTTTGTGTCATACTTTTCGTATGCAACAGTTTGGAGAAGTGGCACAGACAGTGGAACAGTCAGATGATTTGAATGCGTTGTTGAAGAGATTCTGGGACCTAGAAACCATGGGAATTACACCTCCTAAACCGGTTATGACTACTGACGAAACAGCAGCCTGGCATAAAGTGAGCAAGTCAATCAAGTTCGAGAATGATCATTACGTAGTAGCTGTTCCTTGGCGGAGTGAGCGACCAAGCCTTCCAAACAACAGGCCGTTAGCTGAGAAGCGCTTGGAGTCCACAGAACGAAAATTGGCAAAGAATCCAGAAATAGCAGAGTCCTATCAGAAAGTCATTGAAGAATATTTGGAGAAGAATTACATCCGCCGAGTGCCGCCAGATGAGCCGACACCCACTGAAGAATGGTTACTTCCCCATTTTCCCGTTGTGCGTGCTGACAGGACTACAACGAAAACGAGGATTGTATTTGATGCGTCAGCTACGTTCCAAGGAAAGAGTTTGAACAGCGAAGCGTTACCGGGACCGAAACTGCAAGCGGACATGTTTAGCATTCTAGTCAGATTTCGAAAGGAACT
This sequence comes from Porites lobata, assembly GCA_942486035.1. Lineage (NCBI taxonomy): Eukaryota > Metazoa > Cnidaria > Anthozoa > Scleractinia > Poritidae > Porites > Porites lobata. The sequence goes on along the minus strand of CALNXK010000017.1, from coordinate 3,026,967 downwards.
GGTTGCCCTGGTGGGTGACGTAAGTCAAATGTATCATCAGCTTGCCCTTACTCTTGAAGACAGGCCACTACACAGGTTTCTATGGAGAAATATGGATCAGAGCAAGGAGCCAGAAGTTTACGAATTCTTGAGATATGTGTTCGGAGGGTGTTACTGTCCTTTTTGTGCGCAGTATGTGTGGCAGAAGCATGCGGATGATCACAGAGCAGAGTATCCTCTAGCAGCTGAAGCGGTGAAGAACAGTTGTTATATGGATGACCTGATGCCTTCAGTGGAAACGGTGGAAACAGCAAAGGAGATGCGACAGCAGTTAACCGAGCTTGGAGATAAAGCAGGATTTCACATTGGCAAATGGATCTCTCAGAAGCCTGAAGTTATCATGGACATACCAGAAGCTGATCGAGCAACTAAAGTGGATCTCGAAAAGAAAGAATTTCCAGTGACGAAGACCTTGGGAGTCGTGTGGATTGTTCAGGAAGACAAGTTCTCATTTTCCTTTGTTCCACCCCCAGACGAATTGGTATTAACAAAGAGGAACGTGCTGAAGAAAACGGCCTCAATTTATGACCCCTTTGGATTTCTGACGCCCTTCGTAGTGCGAGCTAAAATGCTGATGCAGGAATCTTGGATTGAAGCTCTCGGATGGGATGAAGAATTGCCAGATCATTTTAAAATGGAATGGAATAGATGGTTCGGGGAACTTGGAGAACTTGGTGCGGTCCGTGTTTTACGATGTCTGAAGGAAGACAAGGAACTCCGAGATGTTACTATTCACACGTTCAGTGACGCGTCTGAGAAGGCTTATGCCGCAGCAACGTACGTTCGCCATGAGTATGAAGATGGAACAGTTAGCACAAGATTAGTCGCAGCAAAGTCAAGGTTGGCGCCATTGAAGGCCATGAGCATTCCGCGGTTAGAACTCCTGGGAGCACTGACTGGTCTCCGACTGACATTGAAGATATGTGCAGCACTGGAGCTTCCTAGGAACAAGGCCACATTTTGGGTGGACAGCGTAAATGTCGGGTTTTGGGTCCAAGGACAGAGTCGAAATTTTAAACCTTTTGTATCCCACCGGGTTGGGGAAATTCATGACGAGAGCAGTCCAGACCAATGGCGGTACGTTCCTACGAAACTCAACCCTGCGGATCAAGGGACTCGAGGAGCTTCAGTTCAAGAGCTAGTTAAGGATGACTGCTGGTGGTATGGACCCCCGTTTCTAAAACGTAGAGAAGATGAGTGGCCAGAGAGAAAATTTGGAAAAGCCCCAGAAGCTTACAAAGAAGTTAAATCAGAGAAACGAGAACAGCTCGTGGAAAAGGAGCTAAGCATGAATGCACAGAGCTATTACGTGGAAACAGTCAAACCAAAGAGCACACCAGACCCAATGGAGTATTCAAAATGGTACAGAACCAAGCCAAAAGGAAAGCTGGAGATCGGAATGTCTTTGGTGCGGGTGACTGGTTGGATTAATCGATTCTTAGCAAATGCCAAAAAGCCTCAAAACGATCGAGAAAGTGGGGAGTTGAACCCAAGGGAACTTAATGAAGCAGAAGAGCAAATCATCAGGGCGGCTCAGCAAAAGTGCTTTCCTGACGAGATAAGAGCACTTGAAAACAACAAGCCTCTCCCTAGTAAGAGTACGTTACTAAAGATTACACCAAAGTTCTGTGGGGACTCCTTCGATCAAACACGCGACTGCGATATTCAGATGATTTGCCAGAAGAGACGAAGTTTCCAATCATCCTTCCAAAGAATCACATCGTTACCAAGTTAATCGTGAAGTATCACCATGAGAGGGAAGGTCACGAGATGGGAGTGAACTTTACATTAAACCATTTACGAGAGAAATACTTTGTGATTCAAGGACGACAACAAGTGAAGAAATGTATCAAGGAATGTGCGGAATGTAACCGAAGATTCAGGGGCTGCCCAGCACAACAACAAATGGCACCATTACCTAGAATTCGATTAGAGATGACTCAGAAACCATTTGCAAATTGTGCGACAGATTTTGCAGGACCATTCTACACGATGCAAGGACGAGGTAGACCACGAGTGAAGCGCTACCTTTGCTTATTTGTGTGTTTACAGACACACTGTTGTCATTTGGAAATGGCTGCTTCCCTGGAGACGGATGCTTTCTTAAATGCGCTGACGCGTATGGTGGCTAGACGAGGGTGGCCTAAGTTGATGCTCAGTGACAATGGAAGTAATTACGTCGGAGCAGCACGAGAAATCAAGGAGTTAGTGGATAGCATGGACCAAGAAAAAATTCAAAGGCTTACTTCCAACCAAGGAATTGAGTGGCAGTTTAACCCACCGGAAGCGCCACACTTTGGCGGTGTCTTCGAAAGAATGATCAAGTCAGCCAAGAGGGCAATTTATGCAATTTTGAACGAAGCTGATGTCAATGATGAAGAATTACAAACCGTGTTTACTGGAGCCGAAAGTTTGTTAAATTCGAGGCCTTTAACTACAGTTAGTGGAGATGTCAATGACGAGCCTGTGCTAACCCCAAACCATTTCTTAATTGGCCAAATGGGTGGAGAGTTAGCCCCAGACACAGTCGATACGACGGCAGTCAGTGTGCGTAGACGATGGAGACGAATACAGGAACTGATTCGTAGAGTATGGAGTCGTTGGATGAGAGAGTATTTGCCAAGTATTGGATCCCGGCAAAAGTGGTTCCAACCTTCAAAGAATCTAACAGTGGGGGACGTGGTGTTGGTAATCGATCCAGACGCACCAAGACGGGATTGGAAGCTTGGACGAATAGAGGCAGTGCATCCTGGTAAAGATGGACTAGTACGAGTCGTAGACGTTAGAACCAAAGGAGGGGTGAAACGAAGACCAATTTCCAGAATTTCACCGTTGGAATTTGAAGATTACTAAGTGACCGGACGGAACAGTGAACTAACTAGCTATGGTCGTAAAGATTTGCATCATGAACACTTGTAGGAACAGTTGAACAGTTCATGATTTGTTTAGTCAGAGAATTTTAAGTCTAAATCTGACAGATTGAACATTTTAACATTTGACATTTGAACATTTGAACTTTAACATTTGAACAGTTATTGGAACATTTGAACAATTTGCGTTATGTTTGTAAAAGAGATCGATTGAAGTGTTGGATTTTCAGTCAAATGTAAATCCAGGAGGGGGAAAATGTTAAGGATTATTTCTTGTGCCTTTTTTCTAAAAGAATTGTTTGTAAGAGCGAACCGGAAGTGCATTTTTACCGGAAATTACGTTACGCGCGGGAAGATTGACAGTTTCAAATAAAAGTCCCCGGATTTAGGGGACGAGCGCTTACGCCATAGAAAAAAATCTTGTGTGGATGTTTTTTTGTCTTTTTTACGGGATTTTTTCAATGGGAACTCTGGACTTTTTTAGGAAGAGGACTGAGAAAATTTAGGAACCTAAGGAGAAACAAAGGGTTCGAGAGCTATGATTACTCTGGGTGAGATGTTCACCCTCAAAGATTCTTCAACAAGGTATTTATTAGCATGCACTTAAAAATTTCGTTCACATCTGTTTTTCTCATTAACAATCTGTGCCACACACCAAGTTTTGCAAGGGGTTGCAAGATGTGTATTTCTAGAGATATTGATACCTTAAACGGGTTAATTTTCTTCTACAGAATCTCACCTGAGGATCAAACTGTACTGACATGATTCCAGCATTACTCCCATGAATAACACATTTTGATACATAATTTCCTATAATTCAATCAATCAATCAATCATTAAATCAATGAATCAATCAACCAAACAATCAATCAACCAGTCAATCAATCAACCAACCAATCAATCAATCAATCAATCAATCAATCAGTCAATCCAACAATCAATCAACCAACCAATCAGTCAATCAATCAATCAATCAATGGAACTGTAACTTATCAGTTATAGACCTATTTGGCTATTCTCAATGTTGTACCCAATTCAAATCTCCTACAGTTGAGATTCTTTGTGTATTGTATTTGCATTATAATGTGGCATTTACATTTCAGTGATATGGAAATTCCTGAAACAAAACGTTTTATTCCCAAAGGGTTTGAATTGGGTACAACATTGAGTTAGCTGAATAGGTCTATTCAGTTGGTCCAATATTATAGCAGTCAAACGATTATCAATCAATCAATCCACCCATGAATTTAACTGACTCACTAACCAGCCAGCCAACTGAACTAGTCAGTTAACCAGTCAACTGATAATGAAATATTCGATGAGTCATTTTTATTTGGTCAGTTGGAAGTCAGACAAGAGAGCCACAAACAAGTAATCATTAGCCACCCCTTCAAATTATTCATCGCTTATCCAACTAATAAAATCCATATGAATTGATCAATTAAACAATCTGCAAGCACACCAGTCAGTCACTCCAAGTTATAGAACAATGCAGGAGTCTCAGCTCATACCATTTACTTGTTCCCATATCTTAACTTTTCTGTCAGCACCACCCGTGGCAAAAAATCGTCCTGATGTGCTAAATCTTGCTGCATTTACTTCCCCATCATGAGCATCCTAGAAATTAAATGATTTGTTATCATGATTTGTTCAAACTGCTGAAGGTGGATATGAAAATGGATTGTACGTACTGTGAAGAAAAATAACAGTTACTATAAAGGCCATACTGCTATGTAAATGATGGTTACAAGTTCACCTTGACTTTAAATTAAGTGAAAATGGCTATGAATGACTTGATTGACAGAAGTGAGAAATTAACCATTGGTCAAATTTTTTTTGCTTTGGAGGTCACATGTTTGTGTATAGCACACTGTAATTTCAATACATGTAAAGCTTGCTCCAATGAGATCGCTGAATATCGGGCAAGTTCTTTTCTACATTTTTACACACAAAGACAAAACATGTTCTTGATTGAACAAGCCTTGCTGTTAACAGATAATTATAGTTATATCAATATTGCTGAAAGAAAAGTTTTTTTCTTGTGGTAACAATCCTGGCCCTTAATAGTATTTGGGTGGCTGAATCAGAACACAAGAGTTGCCTCTGATCATCTTGGTTGCTGACAGAGCCAGCCATATGATAAAACACTAATCAAGCCAGCGATGTATGGAACTTTGATCACAATAATATCCAATACAAAATTAAATTTGTTAAAAAGCATGCAACATAAGAGACAAGGACGACTACAATGACGACAAGATTTCTCATGCCTAAGTTGTGTGCATGCATTGACCATAGTCATACTGGTGGGAAAACATAAAGCAGTCGTCATTCTACGATAAGTTTTAGCAAGAATGTTGTAGTGATGGAAACAGGTTATCAAATGTTAGACGTTTTATCATTTTGTAATCGGTAGAGGGCTTCTTCCACCTCCTTCAATAACGATAACCATGCTAACTTTTCTGGTGTTAAAAGGCATAAATTATGAAGCTTTTGGGGTGTATATATATTTTTTAGAATAACACACGAAAACACTTTGGGCCAAATATTTAAACATAGTTTAGCCAGTGTTTAACAAAACCACATTCTAAGTCATTTTCAATTTGCCCAACGATTTTATCTAAACATCATTTATTGTTCAGTTTTATGAAAGCATATAGAGAAGACTAGGAAAGCATTTTATCTTCTTAAAACAACCCACCAAAGAAGAGATATGGAGGTTCAAAGACTTGTTAAACTGCCGCTTAAGTTACACTTCGTTTAAATATTTCGGCCCTTTAAGTTTAAAGTCATTCTTGTAAAGAAAAGAAATCCTTGAATCTAGGGTTCTCTATTATTAGAGAGAGTACTTACAAATTTTCTCTCAGGGTAGGACGGGACAGAAACAATGGCACAAAACGGTACTGCAGCTGGTCCCTCAAAATTACTAAATGGGAAAAAGAAATCTGCTTTTAAAAATGAGATACATGGAGGTGGGGAAAGATACAGATGCTGTGATACAGGAAAACTAGCCGTAGCCAACCCAACATACCATTGAGTTCTGATAGAAATTACTCTTTTGACTTGTTAATTTTGAAATTAGCAGCCTTAGGGAATTGCTACTTTCTGGGGATCTTTATTTTGGGGAACAAAAACCATGAAAAAAACAAAGCTAGTGCCAGCTCTCCTTTTGACCCCTTTTTTCCTCCTTTTCAGCTGATAGAGGGAATCAGTTTCTTCTCTTGTGCAGATAATTTTGGATAACTCACAGCTAGTTAAGATGTGCAAAAAGTCAGGGAACAAATTGCACAGAAAAATCACTTTCAGTGTGAACAGACCTACATGTAACAATACACTTCTACTGTGTCAATTAAAATAAAAGGGTGGGGAGGGGTGGGGATGAGGCCCCCTGGTTCCTCCCCTGTGCTGTCCCTGGACTGAGGTACACAGAGAATATCATGAGCTGACAAGGGCAGAACCACAACATTTAGAGAGAGAGAACCACAGCATCTGTGTCCAAATCTTAAGGATGCGAAAGACATAAACACAATATCAGACAAAAGGGTAGCGGGTTGGGTGAACCTCTAACGGTCAGCATTAGATCACATTGGCCGTAGCCCCTTTCTAGATCACCCCTTATGAAATTTACACAAGGTAGAACTGTTCTCTGCTTTTATATCACACTTAGATGATATTCCAAGCTCGAAATGTTCATGAAAGTCTCTTCAATTTGAAAGAAAAAAAAATTGACCTGACAAGCCGTTGGGTTTTGAACCAACAACCCAGAAAACCTGGTATATCACGCTAACCACCAGCTCCAGACCACTGCGGATTTGATGGATGGAGATGGAATAATTTAAGTAAATAGAGCATCAACCCCACCCCCCCCCCAAAAAAAAACCTAACCAGTTTCGAAACAGTGCTTAACCCTAACACATAACAAGGAAAACTGTGTTGTGTAAATTTCATGAGGTGTCCAAAGGGGCTACAGTGGATGGGATCTAATGATAACCACCCCTAACCCCGCCTCTAAATCTGCCCATGACTGAAACAGTTTCACCATATCACCTGACAACAATTTGGATATTTGTAAAATAGTGTAATGAATACTTACTATATGGGCTCTTTCACGGGCTCTTTTGATGCCTCTAAAAGGTCTTTTTGAAGCTTTTGTTGTCTTATTCTAAAGGAAACATAAACAACATGACTGTACAATTTTACACATAAAACACTTAAACTTTGAGTGTATTGGATCTCTTAACTTTGCTTTAAAACTAAACAAGAACACTCTTAAAAGCATTAAGTTGAGCTTGCTTGGAGATTAGCTGATAAGAAATGAGCAGGCGATTAATTCTACACGAAACAGGATTTCCTTGCTAAAATTTTTTCACTATTAATTAACCTTCCTACTTTATCGATGGTCGAGTATTCTTCAAGGTATTTGCTTTTTATGTCGTATTCGACTATTGCTTCCGAATTGATTGAGTATGTGTAAATAAATAAACGAAAATCAAAGGCCTCGATTCGAGAGAAATTACATCATTGCCAAGAGGCAAAAATGTGATGAAGATAGCGCATCATTTCAATCATTGCTGAAAACAAAAATGGCATGCCCATCACAAGACTCATTTGCATACAATGAGAGTTTACAACACCCAACCAGTCTCAACGGTCTCCACTAGGAAATTATGTCTGGGACCATGACCCACCTTTTGGTGCACACACGAAAAAAAGGAACGCTACATGTAACTTGCATTTTTAGAGTCTCGCTGCTAAAGCAAGCTCATATACCATCAATCCATGGCAGTGGTGGCAGATTTGGGTCCTAAATGCACAAATTGCAAATCATAACTATACACCTGCCAACTCTTACACATTATATGCGCAAGTCTTACTCCTGAGGATGTAAGACAATTTCTCATGCCTTACTCACAAATCTGGATGAATTGTTCTTTAACCCATGATTACATGTAATAACAAAAATTCAATTCAATTTCCCCCAAAATATTCCAGAAAGGTGCTAAATGTTGACTTTGTGTCTTAACAGTATCACAACACACTAAAACTGTTGCTTTTTAAATAGCTTCAGAAGTGCTCAAAGGTAGTCAGAACATCTGCAGACATTTTCGGCAAATAGCAGAAATCTTTTTGGAACATTTTTTGAAATACCATTCATGGCAAGATGAAAATACATGTACACGCATCTGACTCAGAAAATCTTAGCAGGTATATAACAGCTATAAGGATCGATCATTCTCTTCATTCAGGGTGCTTTCCACTGATAAGCAAACAATATAATTTCCCCTCTGAATTGAGGTAACTAAAACCCCATTTACACGGGCTAAAAAAATCGGCACTGCACGCCAAATTTTTGGCACCGTGCTGACGATTTTAACGCACGGCACTCCCAATTTTTCGACATGTAAACGTATCGGTCCCACATGTAATGTGGCACCAGTGCTCAATATTTTAGGGGTGCCGAGACTACCTCCCGGAGGTAGTCTCAGCACAGGTAAACGAGGCACAGTGCCAAAAATTTGGCGCGCTGTGCCGATTTGTTTAGTGTGTGTAAATGGGGTTTAAAGAATTGATGAAAGATTCTTTAAAACATTGTTGCAACTAAAAAGGGTTCAGTACTCAACATGTACTTAGACACACTGTCTTCTTCAAATTTTAATGAAACCTTGATTTCATCTCCAGATCATTCTACCTATATCATTCTACCTACAAATATGTAGTTGATGAGCATTGCATGATAATCTTAAAAAAAATTACAATCACCTTAACTGCATTTCATTTTGAGCATTTATTTCATTTGCAGCTTTAGCCTTTTCAGCCATCCATCTTGTTATCTATGAAGGAAAAAAAAAAAACAGGAGAATGAATTTAAATACAGTCAACTCCCTTTAAGATGGATACCTTTATGATGGGCACTAAGATTATTGTCCATCAACTGGAAGAATTGGAGAACTGGAGAACTAACAACTGGACAACAACAACTGGAGAACTAACAATTTGACTAACAATAGACGACTGTTTAACTGCGACAATAGATGGATCGAAACGCACCAATCACTGATTACGAGTCTTCATAGCCAATAACATCACGGCTTAACTGACAGATGACCAATAACAACGCGACATAATTGACCAATCAGATCAATAACCCAAGTATAATACCATCAACTGACGTGATACAACTCACTTTGACTCTGAAGATGACTACCGCACAGGTTGTCGAAACGTCAGTCACTGTCAACAACAGTCCTATTCAGGACTACGTTCACCCGGGCGATCAAAGTCAACCTTTTCCAAGTTGTCCATCTTGTAAAGGTGCCCATTACAAGAGTTTCAACTGTATTCACTAATTTCAAGACTTCAACAAAGTATAAAAACTGCATGCAATGATGTGAAATACTTAAAATAAATAATAGTACTACAGTCAAGCTCTGTTTGTAAGGACACTGAGAGGCCATGGACCGTGTCTGTATTAACAGGGTGTCCATATTAAACAAGGTGAATTTAGAGTTAATGCATTAAAGGGCTTTCTCTGCCTGGAGACAAAGCAAACTGTCTGTAATAATGCGGTCCCCATATTAAGTGGGTGTCCGTAAAACAAGGTTTGACTGTAAAAGTACTAAAATTTAATTACAGTGCTGTACCATGCATGGATCAGGTAACAGTTTTTTTTTCAAATTGAATACTTTTAGTGAATAAAGTTTTAAGGAAACTACTTGGTAGATGAGCTAAGCCAGTGGGAAACACAGCTGGTTGTTAATTTTTTAGACAATGGAGATAAGAATGGGGTGAAAATTTGCCATAAAATAAATTCAGCAACTGGTACTACACCATTTTCCGAGTTGAACATGTCTAAAAGAGGTTAGTGTCTTGCATACTAACCAGTTCTTGATTTTCCTCAATTGTTTTTCTATTTTTTTCCTCTAATGCTGAATACGCCAGTTGAAGAGCTTGAAGTTCATCTTTTACCAACTAAAAAGAGATAATCATGATCATGGTACATTGTTCACAAGATGACTTTAATTAAATTAATTAATTAATTAATTAATGATAATAATACTAGTAATAATAATAAGGGTGTTGGCTGTGGAAATAAGCTGTCCACACAGCTTGGACAATCGTGCAAAGAAGGATTTTGAGAAGACAGAAAAGTACCAACCACTGTTTTTTTTTGGGGGGGGGGGGGGGGGGGTCCAAGGAGGCAGATGTCGAGATGAGTAAGATCTTTGGTGTGCGATTAAGAGATATTCTGAAGAGGATGCAGAAGGCTGTGCTGCTCTGCAGCATGAACATTGCACGGACACTCAAAGTTATTCTTAAATATGGCCATAGACCCGGATTTCAAGTGTTGTAACACAGATAGAGGACGGGATAAGCCTTAAGAGTCAAGGACAAGAAGGATGATTATGGGTACAAGATTTAACGTAAAGTTTTCTCACGTATTCTTGAAACATACAAGTAATCAACCTGGAAAGCTTCATTGTAGCATTTCCCACCTCAAAAATTAGTGTGGTTATTTTTATCATATTGGAGAAGGTTTAGCCCTTTCCCGGTCGCAAAATGATTAAACTTCTAAAATTTGATAACTTGTTCCCGCCACTATGACATTCTTGCTAAATTTCTTAGTAGAATGATGATGGCTATCACCTTTTCTGGCAAAATGACATTGGCTCACCCAAGACCACTACTTAGTATTGAGAAAATCTCGTACTCATAGTCGTCCCCCTCACAGAGTCTAAAGCTCTCTATTAGCTTGACTTCAACCGGTAAGAATCAAATGATGACAAAAAGCACATTAATGAGAAGATCCATATACAGATCATCATGAGCAACAGGAGCAGATCTAGGGAAACGGCTCAGCTTGCTGCGAGGTGGAGTAGGAGCACATGAGCCCCCCTGTTATCACGAGCCCTCTTACTAGCAATCCTGATTTACAGTACCTGACATGTAGCATCTAATTCAATAATGGTTTGCTGTAGACGTGTACATTCTTTATCCAAGTCCTGTTTATTGATGGTTAAATCTTCAAATCTATACACAGAATAACAATCAGATTAAATACTAATATCATCAATTCATTGATAAAATCTAATTATATGAAAGTAGATAATGGCAGTTATAGACGCAACTTTTGCAGTTGTGAAAAGAAAGCCTGAAAAAAAAAAATCACGCTTGTACGGGATTCAACCCCTTGACCGCTGCAATGCCGGTGCGGCACTCTTACCAACTGAGCTAACAAGCCAACTGGGAGCAGGTCGTTGAATTGGTTCATTATAAACCCGTAAAAGGATGATGATGAAGTTATGAACATATGAAAATCATATACAGCTATTCCGAGAAACGCTGTCGGGAAAAGTGCACGTGACAATCCTGAAAGGCATTGTGGGTGGTTTTGAGTTCTCTTTTTTTCACAGAAATTTGAAAGAATTGGCAGGAAAGGCCATGGAAATGTGTTTGCGAGTGTTAGAGGAAAGCAACAAAAGTAGGTTCAACAGCTACAGTCATCAGGAACAGTGTTGATCATATCCCATATTACCTTTCGGGATTGTCGAGTGCACTTTTTTTACAACAACCTTTCTTGAAATAGCTGTATATGTGAGCTGCGGGGTCACATATACGATTTTCACATATTTCATAACTTCAATAAAAACTACAGCAGTAACTTAGCATTGCTCAATACCATGTTGTGTTGTGTTGAAATGGCTTTTAAAGAACTCACACAAACAAACAGCTGTTTTGTAAAAAAAAGACTACAGTACAAAGCGAGCAACAAGAATGAATGAATGAATGAAATAATTTTGTGGACGACAGGACAGCAGACATATCCTCTTGAAATTATACTATCTTCACGTTAACAGTAAGCTTGGACGTTAGCATACAAAGGTGCCAATGGCAGCCACTATCAGTCCATTCATGAGCTTACCATAACCCCGGGGGAAGGGGTACTCAAAAAAGTTTTACACAGGGAGGCTCTACCTTTGAGGTCCCACACCTTAATAGCTTACTCTTTTATATACCAATGCTGACAGAAAAGGTATCCCTTTCAAAATGGTAGGTACCCCTTTCACATATCTAGCTAGGTTAGAACTTTGAATCCCTTTTCACTACTATAAAATAATTTAATGCATTTTTTTAAAATATGAATAAACCACAAAACCAGAATGTTTTCTCAACTTTTTTGCAGCCATAAAATGCATCTATAAGCCCTTTTGGGCCTTTTTACAGACCGAAATGACAGATTTCCCTACCGTTTCAATGAAATACTTCAACTAGTGAAATTCCTACCCTTTCATATACATGTACCTATAGCTTGAAAAAAGTACCCCTTTGGGGCGAAGCCTCCCCGTAAAGGTTGTTATATAGGGAGTACCGCCCTGGGCTTTAACCCACACAGTCCATGATTTGAATAATGTGTGCAAGGGAGACTACACAACTGGGGAAATGCCCCATTCTCTTTTTGAAGAGTGACGTGGGTTCTTCTACATCCTCTTCAATTCAAACAACAAAAAAGGATGAAGGAGACAATCAGTCATCCAGTAACCAGACACACTTGTTTGTGTCAAAACATAAAGTACACTTACTGCCCTTCCTTGGTTTGAAGTTCTTGTTCCTTTTGTCGTAAAGCGTTGTTGACGTCCAACAACTTTTGTGCATTCTAAATCAAAATAAAAACAATATTAACATGACAAAGTAAATACCAGGGCTTGAACTAACTGCCAATACATAATATTACCTGTGCAAGTACATATATGTCTTTTGGCAAGCAGTTAGAGATACTTGTAGGTTAATAAGTTGTGGTTCATTTTTATCCTTTGTTTAAATAATTGTTATTTCTCCTTGTTTATAGTATACATTATCATACCTAGAAACAAATTATCAAATCATTATCAAGGTTGTCCCAGTGTGTAGCGATCATAGATTGGATGAACTTCTATACCATATCTGTCCTGGATACCAGCACAAAATAATCACCCTTCTGTTCACACCTTGAGTAACTGATGTGAGTAACTCTGTAGTTACTCTGTTTCACCCTGTTAAACGCCATTTTGAAACATAAGCTTCGAGCAAGTATAAAGCAATGGACCGCCCCAGAGCTACCAAAACCAAGTCCACACAAAGACCCAGTGCCCACTTTTGTGCTTGTGACCTTGCCTGAATTCTAGCATTGGCACTTGAAAAAAGGATGTGCTCACATTGATGCCCATAGAGTACTGTACTCCATCATGGACTTAGGTACTGTGCCTACGCAGATAGTGCGAACACTGCCATACCATACCTCTCCTCTTTGTCTATGAAGCTCAGTCACTTCCTCTTGTAACTTGAAGAGCTTCTGTTCCAACAGAGCTATTTTTTCTGATCCAGCTCCACCCCCGGCACCACCCCCTGTTAAACTAAAAATAGGACAAAAGAATTGAGTGTAAATTAAAAGCAACAGAGGCTATTTTTTCTGATCCAGCCCCACCCCCGGCACCACCCCCTGTTAAACTAAAAAAAGGACAAAAGAATTGAGTGTAAATTAAAAGCATAAGAAAGGAACACAGGAAAGTGAAGTGACAATTATTTTACGATTAATAATATTGCAACACATTGACCAGATTGATTGGTGATCATATAAAATGATCTTAGTAGCTTACTTGTATTTATTCATTATTTTATCGGGTAGTACCTTAATTCTTGAACACGTCCCTGAAGCTCAAGTTTTTCCTACAGAGTAAACAAAGCTTTTTAATAACATGCAAATTCTGAACTTTAAACAGCCAGCTTGCATTTTTGCTGATGTCAACCATAATCTTGAAACACAGAAACACACAAAATGAATCGAAATCCAACAATCACAATTCACAATCTATGACCTTTCGAACTTGTTGAAGTAAACGTCTGTTTCCTAAGAGGTCCGCTAAAATGATTGACGGCAGCAAAGGATGCAAATGTTAGTTGGCTTTTGAACCTCAGAGTTCAAGTGTTTTTGAAAAAGTGCAGCAAATTTTAAACAGATGAATGATCCATTAGGGTCAAAATTTTTCAGTATGTTGGAAAAATTCCATAATCAGCAAACAAAATTGTTAAGACATTTCCATACAAATGGGTGTTTTTTACAACATACCATAACAAACAGAGCCCCTACTGGCCCACCCCCACATCAATGTTGGATTTCTTGTTCCTGCCCACTGCAGGTCTCATGACCAATAACTGTGGCACAATAATGATTATGTTATATAAAAAAAGGTGAATCACAGGCGGTGATTGGTCAGTCACCCTTTTACCATCAGTCTATGGGTAAGGGCTGACAAAAGCCATGAGTATGCCCTCGGCAGTATGTTTCAATTTCCATGTTCCTATCCTTTACGTTTCAAAGAATTTTCATCTTGATATTGAGAGAAAGCTTCAGATAACATAAAAAAAAGGTTTTAGAGTCAACATTGAGATGGAAAACTACATATTCACTGGAAAGAGTTTTTTGAAAGATTCTTTTTGCATAAATATTATTTATTTATAACAATTATTTAATTATTATTATTAATTATAATTTATTTATTTAATTATTTTTGTCCATGCAAGCC
>CALNXK010000017.1:2985000-3005000 GCA_942486035.1 Porites lobata | reverse complement strand
GTCTTCTTGTGCCTAACAAAAAATTATCTGCCTGGTACAGCGTACTGGAGCGAGAGTGACAAACAGCATACATTAACAAATATATATAGCCACATAGCACAATAGATAATTAACTAACACCAATAAGGGGTGATAATACCAACATGCCCAAGAAATAACACGTAGAAAGTCATTATCTCCTATACTCCGTACCGGAGATAATTTGCATTCCTGAGATATGCGCCTTTTAGAAATCAACATTTATCACGAGAAGCCCTCATTATTTTTGTTACATACCTCTCTTAAGGTGGCTCCGTAATTAATACAAGAGCATTTAGCTGTGACAAATTTTCCGTCATAACTTTTTGGTTATTAACGCGATGGCTGCGAAACTTTGCAAAGAACAACAGATATCATTCGGCAATAACACGAAATATTCCGATTTCATTGATGGTAAATATTTCTTGAGAAATTAGCGCTTAAAAGGACCCTACTGTTCAAAGAAAATCGCGTCTAGTAAAAAATTTTGCTGATATTTTTACTGAAATTTCTGGTATCGGCTTTAATTGATATAATAAATATGCCAGAGGAATTTCAGAAAAATCGTTGGAGTAGAAGTCCGAAACTAAAAAGTCGCTCAAAATTCAGCTGTGAAATTGTTTGGAATTTCAAAAATAAATTACTATCGGGTGAAGGAGCCACCAGTTTGAATTTTTCGTGACAAGTAAATTCAACGTTTTCTAATTCTTAAAACAAAAAGCCGATTGCCTATCGTGCTATTCTTTAAAAGGTACTGTTTAGTTGTAGAAGCACTATAAATTGCTCCAAACCTTGCTCTGAGGTAGAATTACTTGTTCTTGACATTTTTAAAATATCCCATGGCAGTTTTGGTTCAAACTCCTGCTGCATACATTTTGATGTATTGCAATACATTTTCAACGACTTTTACTTCTGTTCGTTTGCTTCCAACTCAGGAAAAAAAAGTATTGAGATTGACGCTATTTACCAGAGCTCAGATAGAACTGTCCAGCACCTTTGTTTATGACTACAAAATGAGCACGGCGGCAGTTCTGCGTGGAATTCGCACCTCACACAGGGGGCGAGCGACATCGATGACCATGCCTGTGAACCGAATAACATCACAGTCCAAAATAAAATTATCAAAAAATACTGCCCGTGAATAAATTTACAACTCTGGAATTTTTGTCACTCCTTCCCTCAATGAATGGGTATTTTTCTTGATTATTATGTTTTGCTCTGCAATACATGTTTATACAGATCGGTTCACAGACATGGGCATCATTGTCATTCGTCCCCCCTGGCTGAGGTGCGAATTCACAAGTGCCGCCGTGCTCATTTTCTGGTCATAAACAAAGGTGCTGGACAGTTCTATCTGAGCTTTGATACAAGGTAGCTTACAATCCCAATACCTTTTTCCTGAATTGGAAACAACGACAGCAGGGAAAAGCCGTTGAGGATGCATTGCAATACATCAAAATGTGTGCAGCAGGAGTTTGAACCAAAACTGCCAAGGGATATTTTAAAAATGTCGAGGAACAAGGACAACAAGTCATTCGAAGTCAGAGCAAAGTTTTGAAGCAATTTATAGTGCTTCTAAAACTGAACAGTAATTTTTAAAGAATAGCACGATAGGCAATCGGCTTCTGTTTTCAGAATTAGCAAACACTGAATTTACTTGTCCCTAAAATTCAAACTGGTGGCTCCTTCTCGCTGATGGTAATTTATTTTTGAAATTCCAAAACAATTTCACAGCTGAATTTTGAGCGACTTTTAGTTTTCGACTTCTACTCCAACGATTTTTCTGAAATTCCTCTGGCATATTTATTATATCAATTAAAGCCGATACCAGAAATTTCAGTAAAAAATATCAGCAAAATTTTTTACTAGACGCGATTTTCTTTGAACAGTAGGGTCCTTTTAAGCGCTAATTTCTCGAGAAATATTTACCATCAGTGAACTCGGAATATTTCGAATCATTGCCTAATGATATCTGTTGTTCTTTGCAAAGTTTCGCAGCCATCGCGTTAAAAACCAAAAAGTTATGACGGAAAATTTGTCACAGCTAAATGCTCTTGTATTAATTACGGAGCCACCTTAAAATGCGACAATGTTAATTGCCCATTCAGAGAAGAGGTTTCACAGCACTCTTCTTAAGAAGCTAGAATTTTGTATTCACCATCCCACTATAAATTATGTAACACTTCCCTTAGTCCTTCAGAAATTTTTTCTCGGTATTTTCACCCTTAGAAATTAACATTTTGGTTAAAAATTCTTCAGAAAAGTTTCTCTCTTGGTATTGACCCTGATCGCCTGAGGGGTGGGGGGTGGGGGAGTGGATGCAAAATGGAATGGTTAGGAATGGCCCCCATAGCAGGGGCGGATCCAGGATTTTTTTTAGGAGGGGGTGCACTCGTCTCTTGCTCTACTTCAACACCAATAAACCACATAGTTTTGTTTTTTGCAGAATACAAGTTGTATTAGAAAACTGCAAGTCGGGGGGGGGTGCGCACCCCCTGCACCCTCCCCCTAGATCCGCCCCTGCATAGAGCAGGCACTAATAAGAGCTGGAGAGGTGGAAGGTTGGAGATTCGAAGGGGACTGGGGTGAGGTTGCTCCATGGGTATGATAGTGGAGATTTATGAGGCCCTCCTGGGGGGAGGGGGGTAACGTATGGCCCTTGTCTTTCAAAACCTGTCATTTCACATATTGAAGAGGAAGTCATGTCGCTTTTTGATATTTTATTATTTTTAATTGCACTTTTCTCTGTGGCTGTCACAGTTTCAGCCCATCTTTGTATCATTTGCCGCCATTTCTGCTGTCCAATGTCGCTGTTTCAAGCTCATGTCACTTGTCAGAATTTGTCTTTAACATGGCCTCATTTATCAATTCCAATGAAAGTTTCTTCTTGTATGATTGTGTCTTGTGTCCTCCATTTCTTCAGAAAAGTTTCTCTCTTGGTATTGACCCTGATCGCCTGAGGGATGGGGGGTGGGGTAGTGAATGCAAAATGGAATGGTTAGGAATGGCCCCCATAGAGCAGGCACTAATAAGAGCTGGAGAGGTGGAAGGTTGGAGATTGGAAGGGGACTGGGGTGAGGTTGCTCCATGGGTATGATAGTGGGGATTTATGAGGCCCTCCTGGGGGGAGGGGGGTAACATTTGTCCCTTGTCTTTCAAAACCTATCATTTCACATATTGAAGAGGAAGCCATGTCGCTTTTTGATATGTTATTATTTTTAATTGCACTTTTCTCTGTGACTGTCGCAGTTTCAGCCCATCTTTGTATCATTTGTCGCCATTTCTGCTGTCCAATGTCGCTGTTTCAAGCTCATTTCACTTGTCGGGATTTGTCTTTAACATGGCCTCATTTATCAATTCCAATGAAAGTTTCTTCTTGTATGATTGTGTCTTGTGTCCTCCATTTTTCTTCAGAGTAGTACTGCTCTGCTTATTTGAACGGCTATTCCATGTGCCGAACAGGCCTAGGAATGGATAGGATTCAAAAAACTTATGTTGTTTTTGTTTGATATACCTTCATAAAGTTTTTCTTCTGAATTTCATCCTACCTCTAGGGAAAACAGGTTTTCTTTGTTACTAATAACAGTTCCAAGTCAAGAGCAGAATATGTCAAAAAGTTTGAGAAGTTTGGAATTCAAGCTAGCATGGTATGGTCATTTTCAGTAATCTTTCTGGAGTTTACACAGTTTCTTAATAATGTTGTTTTATTTTTATTTCTATTGGTGGTGCTTAAATTTGATGAATGTGTGGAGCAAAACATAGAATGAATAATTATGTTTTCTTTTCAGATTAGTTTGTTTAAGCCTTATGAGATCATTGCAGCCCTCCCTTATGCCCCTGCGAACTAAATGTTGTCCAAAGGGTAGCCTGGTAGCATTGGGTAGACTGGTTAACCGTGTAGCCCAGGGATACCTGAGGGGGTGGGGTGGGGTTACAAAGGGGCATGTCCTTTTGAAAGGGGTGGGGATGCTTGTCGTACAATTGGAGTTAAGCACCTAAATGAGAGCAATCTGGACATGGCTTGAACTTAAAATTACCCCTAAAGGATACCATTTTTAAACATACAGGCCAATGATCTGTAATAATTTAAATTGAGATTGTCTGATAAAGATGTGTATGTTATATGACACCCCATAATACTAGTAACGCAACAGAATGTTCCAGGTAGAGTCATTACATTATAAGTCTAGTCTCATGGACGTCAAGATGGTCTGGTCTGTGCAGTCCTTTGTCTGTTAAAGGGGAAGGGGGGGAGGTTGCAGGTAGGCTTGAGTCCAGTAAAAAAAATCTCCAAAAA
Organism: Porites lobata; assembly: GCA_942486035.1. Taxonomy (NCBI): domain Eukaryota; kingdom Metazoa; phylum Cnidaria; class Anthozoa; order Scleractinia; family Poritidae; genus Porites; species Porites lobata. The sequence continues at coordinate 3,000,685 of CALNXK010000017.1, read as the reverse complement.
TGGAAAGTATTCTCTGTTTAATAATATAATAGAAACTGAGTTTCCTTCCTGTCCATATAGGAGGAAATTTATGGCACTGCATTTGCTGTGGCATTTTACTTAAAGGAGATTCTCAAATTTGATAAGAAAGTTTATACTGTTGGCACAACAGGGATGGTGGAAGAATTTGATGCCTTGAAAATTCCTCATACTGGTTCTGGAGTAAGTCAGTTTTTCGTTAATTTTATTAAAAAAAACGAGAAGTGAGGTTCTTTATGGAACCCTATACGAGTAGGATTCTGTCATTCCTCTCAGATAAGCAAGATCAAGGCTTGTTCTCCAGGGTAACTGTACATGTAAAAAAATTAATTCTTTTCTTTTCTTTTTTATTTTTATTCTCTTAATTTAACCAAAGTTTAAATATATCTTTAAGTTTCAGACATTTTTCCATGTGCTAAAAGCAGTTTTTGGAACAGATCACCTACTCAGCTTGCCCGATGTTACTAAGTGTGATTAATTTTGCGAATACATTCTATTAAAGCTTCTTCAAAAGTTATAGCCATATGTATACAAACAAAAAAAGAAAAAAAGTGCGATTTCCGACAGGGGGGATAGAAAACTCATTTTTTTTCTCTTTTCCTTTGTATATAATTTATATGGCTATAGTTTCAGTCTCCTGTCAACATTTTTTCTCTTTTTCAGCCAGATCAGTCCTCGGGTGGTTACAACGTGAAAGAGTGGTCAACATTAACACTGGATCCTGAGGTAGGTACTAAGTTTGATTATGTTGTTAATTACCACTATGTTAGCCCTATCCACAGGATGTTTTTCTGCATGAGAGTGAGCACAGAGCAGGAGAAAAAGCATGAAGCAAGAGAAAAAAGGAGTGGAATTTTTCTCCACTACCACTCCCTTGCACTTATGGTCAATATAAATCCCCTCAGTTTTTATTCCATAACTATGCTCTACGATCTAAAAAGAAAAAATAGAAAATAGAGGGTCTGTGAGCAGGCAACCACAGTGTACACTAACTTGAAAAATTTATCAGTAATTTTTCTTTTTCCTCTTTAGGTTGGAGCAGTTGTTTGTGGGTTTGATGAACACTTTAGTTATCACAAACTTATAAAAGCAGCAAGTTATCTTGCCAAAGACTCCTGTTTATTCATTGCAACAAATCGTGATGACAGATTTCCATTTAAAAGCAGTGATGTTGTTATTCCAGGTATTTATGTCATTTAGCAAAATAATATTCCTGGCCCTCCTGGAGGGTAGGGGCGGGGGAGGTAATCAACAAAATCTTACACAGGGAGGCTCCGCCCCAAGGTCCAACCCTTTACACTTAAATACTGTTTTGGAGACCAAAGGTACTCCTTTCATATACCTTTTATTGACAAATGGTACCCCTTTCACATACTAGTGTAGAAAGCTGCATCCCCTTTAACTGCTGTAAATGTCCTGTGTTTTAGATATAAATAAATCCCACTAAACTAGGAAGCCATAGAATGCACCTGTTAGCCCTTATAGGTCCTCTCACAAACCATGACAATGACAGATTTCCTTACCCTCCCTACCCTTTCTTATCTTTCAACTAGTGAAATCCCTACACTTTTGGGTGGAGCCTCTCTATATAGGCCATAATAAAGAGTACAAACTCCCCCCTCCCCCCCGCCCAGGCTACCCGTCCCTAACAATTGTTTTTCTTGAAGGCCTATCCCACTCTTCTTGAAATAAGAGATGCTGTCTCCTCGATCAAAATCCTAATAGAACCCTTCCCCCATTAGAGAATTTTTTTCCCCCTTGAGAATTTTCCTCTCTTGAGTTTGTTATTGACAGTGACTTTACTTAGAAGGAGTAATGAGTAGGGAATCACTACCATGATGGTAGTTTAGATATGGGATCTTACCCACTATTTGTCGTGAGCCCTTTCAATCTTAAATTTTTCATGTTTTATCCCATAATTTTGGCATGTGAGAGGTCATGTTACCCTGAGCTGCAAAGGGTGTTACTGAAATTCAAAATGATTCATTCTGTAGGCACAGGCTGCTTTGTGATTTCTGTGGAAGCAGCAGCCAGAAGAAAAGCAAAGGTCATAGGGAAGCCAGAGAGATATATGTTTGATTGTATGAAATTATGGTAAGAACAAAGAAAGAACTTAAAATTAACTGGTCATTCAGTGTTCAGGGTTACATTTTCAGGCAAACTGCACAGCCAAAGACATTTAAATCTTGTACTCATTCTCTACTAGTAGTAGACAGGGGGCCATTAAAACAAAATAGTAGTGAGAAAAGGTAAAGGCGCACACGAGCCAAAGGCCCTTTGGCCGGAGCTTATCCCGGTTTCCTTAGTATGATGCATGCCCTAGGAGTATTGCTACTCCTCCTGGATGGGATTCTAGACCATTGCCTGGTTACCCCCCAGCAGTATGTGGCTGGTACCCCTTCATACACCTGGGTGAAGAGAGACAAAGTTGAGTGAAGTTCCTTGTCTAAGGAAACAATGTGACAGGCGAGGCTTAAACCCCAGACCTCCAGATCCACTAGAGTTTGAGGTGTTAACAGCTCGGCGGCCACACATGCCCCCACAGAAAGGGGGAGTAGAAAAAGACCCCACCACTTTTTTTTCAGTATAACAGTGGGGATGCTGTCTATGTTCAATAGTTTTGACCACTTCCCTTACTGCATTTGGTAGTAGAAGAATGCGGCTTCTAATCTTAGGAATCCTTTGATACTTGGGTGTCCCAAGGTACTCAGGGCTAACTGGTATTTTTACAATTTTTTTCATCGCTTGTCTGCCTTTTTGACACCATTTTAAATTGTCATACAAAATGTATGTAATACATTCACGTGCATCACCATTTCACAAGGTTCAAATCAGATCAGGTGCAACTGTCAAAAGGACAACTGAAGGTTACTCATTCTGAGTTCATTCCTCAGCTCCAAACCTTTGTAGTGCTAATTATGTTAACCCTTTTAAACCCTAATATCAAAATTCAAATTCTCATTTGTTGTCCCCATATGTTTTCAATAGAAGCAGTGGGCAGAATTTGTCGAAGTATCAATTAGATTCATCTTGTGTGATCAGGCCCTCAATTCTCATGACCACTGTGTTTTATAAAGCAGTGATATTACAAGGAGAAATTTGACACTGATCACTCTTAGGGCTTAAAGGGCTAATCTATGATCTACTTCTCATTGTTATTGACGACTATAGTCAAGTTTAAAATAAAAGCCATCCATGCAGAGGTCGTAAGAGAAATTTAAAAAATGTTTTCATGACCTAGTTTACCTTGTTTTAAAATATCGGTTGACTGTAAAGCCAAGAAAACTAGAACACACTCACTAATCTATGATTGCTACTAGCAGTAAAAGTGTCTTCTTGGCGGTTGGTGCTTAACCTCAAATAACATTATTGTCTTTCATCAGTCATGACATCAACCCATCACGAACCTGTATGATAGGCGACAGGTGAGTTAAAACCTCTGAGACACAACTTTTATAGTGACTTAAACCCAAGATACAAAGGCAGCTTGCCCGAGCAGTCAGAGCGCTGGACTTGTAATATAGAGGCCCCCAAGTTCAAGTCCTGCCCTGACCACTAGCTGGATTTGTTCTTTGAAGTCCCGAGTTCAAATCCTTGGCCACGTTTGTTAAATAGCCAACTGGTTTATCTCCTTCCTACTAGTTGGGATTTTTAACCAGAAAGCATGTTGTCCCTTTATTTGTATTTGTTATCCCTGTGAAGCCCCATAAGGGGAGAGGATATTATTAAAGTATAATTTTCTTAATTATTATTATTGTAAAAATTCCAAGAAAAAAGACAATGGTAAAATTTTGCCATGGGCTTGACATTTCATAAATCTTGGAATCCCTTTACTAGTTCCTCATACTCAGACCTCTTTTGGGGCCTCATCACGTTCCTCCCCATGAACATTGTGGCTCCTATTTGCTGACATTGTTAGGGCAAAGGAGCTATGGGATGAAGCCCTGTTAAGAACATCAGTCGAGAGTATGTGATACACTAAGAATCCCTTTTCGGCACTTCACAAGCTTAAAGGGCATGCAGCAAGTGAACATAAGATGCATAGAGGATATTACATGTCCTCGCAGAGTTACTAAATTTCTCTGCGAGTGTTGAAAAATATTTCATGAGTGAGCGCAGAAGAAAAATTTCTTATTTCCAAGCAGCCGTGTAATTTTCTTTTTATTATAAAAACATCATTGATTGCCAAACCATTTCACTTAAATAGTTTTTTACTGTGAAAGGCATGATGTATTATGTAGCCATAGAAATGGTGATCTTTTCACTTGTGAAAATAACATGTTGCTTTCACGTGTGAAGATATCACGTTTTCGCGTGAAAGCCAACCCTGTATTTTCATTGGTGTTTATGCAATAAAAGGTATTATAACCCCTGATCATACTTCACTGGGCTGACATCATAATTTGATTGCTTACATTATTCTAGACTGGGAACAGACATACTGTTTGGAAACAACTGTGGCTTGACTACCATTCTAATGCTGTCTGGAATCTCATCTCTGGCTGATGTGAAAGACTGTCAGACTTCTAGTGATCTCGATGATAGGAAGTCTATTCCAGATTTTTATATGCCAAGTATTGAGGCTCTTAAAGCACCCATAAAACATGTCAGTAATGCAGCTAGCTAGCAACTAGTAGGTTAGTAACTCTCATAAAGATTTTTTTGGGAAATAATCTGTGAGCTTCATCTGTGGGGATGTTATACAAAATAATAAAGACTAAAATAATACCAAGACTGAAAACATCTTTTCTGTTAACAATTTTTTATTATAAAAATGGCTCTTACAAAATGGAAATTACAAAAAAATGTTCCCAGTGGCCCCGGAACCAGGGCATCGCAGAAATATTTTGTTTTGTAAACTGACTAATGTTGGATCGTACTTAACATTTTTACACTGGATTCAGTTAAGTAAGAAATTGCTTGTGCTTCTCTTGGAGTTAGCATGCATAGCAGTCGTTTCTGTTTGCCTTGTTCCTTCTTGTGGCTCCTCCACTTCCCCCACTTGGTTAAAAGGAAACAGAACTGACTGCTATACAGGCTGGCCATCTTGCAACTGGAATTGAGCCATAGAATTCTAGACCAATGTCTAGGGAACACAATAATACTTTAAGAAACAATACAACACCTTTGACATTTGGATATAATAATATTATTTTCAGCAGTTGCCAACGTCACCTCACAAAAAGTATAAAACATCTGAATAACAACATAAGCAACTGTTGAGATGACTGTTGAAAAATGCTTTGTGTTGTTTCTTAAATTTTCATTTGTCTCCTCCTATCAAAAACTTATCAAAACACCAAACGTTTCAAGGCAAATTGAAGTTCTTGATCAGGGCTAGCTGTCACTAATAAAGAACAGAGGCTGGGGATTTTCTTTGCTACTGTGGCTACTTTAATAGAAACCAAAAGGAAACTAGAACAAAAAGAAATTCCAAGCTGTTAATTCTCCTCCTATTAATTGCATATACCCAGCAACTTGAAATCTTAGTGACAGCCCTTTCTTGATATGATAAACCTGTAGGGAAAGTCAAGAACAAAAACTTAACAAGGTGTAAGTTAACACTGATAATCTGTTACAAAATGCCTTTAGTTGTTCCCCTTTAATAAACCTGTACAGTATTATTTTGACAAAATGTGCACTGAGTGACCTGTTTTTGTTGTTGCAGAATCAGTTTGTCTAGGGATCAATAATAATATCTGTAAAAATAGAAGAGGGTCAGACGTTTATCAGTGTCAAATTCTTGTATCTGCAAGGGATAAGAGTACAGCCAAAGAAGCTTGTTACAAGATTAAAAAATGTAATAAAATAATACAAACTCATTTCCTTCAAATTATAAAGGGGTTTGTACTATGAGGTCAAATTCACAAAAAATTCCTAAATTTAAATCTAAGGATGTATAATAATAATACTACCTCACTGCACAGCACATATTTTCATATACTAATAACAATATTTTTATAATCTTATTTTTGGTAGCCTATTCCACTTACAAATTAACATAGCTTCACCTTACATAATTCTATTTACTTTTCTTTTCAATAATACTATCAATGATTTGGGATCAATTGTGGTTTCTGTTTAACTGACCACCTACCCCTCCCCTAAGTCACAACTATTAAGTGTTTATGTTGACTTAAGGGAGGAGTGGGTGGTCAGTTACCCAAAAACCTCCATTAATCCTAATTTTGTTATCACTTTATCTGTACAATAACTATTTAAAAGTTCCACTGAATGAATCTAGTTTATTCACATGTGTTGTTGTTGTCGTTATGTAATAAAAAAGTATGTCTTTTTGACAAAAGGAGTTGTTTCTCTTGTAGAGTAAGATGGGGAAGGAGCAACAACCTTTCAAAAAACAATGACTGAAACCAGGACAAATATGAATGCATTTCTATGTGATTTTGGAACCTGGTGGGTGGCTTTCTTGCCAAACTCTGTTGTTAACAATATTGATTTTGACTAAGCTGAAAATTCAACAGCTGACGTTTCAAACAACTGGTTCCATGACGCGAACGGCACATGAAGGTGTAACTTACAAACCCCTGTTGCTCCCCCCTGCCCCCATCCCACCTTCCTTCTGTATAAAAAAAGAAAAGAAAAACAATGGAGACCAAAACATCACCCCCATAATCACCTGCTGCCAAAAAGCATTAGCTGTCTCACATTCACCACACCTTAGAGAGATAAAAAGAGGTATTAAGTGCAAAGCTATGACCAGATCACCTCTCATTCACATCCCACAAAACAATTATATTATACCTATTGTATTTAATGGAGTTAAGTGAGTTGATCTGGTCCAAGTTTTGTACCTGCCCCTGAAAACTGAAAAAAAAAAACTAAATTTGTGTGGTAAATCACATACAACCAGTACAATATACTTCAACCTCAACATGGAAATAAACATTCACATCCCTTTCTGCTGATTTGAAATTAAAAAATCAGTTCATTCTGTGTGAAAGGACATCTCTATAAGACAGACACCCCTCAAAAACAATGACATTTAGGCTGCATTTGATTGATCATATTCCGAATAAGAATACAAAACAAATAGTGACATCAAATTTTTGGACAATTGGAATGCTACAATCACCTTAATTTCTAATCTCCACCAGATTTCTGGATTTTACCATGGAATGAAAGCCAAAACAAGTGATTTTTAGCATCTGTTTCATGTATTCTTATTCTGGAAAATGGTCAATGAAAAGAGCGCACTTAAATGTGGTTCTTGTTTTTCTTCCTTCATTTTCCTTCGCTCTCTCTAAGGAAGCTACCTCTGCATGGATGCTTAGAACCAGTCTGTCTTGAAGGAAGTTTACTGTAATGTTTGTCTTGGCTCAATAATTATTATAAAAGTCGTTTCTGAGGTTTGTTCTATCGGATGGTTGGTCTGTTGCACTTGTAGCTTGCTGTTGCTGTTGCTGTTGCTGTTTGCGTCTCTTACAGCTTGCTTGAACTAACAGAACAAAAATTGGCAGAAGACAGAGTCCACACACTCCAGCCATGACGTATGCTACAGTGAGGAGAGCTGTGTCGGAACTTTCTGTTTCTATATATTCACAGTCCACTGCATCTGAAAGAAAAGAAAATAATATAAACTTTAAGAACAGCTTGGACTCATTAGTTTAGTGATGTCATGGGTCAATAAGCTGTTTACTATGCAAAAAGAATTTACCCCTTAACCCATTAAACCATAATACAAGCCTCCACAGGCATTGTCCCACCATGTAAAAACCACAAGTTTTTTACGCAGTTGTTTTAAAGGCCTTTGTTCAGGCTAAAAGTCATAATTAAAGAATGCCCTTACCTCTACTAAATGGTCCACTAACTTCAGAACTTGGGTTAAGGCGGCCTTCGGCTATTAAAAAAGTAAACAAATTAACAATCAAATAAGTGCAAATTTTAGTCTGGGACATTGAGTTGTAACAGCTATGACTATCAGTGTTTTCTTGAAAGAGTGCTGCCTTCATAATGTTGAAAGCACCACACAAAAAGGTGAACTTTCAGTTACAGCAGGCCTTGATTAACCCTTTAAACCCTAAGATCAACATTTGAATTCTCATTTGTTGCCCCTATTCATTTCCTACAGAAGTAGTGGGGAGAAGTTGCTAAAATATCAAGCAAATTCATCTTGTGTGATCATGTCTGTAATTCTCATGACCACTCTGTTTAACAAAGCATTGATATTATAAGGAGAAATTTGATGCTGATCACTCTTAGGGCTTAGGGGGTTAAAGGGGGAATGTAACAAAATCCTACGCCCATGAAAGTACTAAAAAATCTTTTATTTACCTCCACATGTTGTTGCAGCAAATCCTACTTGAACATTTTCTCTATCAAAAACCACATAAAATCCCTCCATGATAACAGCTCCTATTACTGTACCTAAATAACAAAACAATATTTTAATAATATTTCAGTTTATCTCGCTCACAGAAACTTTTCCACAGCACCAGGGTAGGATAAGGTGTGTTAATGATGACACTAAAAGAGGATATCTTCAGTCATCATAAGTCAACCTTAACAGTCAAACCGACTCATTAATGCTTGAGTTCATAAAAGGGTAAGTACAGACTCCAACTACATGTAACTATCTCTTAGCCCATGCCACTGGTTCCAAGAAACCCTTGGCAGGCTTATACCAGACAATATACAACTGCAATTTTAATCTAGTACTTTTTCTAGGATAGGCACCAAGAATCACCACCTCTGCGACTTAGCAATGAACGAGAAACATATTTACACGCTGTACAACTGATCAATCAATCACTAATTCTCTTGACTACTCTGAGAGTAAAATCCTTTAACTCCTATACCCTATCAGGGATCGAAAAAAGCCCTTCTGGTAGAAGAAAAAAGAAATTTCTTTCTTCCCTGATGGGTGAGGGTGCAGGCAAGTTATTGTGGAATAAATTCTTTAACTACAGGTGATGTAACACGGGACGATGATTCGCAATGATGATTTTTAGTGCAACACATCGTTGCAATATTGGAACAATGTTGTAACCATACAAAACAATGTTGCAGCAATGTTGCCATGTCGCATTGTGCTAAAAATCATCATTGCGAGTCATCTCGTGTAACATCACCTGTAGTTAACGAATTTAAGATGAGCAAGAAGTGACCATGGGCAAGCAAAATGTAAGAGCGGCTTGCCCAAAGGACAAGCTGGAATAATTCGAGTGTTTTTTTAGCCCTGCCTATCCCAAATTAAACTACCTGAAAACCCTACCATTTAGCTACCTTAGTAATAATTATTACTCTCATCTAGTTCTGTGTAATAAAGAAATCCTTCTTCAGATCATACCTTTATCAGCTTTAGTTATGGCAAACTTGTAACAGTGCTGACCAGGAAGAGGACCACGTTCTATAGTTTCTCTTAAGTAAAGCTGCCAAAAAACAAAATAGAATTTAGTGAGCCTTTACATAAGAAGAAAGTTGACCCATTTGCCCGAGCCAACAGCATTCACACACGCTCTGATTGTCTACAACAAAGCTGGTGCTACTGTGATTGTCTCACCTTGACCGAGATGGCCCAACTGAGCTAACCAATTGTGTTTACCTTGAGAGTTTGCACTTACTCAAGGTAAGTGCTCATTTGAGGCTGGGTGCTTGTTAAATTTTAGCCATTTTCAGGAAGTGTGGTATGTATATGTCGTAGTTCAAATTTTTTCTTTGGTTTGAATTTTTTTAAACTGGTTTAAATTTTTCAAACTGGTGTGAAATTTTCAAACTGGTTTAAAATTTTTAAACACATGTCTCATTGTCATTTATTTGTATCTCTGCATGTAAAATACTCTGTGTAAAATAAACCCGTGATATTGAGGTGTCACACATTTTAGCAAGTGTTAATTTTACTGATTAGGGTTAAGCACTCATTTTACTAATTAGGTTTAAGCACTCATTTTACAGATTAGGGTTAGGGTTAGGGTTAGGGATAATACAGGTTAGGGTTAGGGTTAATACAGGTTAGGGTTAGGGTTAAGGATAGGGATAAAACAGGCTACTACAGGTTGTACTCTATGCATTGCCACCAATGGAAGAGGCTTAGGAACTATTTTTACTGTGAAACCAGAATAAGAGAGGGAAGGGGTAAATGCCGCGATTATCTTTGTTGTGGCTATCCATTGCTGTTCAGGATGATGGTTCACGCTTGATATGTCACTGTTCTCTCCTTAAAGCTTTGATTGCAGATTATTACTGACGTTCAGGTAATATTTCCTGGTTTGAGGAACGTATTGAACAAAACTCTTCTTTGAAACGCTTGTTTGTATGAGTCTTTTTTGGTTTAAAAATACTGAAATTTTATTGTTTTTGCAACACGTACCTTTTTATTGTTCACTCTTAAGTAATAGAACTAATACAAAAATGGGAAGATACTAAAGTCACTCTATATAATTATGTTCAAAAGATGATATGTTCATGATGACTGTTCATAATAAACATGCTTCAATGTTCAATTTGAATTGTGTGCCTCTTTACAAGCACTCGAAAATGAAATTTCTTTGTCATAATTTAATTTCACACCAGTTGCTGTACAAGGCTGTAACCTGGATGTTGCAATGTAACCTTGGATTACTCCAAATTGAGTGACAACTTTGGCATAGCCATTTTCTGTAGCAGTAATTTTTCCCATCAGCATATTTGGATGCATGGGTGTTTTTTTATCAACTTTATCAATCTTTATAGAGACCATATCATCAACTTTGAAAGATTTGGTTCTGGAACTCTGCCGAGTTTGTTTTATCATTCTGTTGTTATAATCTTCCTGATTTTCACTGATACATTTACGCTTTTTGGTCCGTTCATCACTTATGGATTGGGTACTTTCACTTGTGTCACTAGTAGTAACTGGAGCTTCAGCTTCAGTTGCCTGGTCAAGTGACAATGAAGGGGTAAGCTGCTCTCTGTGTGACTTTATGCCATATACTGCCTCATAAGGACTCTGCTTGATAGCACGGTGGTAGGCAATATTTCTTACATAAGCAGCTTCCATAGTAGACTGGCACCATTTGTTGGTTTCTTTATTAGTAGAAACTATTAGCGCTCTCATGTCTTCTTTCCATGATCTGTTTGCTCTCTCCACAAGACCTTGCGTTGTGGGAGTACGTGGAGAGCCATGCCCTTGCTTGATCCCATTTTCGTTGCAGAATGTTTCCATTTTTTTGTTCTTGAATTCCTTTCCATTGTCGGTGAGAATCATTTTGGGGAAACCATATGTGTAACAGTACATTTTGATGACTCTCAGTACCTCATCAGCAGTTTTGTTTATAAGTGGTGAAACGTAAACATATTTGGTGTGATGATCTATGATGTTAATCGCCCAGGTGTGAGGTTCTCTGCAATCGCATGGACAGTTTCTGAAATCCATTAAGTCAATCTCCAGAAGAGAAAGAAAATGCGGAGACTGAAGAGGTTTTTCCACCATCTTCACACGACTGGTAATAGATTGTTGTTCAGCACGAAAACGACATGAAGCAACGAACAGGCTGATTACCTTACTGTTAACTTCGCTGTAGTTATTGTTGATCCATTTGCTGGTTATCTGTCTTCCTCGGTGATTAATGCGTCTGTGAGCAAGGCTTAAGACCTCATGAAGCTGTCCTTTGGGGACCACTTTCTTTTTGTCTTCAATTACTAGCGAATCATTTTCAAAGGACCAGTTCTTTCGCTTGATTGTGTTGATCTCCCATTTGGTCATTTGTAAACAGGTTTCTTGTGCCGAGTCTAGTCCGAGGGACTTTTCTGCTTGGTGTTTCAAATATCTCTTTGCTTTCTCGAAAAAGTGGTCGTCAATAAACAACGTTATAAGAGATTCATTTTTGGTCTGTTTCGCTTTTAAATCATCTAATTTGTGGTGAAAAGTTTCTTTTAAAACGCAGCAGTTCTCTTCTGTCTGTGCTTCCGCCATCTTATCAAAATTGCAAGTCCAAATGTGCATCAAAAGCGCATGCGTGTAAGTGTACGAATATTTTAATAATTAAGTTGGCCGAGCAGAGGGGAGTCTGAGACCAATAAATTATAATAGCAACAAAAATGGACCAGCTTTCTACGAAATCTAGCATGGCCTAATGGAGAGAACAGAGGGCAACAGATTTGGAGGTTGGAGGTTCAAATCCTGGTGAGTACAGAATGAGGTTGCAAACAAGAAGGAAATTGTTACTGAGTAAGGTGAGGGCAAAGTGGTAACTGAGTGGTAAGTTCATGTCAGGGGGCTATCAGGGGTGGTTGATAAGAAACTGAGGGGTAGTAGGGTACGGTTAGAAGCTATGAGGGGGTTGGTGGAGAGAATGATACGGATATTCACTTGTTTATTCTTCTTGCATCTAGTTCTTTTTCTTTGACCCCCCCTAAAAAGCCAAGCCCCTATTTTTTATCCACACCCCAAAAAGTTAAAGGCCCTTTTTCAGACAGTTGATTAAAAACCGATTAACAAAAATTAAACCGGTTTAAAAAAAAACTAACTGGTTCAAAAAAATTTAACCGGTTTAAAAAAATTAAACCAGAGGTAAAAATTGAACTACAACATATATTTTGCAACAAAACAATAAATGGTAAAATCAAAATGCAAAGATGTAACAATGCAAGGTTTCTGTAAAATAACTGCATCTTAGTACTTATTCAATTTTTTATTTGAGCGGGAGGGGGAAGGGGGAGGGGTGAGGGTGGGCACTTATTTGAGTTGAGTAGAAGGGGGAGGGGGTGGGGTGTTAGTGGGTGCTAATTCGAGGCTGGGCACTTATCCGAATAAATACGGATAAATGTAAATAGTTTGACATGTTTTAAAAGGAAACATATGAAAAGATAGCTTGCCCAAGGCAGCACAGGTAGGCGGGTGACTCATCTACCCAGGACAACTATTCTCCATCTAAACAGGGTCTTAGTCACTGTCTCGGCTAGCACCAACAGGCATATGGTGAATCAATTTGTTTTTAATTTGCAAATATTACCTGTGGAGGAATTTTCAGCCTAAACTCCTTTGAATTGCTAATAGATGAGAGTAGAGATATGGACATATCTGGAAATTCCTCCCATGGCGTCTTGTCATAATTCCAACACATCATTTGTCGACCTATCCAGAACTCTTCTGGCACACCCAACTAAAAGCATGACAGAAAAAAATTACAAAGGATCTTCATAGTTTTGGATGATAAATGGAACATTGTTAGCTTCCAGCACATAATTTACACTTGCCTTTAGGGACAAGTGACTCGCACAGAATGCCTCTTGCGAGGTATACACAGTGCCCAATGGAATAAAAGAAAAAACAAGTTTTTAATTTTAACTTTTGTGGCTCCTTGTAACCTTGATGAAATTACCTTTAGTTATAGAGAAAAATAATACAAATCCACTTTGATTACAAAGTGGACCAAAAAGGGTAGCCTAGATACCAATAATTTCCAGCATGGTATCACAGGAGTCTGAGCACTATGGAGAAAGTGTGTGATGTGTCAAACTTTTTTGGCGTGACAATATCGCAATTAGCTTGAAAGGAAACGAGGTAAATTTGTGTGATAGAGACTCAAAATGACTGCCATTCTCAATTTTTATCCTCAGTATTCTCAGGACACCCAACAGGTAACAAATATTTTAATTAGGAAAAAGTCTGGTGACTGCAATACACAGCCTTTTAATGTCTCTATAAGTAATGCTTACAAGTGACATGAATGTATACTGCTCTATTAATAATACCCTAAAATGATAGCAATTACAAAAGAAACAGTCATATTAGCCTTTTAGAATCTTTACCTTATCAAATTTCTTGAGTCGATCAAGAATTCCTTCAAATACTTCCTCTGACACTCTGAGGTTTGTAGTACCACTGTCAACTATTGTTTTATCATAATTGTACTGTGGAGATACATTTTTGGTCAACAAAATCAATACAAGTACAACTGTCTCTGAACCTAGAAAATAGTGGGGAAGGTAATCCAAGGGTGAACTCCCATGTACGGAAAGGACTCTTGCTTTTGTTAGACGAAATCTACATGTACAGATGAATTCTCCTAACATCAAGACCTTAGCTTACTTTGGCCTAGTTCGACCACTATTGGAACATGCAGCTACGGTTTGGGATCCTTAAACCAAAATAAACATCAGCAAAATTGAAAGGGTACAGCAGCAAGCTGCCTAGTTTGTAGTCAGAAACTACAATTGTACATCTAGTGTAGGAGCAATATGTGATGAGCTGGGATGGAAATCTCTTCAAGGCAGAAGGAAAGCAATGAGACTTTGCATGTTGTATAAGTTGCACTATGGCCACGCGGCGGCAGACGGAATCCGGCAGCTAATCCCAATGTGGTGGGCTAGTGGTCATCTCAAATTTTCAAATGCGTACAAAGTACCATATTCAAGAACTAACTATCACAAGTACTTGTTTTTCTCACGCACGATAAGGGAATGGAACTCATTACCCGAAGATATTGCCACCCTGCCGAACTTGGACTCTTTTTCAAAAGCAGTATTTCCATAACCGTATCCCTTTGGGTGTTTATATTTTGTTGGCAGATTTATTTATTTACTTTTAAAGACACCTCACAAGAAAATTCATTTTTGAAGGAGATGGCGTTTATGGTTGAAGAAGAAGGATGGGGCTGTCACTAAGGGCTGGGAACAGGGGATTTCCCCCAGCTGCCACGAGCATGACTCCTGGCTACTTTAACAGGAGTCAAAAGGGAAATAAAACCAAAAGAACTTTCTACATGTAGCTGTTGAGCTCCCCCTCAACTAATAAAATTTTACATTATACCCGGCAACTTAGAAATATAACTGAAACCTCTGAAGGAACAGCATCTCTGTAACATTTAAAGGGTAAATAATCTTTACCTTTTTACAATCTAAGTTAAGACTTTCTCCACCCACTGCGATGTCTGTGATCACAACTTCATAATACCATTTCTTAACTACTGGAGTGTAAAGAAGATCACCTTCATACAACTCTTCATCCACTTCACCAAAAACCTATTGGGTTGGAGAATAGAAGACTTCATTACCACACAACAGAAGATCCATCTTAAGGAACTTATCCAGTCTGATGACAGTTCATGAAAAGACTTCTACATACTATTGTTTGCCTATGGGTGTAACGCAAGTCATAAAGCTCACAAATTTAATAAGATCTACATGGAGAAAAACCTTTACTTGCTTTCTATATAATTATGTAAACAATAATCTAGCTGTTACATACCTGTACACTGTACCACTTTGTTATAAACAATAATTATTTTGAAAGGTTGTAAACAAAAATAACTAAAATTACTTAAGATTTATGAAAACGTGAGTTTAGAATGCTATCCATGAGTGGTGTCCTATGGCACATTCAATTGAGTGTATTCCAGAATAAAAACACGCAAAAGTTTGTCATGAATCTCTTGTACTGTGATTTTTGAACCACTTAAATGTTACATACACTGGAATAAATAATTTCATTTCAAGTAGATTTACAGATATTGCGAAGCAATGAATGCCAAATCATGATTTCTAGAATTTACTCAATTTATCCTTATTCCGGAATCCCGTCAACCGAATATGCTCTTAGTAAAGCACTCCATCCTTTTAATAGCAATCTTACCATAGTTCCTGCTACGGTTGGTTCAGAAGAGAATTCAATTTCACTACTGCCACAGAGTTGCATAGAAAATGAGTCCTTCACAACTCCATCATTGAC
>CALNXK010000017.1:2940000-2982500 GCA_942486035.1 Porites lobata | reverse complement strand
ATATGACAAAAAACTGTGATAAGAACAACCAGCAGGGCTCAAAGTTAACTTTTAGTGCACTTGCAAAGCTTTGCTGGTAAGATTTTTTTTTCATTAGCAAACTTGTGAGACTACTAGTAAATTCTCTCCCTTTGTTTGGGAGACATGAATGATTCTAGCTCGCAGGTTATCAAAATCACTCGCACTTCGTGAGTTTGCAGGAGATAATTTTGAGCCCTGCATGATTAAAAAATATGGCGGCAGGCTAGAGTGAATTTGAAGTGATTCCCTTTTTTAAACACCTTTCTCTTGAAGTTGTTTGTAACGAGATGAAACTTATTCTGTGTACAGTCGCTGAAGCTTCCATTTCCAAACCTTTGATTATGTTTGATTGCTAAAGTGTTCGATTTCCAAATGTTTGATTGTGTTTGATTGGCGGAAGTTTTGGGTGAGTTTGACTACATGTGTACATGTGTACCCAGTTGAACGATTGGAGTTTGACTGGGTTCAAATACTGATCATTCGATTGACTATGCCAGGATAGAAATAGAAAATTATTGTTTAATTATCTGGAATTTATTATCACTACTATGTCTAAAGTAAAATTTAGGCATAAAGATAAGAAGAGAAGAATAATGATCACAGGAAAATAATATAAAATAAATACAATTTTAATCAAAGCCGGCATGTCCTTCTTTATGAAAGTTTTGAAAATACAAGAAAATAAACTTACAGGATAATGATGTTGATTTCAAATCTTACATCTATCAATTACGAACGGCAATTTTTTTAATCCTTCAACCTTTTGAGAAGGGAAAACTAGACTATATGCACTTTACATAATTTATTTATCCTTTAAGCTGCTTGTTTAGTCTGAAAGGATATAAATTTACCGAAAAATATGATTCACCAAACAGCATGTATAGAGCTTGACAAACATCGAAAGTCAATCATATTGTGCGTCCTCTGTTAAAACGTTTTACAATTCAAGACTGATTGAAAAACATGCCTCGATGCAAGCGCTCAACATAATTTCATACTCAACAACTAGATTATCAGCAATAAAGGTGCGTAAAGTACTCCTTCAGTATCGAAATAAAATGTATATAAGCATAAATGAAGCGGAAGGTTTCGAAGATAAGTGCGTTTAAGCAACAAAACATCATACATCTGTCCGTCGACTGTGAAAAGAAACCCACATCAAGGATATCTATTTCAACAAACTAATAAACTTCTTGAAGCGAAGCTATATCTAGACATAAGCTAAACTTTTAATAGTATTACACAGAAACCACTACGAACTAAATGTGATTGATAGGAAAACTTAAAAAGGACAAGTGGGGAAAGAAAAGTTATTTTTTTTAGCCCGAGCAGAGAGGTGTTAAATTACAGAGGAAGATCATACATGTATCACGCGTAAATATCAAGTGTGCCTGTACTTACTCGCTGAGCGGGAGTACCTAGATCGGTTGCGATGAAATAACCTTGCCCAGGACGACCCTTTAAGTTTTCAGTAGGATTTCCACGACTATCTCGCAGGTCCCTTTTCGTTCGCCGAAGAGGGACGCTATAACTTCCCTTCTTTGCAGCCGAGGCGATGTCGAAGCACAAAATGAGCAAGAGAAGTGCACGACATGATTGCGGGTAGATTTTCCGCATAGCGCGCTCCTTGAAAATCACGTTAAAATCCGATTGTGATGGCTTCTAACACCAAACTGTCCAAATGTCTTTACCCTAGGTAAACCCTTAGATGCCAATCTACGGTTATTGCTGTGCGCATTTTGAGTGAAGAAAAACATCTTCACGCCATCTTGGAAGTTTTTCAGCAAGGCGCGGTTTCCATGCGATCCGCAAAGGTCCAAGCAGTTCTTGCATCTGACTTCCGGTTTAAATCATCGGAGCTAAATATAGAGTATGAACTTTACGAAAAGTGAACATCATTTCTCTACAAAGTTTAAGGACATTTTCTTTAAGGTCTGCTGTTTCTGTAGACTTCCTGTTTTTGATATCGTTGTAAAGATCTACAAAGTTCAAACGTTTTGCTGACACCGGAAGTAGTTTACTGCTTCCGTATCACGTTCACGAAAATCGCGCTTACTTGCCGGGATTTGCATGGCAAAATTTGCCAAAATTGACAAACGTACCAAAGTTTTTAATAACACTGATAGCGCATATTGTATATTAATTTTGGGAAAATTGTGATTTGGGAAAGTTGAAGCTTTTTAGATCGACATCGCTGAAGGAAATTCTCCACTGAAGCAAAACATTGGTGCCGTGGAAGAGATAATCCTCTCGAGTTTGTTTAGTCTACCGACCGTACCTTTGAGAGAGAAATGACCAGAATAACAGAATAAAACTTGTAACTTTGACCTATTTGCAATTCAAAGCAAGAAGTACAGTCAAAAGTGGAACTCAATGCACTGTAAATGAAAACTGAACAAATAGCAATGAAAGACTGGGAAGTGGGAAATGGAAAAGGAACGAATATAGGCCCCAGTCCTTCCATCTGATACTCAATCCAATATGGCGGACACGTGTACAAATTATTCGCTTGAAATCACTATGTATTTGCGGGGAGAATGTCTCGCAAATGGTCAGGAATTTTTAGTTTGATAACTCATGAATGTTCTGGAAGACGTCGAAGTCGTTTTATAACATTTCCGTTCGCAACTACGAGCTTGAAGATCTTACGTAAGCTTGTACAAGCTCACATGGATACCCGGCATGCATATTAAGCTTGTAAACTTTGCTTTCTGTAGATATATTTTATAACGGATAGACTTCGGTGATATTTTTGAAGCTTACACACATGCTTAGGTTGTTAATGTCGAAAGGTAAAGCCGTAAAGCGCCTTGATGCCTTGGCTAACTGCCTCAGAGTTCCCCTGAGACCACTGTCGTCAGGTATGATAAATGCATAATTAATATATGAAAATAATTTTATGTATTGATCAAATCGAAGCTTCACTATTCCCCGGGCATACTCCAGGTATTTGATCCCTTTCCATTTATAGAGGGGAGGAGGGTAGAATTTGATACCATACCGTAAAATTCCTAAAATAAGCCCCTCAAAATATAAGCCCCCCAAACCGGTAACGCAAAAAACCCTCCGTCAAATCGCTCCTCCGAAGATAAGCCCCCCGGGGGTTTGTACTTGGAAAATTGCCCTGAAATACAAAGTAAAACAAAGCAGAAACAGTAAATTAACCTCCAACTATAAGGCTAGACCAATCGATTTTGAGATGCAAATGTCCCTCCGTAGATAAGCCCCTCCTAATATAAGCCCGTCCCAAAAATAAGCCCCTCTAAAAGGGCCTTTGAAAAATATAAGCCCTGGGGCTTATTTTCGGAATTTTACGGTATTTATTTGAATAAGTGCCCAACCTTGAAAATTGAATTAGCACCCACCTCAAATAAGTGCCCAGCCTCGAATAAGTGCCCACCCTATTCCACCCCCCCACTCCCTCCCACTCAAACTCAAATAAGCAATTGGCAAATTTTATTTATTTTTTTTAAATAACTGGTTACGTCAGTTTGCCATGAGAATTTTGCAATAAATTTATTCACCTGCGACTGGGGGATCTTCACTTAATCCATGAAGACCCTCAGTGGTACCAGGGGATTTGCATTGGCAGGTCTGAATTAATGTAGATGCTGTTCATTACTTATTAAATTTTGCTTCTTTGGTACAGAGACAGATGAATTTTCATTATGATAATTCCAGAAACAGTCATAGTGTTCACAGTTTTCTTTTAGAATAACTCTAATATTGACTGATGCAGCCTTAAAAAATATTAATCGATGTTACATCTTTATAGGCAACCATTTTGGTTTGTTTTGATTGAGCATAAGAAATGTCATTGTTTATTGAAACAGATAGCAGTGTTAGCATTGGAGATGTGAGTATCAAACTGAAGAAACCCTCATCTCCTGAACTGGTCCCAGTTAAATATGGTGAGTAACAAGTGATATATTTTCTTTAAAACAGTCCTGAAAGACTGATATTTAGTCAAGGTACCTTCAAGTTGTATGTCACCTTTCTTAGATCCACAGATAGTCCAAGCACAGAAGTCACAGTACATTGTATGAGAATCAAAAATAGTAATTATAAAAATATGGTGTACTTTTTTGTGAGGGAGGGGGTGAGGAGGGACATTTCAAAGTGATTCCAGCAAGTTTTAGTCATGCTTTTGCCCCCTCTATTAATAAAATGTAACTTTTTATATAATAGAAGGACTAATGTATAAGTACATTGTACATGACTAAAACTCACTGGAATTGCTCCAAAATGGCTCAAAATGCCAAAATAGCATGCAGTAGATAAAACATGAAGACAAAGTAAGGAAGTTTGCTGTATTTTTATTGCTTATTTTCACTCCTAAATACTGATCCCTAAAATAATTGAACTCTTCACAAAATATGATTCAAACTCTTACAGCTCCCTTTGCTTAACATGCATACATGAGCCTATCTGAAAATTAGGAGAATTTAGCAGTTCATTAGAGGTCGGATGAAACTGTTTCGCAGTAGATGACTGGACAATGACTGGACTGGATTGGTTCAATTCTTTAATCATGGTTAACTGGTTAGGGATAGCATTACAGGGGTTAATCCAATACGGTCTGATCGAGATTTTGTTACTCTTATTCCAGACACCTTTTTAACTCTCACACAGGATGCAACACAATATTGTCTTAGCACCCAATATTTCTTCTTTCTCTCTTTTTTTTAAGCAAGTGGAGAGTTTCCTCAGTATGTTCTAAAAAATTTGAGATGGATCATGCAAAAGGTATATTAATAACTATTAATAATAAATAATTAATTATTAGTAATTAATAATATTAATAATTATTATACCATGAATATTGTCAGTGCTTGTTGTATTAAGATATGATATTATTGTGCAGTGGAAGGCTTTGTTAGTCTCCTATGGACCCATTTTTGTCTCATCAAGAAAAGCTCTTGCTTGTAGAGGCAAAAAATGGCTGCATGAAATAGTAGTTTATATCATTTGTTAATGCACATTCTTTTAAAACAGGACAAACTGGGTCAGGATGTGTTTCTCATTGGATCTCCAGGACCATCCAGGAGACTACTGGCCATGCAGTACCTGGTAAATCTAATGATTAATAAATTTTTAAATATATTATAGTATAATAATATTTGTTTCTTCCAGGAAATACATGCTCTCTGATTGGTCTGATAAATTTACATGTCACTGATCATTTTTGTTTATAGTATCCTGTTTGTTCACATCATTAAATCATTAAGAGATACATACTGGTATCCAATATTATTGAAAATACCAGCCTATATATTCCAAGCCTTCCTCACAAATAATTCAAGCCTCTCCAAAAACCTTTTGAAATAATTTAAGGCTGAGGCTAATAATAATAATAATAATAATAATAATAATAATAATAATAATAATAATAATAATAATAATAATAATAATATAATCTATATAGCACTATCTACATTATATGCAGATCAATAGTGCTTTACAGAATAAAGATGTACAGATGTATATTACAAACATTATTAAATAGGAAATAATTTTTAAAATGTAGACCAAAACAAAATTTTGGCTGATCAGCATCAACAAATGCTTTGAACTACTTTGAAGTGAGCTAAGTGCATTATTTTGATTGACAATTTCTGGTCTGTGAAAATTTGAGGTTTAAAATAATTTATTCATCCTTTTCAGGAACTGACCAAGCGTGAGATTGAATACATTGCATTGTCACGTGACACAACAGAGTCAGATCTCAAACAGAGGAGAGAAATCTCATCAGGCACTGCATATTATGTTGATCAGTGTGCTGTGCGTGCAGCTACCAAAGGACGAGTGCTCTTGCTTGAGGGAATTGAAAAAGCTGAACGAAATGTACTACCAGTGTTAAACAACCTTCTTGAAAACCGGTTAGTAAGATCTGGAATTTACTTCATGATATTAATCTTCATATTTTGATTGTTATTGTTCTTCTTGAGAAAAGCTTTTGCTGAAAAGGTTTTTATTGGGTATCCATATGTTCGCTTGACTTACTTCCTACTGTACTTCTTCAAGGGAGATGCAATTAGAGGATGGAAGATTCCTGATGGCAGCTGAAAGATATGATTCTCTTTTAAAAGTAAGGCCACTGCTGACTTTGAGTGAATTTTACTTCTACGGACTAAGTAACATCTTCATCTACATCTATGTGAATTGCAGTATCCCTAAGGGGACATGTCGCAAGTTTACAAAAAAATAAATCAATAAATGAATCAATAAATAATCAATCAAAAACACAAGGCTCTACATCAATGTAACAATTCACATATTGATAGCTAGGGCCAGAGATGATTTTAACAACTGTTTTGTCTATGTCTTTAATCCACATTTCTAGAAATTTCATAATATATTATAGTAAGTGGGTCTTCGTACAAATATCAACAATAAGTAAACAATTGTTCACTTCATTTTTGGTGATGGGGTATCTGATCAGGGATCTTAACACCTTTCCTTTATAAAAGATCAAGTTTTGATAATTAAGACTTGATCTTGAACTTTATTATTATTCTTTAATACTGTTCCATTCGAAGTCGAGCCAAGTATAGTCCTGAGCATTGCTTATGGGTTTGAAATTAATGATATGTTCACACACATGCCACGTTGTTAAACTAGTTATTAGATAATGATTATATAATATCTCTCCCCGTTTCTTCTGCCCTCTTGAGAATTCTTATGATGGCGAATACAGGAGATTTCATTTTTTGATCTCTTTCCAGGAACATTCTGAAGAAGAGTTGAAAGCATGGAAGCTTGTGCGTGTGAGTGAAGACTTCAGAGTGATTGCTCTTGGGTTACCTGTGCCTCGTTACCATGGAAACCCTTTAGATCCCCCTTTGCGATCACGTTTTCAAGCAAGAGACATTCATCTGTTACCTTTTAAGGTAAGAGTTGAAAATACTTAGTCAAATGCATGTTATGTTCGTCTTTGAATTCTAATGTATTATTCATCCCTAAGCCCAAATAAAGGTGATATCTTTAATTTGTTTTATTTCCCCTTGGTTCCAAGTATACATTTTAACATATCAAAACTGGTCTATTTATATCTGTAGCAGTTGTCCTGTACATCCCTGGAATACATAGATCTATATTAATGTTTTGAACTTTTTTTTTCTTATAGGACCAGCTTGCTGTCCTGCAATCATCTTGCCCCCATTTACCACAAGAAAGGTTTGCAATAAACTTTCAAAATACTGTGGAGCCTCTTGTAAGTAACCATACAATTGCAAAAACTCAGTGGCCACTTTCAAGTATCGAAAAACAGGGGATCTATTCCAGGAAGAGGTCCAACCACAACCACTTTTTTGTGTTCTTCACACATTCTGAGTAGTGAAGTTCATAAAGCAAACACAGAGATCAGACTATGAGTCAAGTGGTTGCATACACTCTTTAAGAGGTTAAAAACATTGGAAAATTATGAAACCATCTCCCAAAAAGTGGTTGGGTCACTTTCAAGACGAGGTCGTTTACCAGTGGTTCCAACAGGATTTACTTACGTGTTATTTAATGACCAGTGATAGGTAATATACAGGTATCTTACCATCCAAATTTTTTAATACTGATTAATCATCCAAGTCATGCTGCATAATTTTGCACATCATCATCATCACTACCACCACAACCATCCTGTTAACCATCATCATCATCATCATCATATAAATTATCATCATCATCCTCATCATAGCCATCATGTCATTGATTGTAAGAGGACCCCAAGGATCTCTAAGCATTCAGCTCAGTCCTGGGTGGCGGAGTGGCGGAGTGTTGCTTGTTTTCTCAGGCTAGATGATCCTCAACTCTTTCGTTATCTAAGGTTATGTTTGTAATTTCCATGTAAATTTTGCGTCTGTAGGTTAGCACAAGTTGCCTCCTTTGCACACACCTTACAATCAACAGAGCTGGCTTCTGTTGGACTTCCAGATTTTCCAATTCACAATCTTGTAAATATTGTAAGAATAATGGTAAGTTTACTTCTGTTTTTTAATTTTTTGTACAAATGATAACTGAAAATATTTCAAGATAGAAAACACTTCAAAATTTGTACATGAGATATTAAACCTGGTTGCTTTGCTTCTTGATTCCATAATAGCTTCAGATAAAGCAATGAATTGCTTGCATACTTACCCCTAGTTTTTTGCAGGACATAAATCCAAAACATTCGTTGGAAGAACTCATTCACAGACTATATCCTCATGAACTTATACTTGGAGATGATGGGCAAAAAGTTGTCCAGGATGCACTCAAGGTGAAAACTGTTGTTATTATTTTTACAAGCTTATAACATAAATTAATAGTTTTGCTAGCGCTGTGCTAGGATATGTTATGGAGCCTACTTTATAGTAAAGAGATGATGACAAACTTAAAGTTCCAAGAGTGATCAACATCAGTTTTTTCCAAGTTTTTTTACAAGAGGGTTCACTAAGAATCCATCACTACCATGCCTACTATAGGAGCAGACTCGCCTTGCTGGACTTTTCTGATTTAAAGTGAAATTCTCTTTACAGATTGACTGGTCTGGCCAGTGAATCATGGCCAATGGTAAGCACTCATTTGCCAGAACTTAGTGGCCAGACCAGTCTAGTTGTAAGGAGAGTTCCACTGTTGATCAGGACTATTCAGCTACATGTAGATGACTTTATTCCTAAATGGTGTGCACAGTATTAATGGCTTTTAGTAAAAACTTTAGAGAACACTTCTAATATTTCATTTTCAAAATGACCAGTCTGGCCAGCCAGTTCTGACTTTTGGAATAAGTGCTCTTAGAGTACACAATTAACCTTCTATATTCCCCTCTTACTTTCTTTTGCAGACATTTAATCTCAATGATAGAAGCAACAAACCTTTGTTGACATCAGTTAATTCAATCGAAAAATTTACTGCGGATTCTTCAGTGCCTATGGCATCCGTGGAAATCAAAACAAAGAAGTGGAACTCTGTATTTCAGACTCCTGCTGGTAGTGAGGCAAACTATATAAAGAAGAACAGATCTGATGAACTAAAGGTGATACAACTGTTGATAATGAAATGCTATCATGATATTTGTTTTCTGGAATATAATGTGGAGTAACATTTTGGTAGTAAAACATGAAGCTTTTGCTAAATGAACAAAGAAAGTAAAGAACGCCAACCCTGTTTTGCACATTGTTTTACTCAGAGAAAAAAGTGAAAACTGGCAAAAAATACTGGGCAATGTTTACCAGGTTTAACAAGCCTGTGTGCAAGAAATCAGCGGGCATGGTTTCACTTGTTTTGCTATATCGAAAGGGGAAAAAATCTTACTATAAAGTGTCACAAAGATTTATATCATGTTACAGTACTTACATACATTATTAAAACCTGTTTAACAATGCCAAGAAAAATAAAACAAGAAGAAGAAATGTTAACAAAAAGATAGTTTCTCATGCATATTTATATTGTGTTTTAATTTTGCAGTTTGTTATGACAGAATCTCATTCCAAGGTGTTGGCAGACATGTTGGAGTCACATTCAGTTCATGATTTCTGTCTAGTGGGACCCAAAGTAAGAAAGATGAATAATTTAAAATTTATTTACTTCTGTTAATTTTTTTTTCATTTATAGTTACTTAACATAGAATGCTCTAGCTGTCTTATTAGCCTTTTAAGTCCCAAGAGTGGCCAACATCAATTTTCTCCTAACAATGTTCATACATAATCAAGTGGAAAGGTTACAAGGATTAATATGATGATCACGGAAGGGGAAATATAATGCTTTGATCTTTTAACAAAATACTCTCAATTAATTTATCAAGGAATAAATGGACATCAGTCTCAAGCTCTTGTATGTGGATAATGGGGCAGAAAGAGTTAATTTTCACTTGATATGATTTCCTGTCAAGTGACACAGTTGATTGATCATGATTTCTGACACTAGATATGAGACTTTGCTTTATATGAGACTTTGCTTTATATTATGTAAGAAGGCCAAGTAGGAGAGGGCCCTGGGAACAAGGTGACCGAAAACTGGGTAGAAATATTAGCCTGATTTTCAGACACTCCCAGTCGATGGTAGCCATGCGAGTGCGTGACCACAAGTGAGAGTGTGTATGACCAAGAGTAACCATGAGCATCCACTCAAGTGCATGGCTATGGGCACCCTAGATCATCTGAGAATCAGGCTGGGGGGAAATACCACTGATTTTTATTTTGTTGATCATGCGCTCGTTGACTTTATGTGGAGATGACTGGTTACGTTAATTTACCTTTTAGGGTTGTGGTAAAAGTGTACTGGTGCAGCAGTTTGCTGATTTTCTGGGTTACAACATTGAACCTGTGGTCCTCTTTCAGGTATATCAGTACTTAAGTTTGATGCGTGTGCAAGGTTGTTGTTGTTGTTGTTTTTTTTTATGTTCCGGTTAATATAATTGGCTGCCATCTTGGTCGCCTGAACTTTCAATTACATTTGCCACACTTAAGAAATAAGAACACTCACTAGAAGGAAACTGGACCAATGTAACGTTTGCAAAGACTTCTGGGATTGTTACTGGGACAGGGTGAAAAAATTAGTCAATAGCTGACTGGCGCATCCCTAGTTACTATCCCAGAGGTCTTTGCGAAAGATAACTCAACCCAGTCTCCACGATTCTAAAGTAGCGAATTACCAAGAAGTCAACAGGGGTCGTACAGGTCATGGAATTTAAGGATTTAATTGTCAGTCCTTGAAAGTCATGGAAAATTGAAGTTTGGTTTGGTGGATTAGTTACTGCAGATGACAAAGCAAGGATAACGTAGGATAAAGAGGAGTAATTAAACAGGGCGAACGGCACGCATTTTGGTGGATACTAGAGTTTGTTTCTGTTGAACTGTTTAAGCCCGGAAAAATAGGCTAAAACAAGTTAAGTGTTGAAAATTTTCGAAAATGAAAGCTGTATGTAAACCTAAGGTCATGGAAAACTAGAAAAAGATCATGGAAAAAGTCATGGAGGGCCACAAGTTTACCAGTTCCTAACTGTAATGTGTCACCCGCGGTAAATAAAGTTATTCATTCATTCATTCTTTCATTGATGGAAAGTCATGAAATTTTAAAAACTTGAAAGAGTACGGAATCAATTCTTTTTTTTCTTCCAATAAAACAGGACATGACAGCAAGAGATCTTCTCCAGCAGCGTATAACGCTGCCCAGTGGAGACACAAGCTGGCGATATTCTCCTCTGGTGATGGCTGCCCTTGAAGGAAACATTGCAGAGCTGGACGGAATTCATAGGGTAAACCCTGGCACGCTTGCTGTGCTGCAGAGGTAACTTGAGCAAAAGGAGAAAAGTGATATCTCCTCAATGGTACTAAGGGTGCTTTCCATTTGTCCGAACTGGCCGGCCAGACCAGTCAGTTAGCAAATGAAATCAGCTTTTTCCTAGGGGTTTTTCGTGAAAAACCATCTCCTTCGTGCGTGCTTTTTAGGATTTGACTACAGGTAACCCAGGCTGACTATTTGTGTCACGTACGGGTTTCATAACATGAGTAAATGTAGAGAACGTATGGGGCGAAGTTTAGGTCCGGAAATGTGCTAGAAAATGGAAACAAAAATCGATGAAACTTACCATGTGGCGAGTTGTTGTTGTCCTTAATATGTACACGAAGTTTCGGGAACATCAGTCTCCTTCATCTTTCCTACCTAGTATACTATTAATTAAGAGATACTGTAACCTCAAGGCTAGTCTACATTTAGGTAATGTTACACGGGACGATTCGCAGCGACGATTTTTAGTGCAACACAGCATCACAACATTTTTGCGACATTGTTTCGAATGATTGTAACATTTTTCCAACATTGCAACGCTGTGTTACGCTAAAAATTGTCCCTGCGGATCGTCTCTTGTAACAGCATTATTTTTTTTAAAGTCCATTTTACTTACTAGTCACTGATGTGAAACGTTTTGCCGTTCCACTCCATATTAGTGTAATCATCTACCGACGGTGTCTTTGTGATTATAGATAACTAGAACCCTTTCGGCTTTCTTTCCTCGTAGGCTCATCAGTGAGCGAGAACTTTCCTTGTACGATGGAACAAGGTTATTGCACCATGAAAGATATCAGATAATCAAAGAAGAAAATAATTGGACGGATGAAGAAATGGCCTCCAGGTAAGCTGGGGAAAGCTTTTAAAAGTCTAGCTAAGTTATAGCCATTTAATTTAAAGGGACTGTTCATTGGCTAGACATGATACAAGGACTGGTAATTGACATTATCATTCGATGCAATTTTTTTCCTTTTCATTGGCCGAGAGCCCACCAAGTGACCTGCAAATAACTGCTTACAAATAATGGCCTGCTCATGCGCAATGTCATCCAACTCTGTTGGCTGCAAATAATATTCTGCTCATGCGTGAATGTTCTCCTCCTTGCGATCGCTCTTGCGTGAAAATGGCAGATCGCTTCGCAAATGATTAAAAACAAACTCAGTGATCGAGTAATAAGACAATTATTGAATTCGGTTATCGCAAAATATCTTGATTCGGCTCGCAGATCAATTATTTGTGTCAGCCAATAATTGATCTCCCGCCACTGACAAATCACGACATTTTGCTCGTCCAATAATTGTTAAATAATATTTCATTTCACCGTAAGAAACTCTAGATACTTACTTACTTATACTTACAAAGTAAAGTTTAAATGGGGGTAAAACAACCATATTTTGCATCTGTAACTCGTGACAGTAATTAAACCGACAAACTTGGGGTCTACAGTCCGCTCACTTACCCCCCTCTCTCAATCAATGTTCCGTTTTGAGGGGTATTTAAGGGCCTGTTTACATAGAGGTGGGGGGCCCCAGGTAGGTGAGGTAACCCGCTTAGGTGGGGTAACCCGCCTGTCCATATAATCTCTCATATGGTCACCCCACCTATCACATAAACCTAATGAAATTAAAATCAGAGATGAGTACCACACCTACCTGAAGTCCCTCACTTCCATGTAAACGGCCCGGAAGCTAGTTAAAGGTACACAGAAAGGAGAAAAGTTAAAGCAAGGATGAGATGTCACCAAAGGTCGAACTCTGGACCTCGCGCACCAAAGGCCGGGCACTAACCAACTGTGCCATCCATGTTCTTGCATTTATGCGAGCCGCTGCGTGTTTTTACTCTTGTAGAGGCATCTTGTGCATTCATCCGTCATTCCGTATCATCGGACTTGCTGAGCCGCCAGTTGTTGGCGGAAGCTCTCAGCAGCAGTGGCTCAACTCCGAGCTGCTGTCCATGT
Source organism: Porites lobata (assembly GCA_942486035.1). NCBI lineage: Eukaryota > Metazoa > Cnidaria > Anthozoa > Scleractinia > Poritidae > Porites > Porites lobata. Next base: position 2,969,263 of record CALNXK010000017.1, on the reverse strand, counting down.
TTTTGTTCCATCATGTGCGACCATTATCCAGGCAGGAGGAAGCTCAAGTGATCTACGAAATGGTAAACACACTTGAGTCGCTTCATTGCGCAAAAGTCTGAGGAAACAGCCGACATTTCGCGACGTCACCATTGGTTTCCCCGCGAAATGACGTCTGAGGAACTAGTGCAGAAATTCCATACTGATGACGTGTCACTACCCAGATCTGACTAGTGCTTATGATTGGTTGAGGCAAATTTCCTCCGTGGCACGACCAATCAGAAGAATTTCCCATTTCTCGGTAGTGACGCGTCATCAGATGGAATTTTTGCAGTCATTGCTCAGACGTCATTTCGCGGGGAAACCAGTGGTGGCACCGCGAAATATCGTCTGTTTTTTGTAGGTTATAATGCTTGTGGTTTTTATTAAACCCTACGAACTGTTCATTTTCTGAAAGCTCAGTAGTTCCAATATAGTCGAACATAATGGCATAGTAAAAGGCAAAATCCAAATATTGCGATAAGCGCGATGAAAGTATGCCCTGTAAATAACTTCATTGTTAAAGCTTATTCAAAAGATTTAAAGCACGGCAAAAAGATCTTGAAACTACACTTGTTCGATTTTGCATAAGCATTTTCTTCAATTTCTGTTGGAATCAATTTCTCTTGGAACGACTGTAATACACAAGAAAACTGGGAACAATGGTTATGCAAACTATTTTGGGGGCGGGGGGGGATGTAAACATGGTGTATTGTTGGCAATGTGAAAATTGTGAATAGCGTCGTGTTACTCCCATTGTTCTCTTTGACATCAGGTTCCAGGTTGTCCCCATGATGTCATGGACAAGTTACTAAACCTTACAGACAAGTTACGATCGTCCAAAGATCCCACGGTACGTTGATGTTTCTTGGTATTCAGTCTTTTGGGTTTCTCTCCATCACATTACACTGAGACCACGTATGAACGGGTCCGGGCAAATTTTTGAACGGACGAATTTTTTATCTGTGCAACCAGTTTAATCGCAACCGTGCAAATTCTGTTACTGTAGTGTTTACACGAGTCCGTACGAATTTTTGCCAGTATCAGCATTAGAATGGATTTTTTTTTCACCAAAAGCGCGTAGCCCTGGTCAAAACATCTTGGGACACTCGAGGAAATTTGGCGCGAAGGCGCACTTTACTAAATAACTCATATTCTACCTCTCAAAAAAGCTTGGAAATGTTGTCATAAGAGCCCATTTCTACTGTCCCCCTCTTTACCAAGCAGTGTTGATTGTTTTGAAACAAAACTTGAATGCATCAAATCAACACTTCACCGGTTTTTGTGCTTTCAAAAATTTGTCCGGACCCGGTCTAGACGGGGTCTAGGACAAACCTACATTATGCGGACACACGCGGGACCCTCGCTAGTGTCCGCTTAATAAAGCTGTCCAATACAACGTAAATGATCTAATTGGCACCCACTCTGAAATAAACGCCTCGTCTACGATGAGCCTTTTTTAAGTATACGCCTATCTCTTTTAAACGCCCCCCTGTCTCATAGAAGCCCCCATGCCAGTTATTCTCCAAAATTCTAGGAAATAGCAAAAAGGATCAAGATCATTCAATGTACTGTTTCTTACTTGATTTTAAAACAAGGGTTTGAGCATTGCATCCTGTTTAATTTTAATTCAAAGTAAGGATAGACTGACGATGACTACCCTATCTATTAAACGCCCCCTCATTGACCCCCTAAAATTAACTATTAGGTCATTTACCGTATACAGGTTTGTGTTAGCACAGTAATTTCGATCCATATGAACTCTTGTATGATTACTGATCACTTTCAGGTTTCATCAATTGCATCGTCATTGTCAACAAGACAGCTTCTTCGTATCGCTCGTCGCCTGGCTACTTACCAAGCTGAAGATCTTGAGCATTCCATCCAAAAGGCTTGTTTAGCAAGGTACACAGCTTCACTTGCCTCTTCATAAAATAGGTCAGCCCGAGAACAGAACCTCGTTTTGTCTCCTTGCGTGAGGAGGTTAATGGTTGCCATGAACTGACTATCGACCAATCGTACCCATTCTCCCTAGAGTTTCTGAAGTATTTTTCCAATTTTTTTGTGTCTTTAACTTCGGTGGCAATGGACCTTTTAAGCTTGTATGTTTTGTTTTCCCATTACAGACCACATGATGGTACCCCAGAGAACTGTTTCTTTCAAATGTCGTCTTATTCACGTGTATCCACGTGCATGTGTATGCATAATTAATGAAAAGACAAAGGGCAAATTCCCTGGAGAACATCACGTGGTCTGAATTGGGAAAACAAAGCATACAAGCTAAAAAGGTCTATTTGGAGAAAAATTCATCACATGTTATTTATGAAAATCACAGGCTAAGGATGTTTGTTTTGACAGGTTTTTACCAAGACTTGCTGCCTCCTCGCTAGAGAAGATTCTGGATGAATCTGGAATACACATCGACAAAGCCGCTATCGAACACGAACAACAAGAAAATAGTGATTTTACATGTAAGTCAAGTTCTAACCGCTTTTAAACGCATTTGAGGATCTTTCCCCACCTAGGACAGGTTGAACAAATGACGTTATCCCATAGTGCCTCTTAATTGGCCAAAGTGTGAAATACCATAACATTCTTTACAGTGCTGTTTGGGTGGTGCTTCATGTCAACCTCACTTTTACATTTTCTTTTCTTTTTTTTTTCATTTTACACGAACTGCATGTGCCGTTCATACAAATTTTCTAAATGCTGATGCATTGCACGTGCAAATCGTGCAAAGCCGAGATAAGATATTGCAAAAGTCGGGTTTATATGAAGCACCACCCGGTGGGAAATTAAAGAATATTATGGTATTTTAAACTTCACCCAATGTTCTTCATTGTTTGTGGGGTAGTACGCGCGTTGGAGAATCCTCTCCCGTCTGGTGCCGTCAGTCACGCGCGTGTCGGCATTTTCTTCTCTCGTGCGTTTCGCTCGCACGGGCGAACAAAAAAAAGACTCGGTGTGCTTACCGTTTACACAGACCACCCAGGTGGAAATCTTGTGCATAAAAATAAAACTTTGATATTTAACACGGTGGGAGAACGACCCTCTACGAAATATATCCAAACCAGCTAAACAGACTTAAAATATGGTAGAAAAATCGCATCGCCTCAAATCACAGCCCATGTTTTTTGTAGCTTCCCATACCGAATGGCGCGAACCATCTGATTTTTCAACCGGAATTTCCGGTTTTTCATGTTAGAAGTAAGAACTTTCGGTGTCTAGAAAGGTAGTTTCTTAAGGCACTGTCTCGGTGGACCTCATTGTCCAGTGTTCTAAGGAATTATTCCTTTTCGTTTTTTGATAACTTTTATTTTCATCAGGTGAAATAAAAGATGGGAATCTTCATATTGGTCGGACAGAAGTACCGGTTTATAACCCGGAAAACAGAACTAAAGTTCCCGACGTTCTTTTCTATGAAAATCACCAGGTAAACGCTTAATACAGTGTAGTATATACTATACTGTAGTTGGATGTTACTAGGGAGCTTTAGCAATGACGACGGCGACGGCAAGGAGAATAGCAGAAAAGCAATGGGCTTAGATTAGCAAAACAACAACTTTGCACTTTGAAGGTTCATCACGCTTTTATGTACATTTCTGTTCCGTTGTTACACGACTACGAGGTGAAACTTCCTAATTTCGTGTTTTATGAAGGACGTGAACACGACAAAACGATTTATTTATTTCTTTTTTTGAACTTAGATACAGTCCTTTAGAATTCAACACCAGAAAAATTCGCCAATATTTGTCAAATTGAACGAGATGGAATAAAAGCGAAGAAGTTTAAAGCAGCGCGAATTCACTTTTTGGGTGACGTTTTCCCTGTCATCGCCGGGACGGCAATAATGAGTACAGGGAACAGGAAAATGAAAAATGGGAACTGACAAAACAGAGAATGGGATGTGAAGTTACTGATAGGGCTACAGTTTAACTTAGGTTTTGTTCTCATTTTTCATTTTCCCATTACCCGTTCTCGTTCTCCATTCTTGTTCCCCGTTCCCCGTTTCCCGTGTCGCGTTTTCAGTGTCCCATTTCCCGTTCCCTGTTCCCCTTCCTCCGTTTCCCGTTCTTCGTTCCCTGTTCCCTGTTCCCTGTTCCACGTTTTAGTAAAATCTTTCGTAGTTTTAGAAAATCCGGGTGTTCTTCTTATTATCGTGTTGTTGTTTTTTTTGGTTTTGCTCTTCCAGCATCTTAGTGTCATGGAAGATATGTTGAAGGACTTCATGCTTGGCGAGCATTTACTTCTTGTCGGGAACCAGGTAGAGTAATTATCATTTTACCTTTTTTTCAAATAATACTTAAACAAGAGTGGATAATGGGACAGAGACAAAATTTGGCCGAGTAAAATTAATCGAAAATGAAGAACTCCTTATGTTATGGACGATAATGGCAAATTATTGGTGGAAGTGATCATTGTTACTTTGGATGCTGTCGCGACCGTAAATGTCCTCAAAGCGAACAATAATGACGTAAATCTTGTCAATAGTCGAACTGTAAATTGTGCATGACCAGTAAATCGTCGTCTCGTTTTGATAGAATAAACAACTCGACCGCGATTACTGGTATTGTCATGTTTTATCACTTGTTTGCCCCCAACCCTGAAATACCACGTGACATTGCTATTATTCCATGGATCCTAAAGGGCGTGCAGAGATAGCAGGTATCGTGAATAAGGTCTATTGATGTATCTTTTCATTCCAGGGTGTTGGAAAAAACAAGATTGCTGACAGGTTTCTGCACCTTTTAAATCGCCCAAGGGAATACATTCAACTCCACAGGTACAAGGCTGTTTTTAAAAGTTATACTCGATGATGCCCCGCAAACTCTTGTCAAAGTCACAAGATGTTCTTCCTTTTTGAAGTTAAATGTGACTGACAATCGACTAGCTCTTTCGTCACTTCGAAACAGACGGGCAGGAATAAAACACTTTCAGAACAAGCTAACGTAGAAAACAAAAGTCAGGCCTTTTCAGAAAAGTCCTCCCTATTGTCAGTTCTTGTCAAAAAAGAAATGAACTTTTGCCACGATGTTCAATGTAGCGCAGTTTACTATTGATAAATTAATGAGTTATGAATGCCTCCTAATGTGAATTGGAGAGAGACCACCACTCCTGTGACTACGTCCCCAACTGTTTGTAAACCGTGTGTGGGCTGTTTGACGACTTGCCGAATTTTTCAGTGAATAAGATCGGACGGGGTGTACATTGTAGCGTCCTTATGCCAAAAGACTACAAAGTCTGATCTTTTACGGACGTCACTACGAAGATAGCACTCTCTCTTCAGTTCATTTAAGGCCCTGGGTGTTGAATCGGCCGAGACTTGAACCTGCGGCCTCTTTTTTAGCAGACCGACGCTTATCCAACAGTTAAGTATGATAGTCGGGGTGAAGGTAGTCCTAAATAGGAGGACTGTTGTTCACACATCCTCACAACCTGTACGGAAGCCAAGTGGTTAAAATAAATATAGCCCTTATCTTGCTTCTCCATTGGGTAGGGCTAGTTTATCCGTCTCCAGAGAGCTAAGATCTTGGATCATCTGAAAATAGGATATAGCCTTAAATTTTTAAGCAGATTGTATGTTCCTTTCTTAATACCACAGGGATACTACAGTCCAGTCCCTCACACTGCAGCCGAACGTTCAAGATGGAGTCATAATTTACGAAGATTCGCCGCTGGTTAGTTGTAGCAGTACTAAGGACACGAATGTATTCATGCACAATTCTAAGGACGTAGTCCATTTAATTAGCCTGAGAAAAAAGCCGACCTTTCGTGACGCCACCTCTGCTTTCCTGGCGAAATGACCTCTGAGAAACCAGCGCAGAAATTCCATACTGATGACGCACCACTACCCAGATCTGGGTAGTGCTTCTGACTGGTCGTTGCTCCAACCAATCACAAGCGCCACTAGGTTCTGGGTAGTGACACGTCATTAGTGGAATTTCTGTAGTCGTTTCTCAGACATCATTTGGCGGGAAAAAGAACGGTGTCGTTGGCGGCTGTTTTCTCAGGTTAATCGAATTTATTTCGTTTCGTGTTTTAACTTTTCCAGGTTCGTGCCGTCAAATTTGGCCATGTTTTGGTCGTGGACGAGGCAGACAAGGCGCCTACTCACGTGACCTGTATATTAAAATCTTTAGTCGAGAGTGGAGTGATGGTTCTTGGAGATGGTAGACGTATTGTGACAGGTAATAAAGACAACTGGATTCGAGGACTAGGACTAGATTTTACCCAAAGTTTTCTTCGCGTATTCTAAAAACAAGGCTCCCCGAAAAGCATAATTTTACGTGTTGTTTTACCAGAAATGTTAGCAGGGTCAGTTATTTTTGTTGAAGGAGGCTAAGCCCTCTTCTGATCGTAGACTGATAAAACTTTCTAACATTTTATAACTTGTTTCCGTTACTTCTACGTTTTCGCTAAAACCAGTTGTAGAGTGATGACGGTTATCGCGTTTTCCCGCCAAAATGACCCTGGTTCAAGCGCGTTCACTACTTCTAGTAGTCGTCCTTGTCTTAGTTTCTAGATATGTAATGTAACGTCGCAGATTAGTGAAATATCAATTAAATTGAATAAATTTCTCGGGTAGTTGTATAACTAATCGCCCCTATATCGAGAGGCTGAAATTTGACATGTTTTTACTCTGCAGGAGGTGAAGCAACAACGTTGCCAGAAAATGCTATCAGAGCCCACCCTGACTTCCGTATGATCGTTCTGGCGAATCGTCCGGGATTTCCTTTCTTGGGAAACGACTTTTTTGGATCCCTTGGTAAGAGTTTTTTCAGTCAAATAGAAGATTTAAGTCTTCAACTGTTTTGCAGACTTCTGTCAGGCTCACCTTTTACATGTGTACCCAGCTTATGGAGGTGGTAGCGCACAGCACAGCAGGTTTCAAATTTTAAAATAATTGAGGTACCGCGTTTCTCGCCACTTCTCAACGCAATTTTTAATACAACTCGCCTTACAATTTTGTTGCGACACAAGTTGTGGATACCTGTCTTGTTCCCACGCGTTTTTTTGCTGGCAACAAGTACTTACCTTGATTTTGATTGGTTTATTTTGCCTTTTTCCCTTGAGTGATGCCGCGTGCCTCAAGTACTTGTCTCGAGTTTTGAATGGTTTATTTTCTTCTCTATGGCGCTCGTGACTGGCCCGGATGGAAGACGTTGGCCAGAGTATGAAACGTTACTTAGGGCAACACCGCCTAAACTGAACACGTCTTGCAACGTTTTCGGGGGGCGGGGGAACAAAGTCATGTGAGCAAGTGGTTTGGATTTCTTTCCAATCGCCCAGGTTCGATATATTAAAATGCTAACATGACTCCGAGATCAAAAAGTCAAAACTGAAAATTTTTAACGACTCCATTGTCTCGCAATTCGCAGAGGAGACTTGAGCACAAAGAGAACCAAACAGAATACAGAAAAATGACCAGAAAGTCTGGGAGTCATGTCAGAATTTTAAAACATGTATATCAAACCTGGGCTGTTGTTCGAGAAAGTGGGCTGATTCTTCAACCTTCTCGTATAGCAAAAATGCAAAACCGAGGAAAATGCAACATTACTTGCAGCAGTCGCTTGAAGATCGCTCTTAGTATCGTAGCATAATACCGTACACACTTTCCTTCTTTCCTTCATCTCAGGTGATATATTTAGCTGTCATGCGGTGGATAACCCTGACTTTGAGTCGGAAATGGTAAGAGGCTATTGCTATTTACCCTTTTAGCCCTAAGAGTGTTCAGCATGAAATTTCTCCTTGTTATATCAATGCCCTATAAAACAGATGGTGATGAGAATTAAGGACATGATCACACAAGATACAATGATTTGATACTTCAACAACTTCTCACTACTACTTTTATAAGAAACGTATAGGGACAGCAGATGGGAATTTGAATTTTGGTATTTGCGCTTTAAGGGTTAAGCACATAACTCCCTTCAATGAACATACCAAATAAGAAAATACACTTTGTCCGCTTCAGTAGCACACTGTTCACGCGCTTTTGGGTGAGTGAGGGCAAGACGGAAATAGACGGTATTCAGATACTTAAGGCTAAATTTGTGTGTACCAGTCCTTAGTCCTGGAGATATCTATGAATTGGCTGTGTTTGCCTCTTAAAGAACTCCCCTTGTATCGTTGTTAGCGGAAAAAAAAAGGCAATACAACAAACACACGAGAAAGAGTGTTTCGGCGTATGTCAAACACTGAGAAGAGAGTTGGAACAACGTTGCTCAGTAAAGTATTTCTTAGCGAACTTCGAGGTGCTTTGATATTGCGATAAAACACTGTTTCGAGCGTTTGATATTAATTCTCAAACAAAATGATTTTGAAACAGAGATCAGATATCCAAACTTAATTCAGTGATTTTAGCACTGTTTAACCAAAGAAATTTTAAAACATCCTCCTGTTTCACGTTTTCTCTCCAGTCGATGTTGCGTCAGTACGGTCCCAGCGTTCCAGAGGAGCTTCTTCATAAGCTGGTGAATGCTTTTGGCGAATTACGATCCCGAGCGGATCAGGGGCTCATCTCCTATCCTTACTCCACCAGGGAGGTGGTCAGTGTTGTCAAACACTTACAGGTACGGCTACTATTACCTGTTTTATTTCCTGGATCATTGGGCCCTTGTACTGCTCAGTAACTTAAATTTAAATGAGGCTTTTCTTTAGGATTTCATCCACAGAATCAAAAGTCAGAACCGCCTTGTACAGCGTGATCAACAGTGCCACAGGAAAGTACTGCTTAGTAGCTTCCATTTGAGTGGTAACACTTCAATGTTTCATCCACAGACTCAAAAGTTAGACTTACCTTGTACCGCATAATAAACAGTACCACAGGAAAGTACTGCTCAGTATCTTTTATATAAATCGTCATACTTTAAGATCTCATCCAGACTCAAAAGTTGAATTAACTTTGTAACGAAATGATAAACATTACCATCGGAAAGCACTCCTCAGTACCTTTTATTTGAATCTGCACACTTAAGGATTTTCTCCACAAAAATCTCCATTTGTGCGTAGGGAAGGTTTATTTTAATGTCTATTTGTAGCGGTGTACCGGCGAACTTAATATTTTCGAAAACTACTGTTACGTTAATCTTAACAAGTATTGTTTTTGTTTGAAACAAGCCAACCGCAATGCAATTTAATTTTCGTTTGCAGGCTTTTCCCAACGAAGGCTTGGCAAATGTCGTCCGCAACGTGTTCGATTTCGATTCATACCACCCGGAAGTGAAAGAAGTTGTAACGGAAGTAATGCATAAGCACGGGATCCCTGTGGGAGCTTCTCTGACAAACATCAACCTTTCCAAAGAGTAAGAATTGATGATCCGAGCGTTAAAAGAAAACCTAAGGAATAGATTGAGAGTTGGATCCCCTTATGAGTGGTTTTCGAAAAAGTATCATAACGTATAGATTTAGCCAAGGCCAAATAAGAAATATCTTTCTTAAGTAAGGGAAAGCAAACTGAATTTCACCTTATAAACCAAAAACCGTTCAGCGGATAACTTTAAAAAATACGTTACCTCAATGAGTTGAATACCTGAGCTCACGATACAGTCATGTAACACTGGTCAGCGGATACCTTTTTTGACAGTTGTCAATTGACCATAATATAGATGTCCAATACCAAATTTAAACAAAAAGATTATATGCCTTGGACTTCTAGCTAGTTAGTGTGCCATTTCCCATCCGCTAACATGGAAAGGTGGACGTGCGTACGGACGATTTTGTCAGAAAGTAAAATAGATGACCAAATTTTCCTATCAATGGTGCTCCGATGCACGCGCTTCGCGCGCGCGAAAGCTCCGCCAATATGGAAAGCTAAGTAGCCACTCGCAAATCGTAGATAATATGGACCTTAAAATCCGACAACGGCGACGCCAATGAAAACTTTGCTGAAAAATGGACTTCGCTTCCTTTGAAACTTTTTCGCCCCTTTACCAAGTCACCCAGTTACTTGAAAGTAGGGAAGTTAGGTTGGGACTGAAGAGAGGGGACCGCGTCCGAGTTCAGAGAGAGAGAGTAAAATTCATCGCCTTGCCGTTCCCGTTCTCAAGTCAACTCAAAATTTGGACATTTGTAGTTTCACGTCGTTGTTCTTCAGGGACGGCAAAGAAATGTAGAAAAAAGCGTGATTCAGAGTGCTCATAAAATCTGTAGCGTTTTAGATGTTCCCGTTGTCGTCGCCGTCGATTGATTAGGTTGAGTTAGCAACAAAACGGGAACGTCTGTTGACGACTGCGCGCGCAAATCAAACAACTGAATTGACCAATGGCAGAGCGGCAATTGGGTACCGGAAGTCGAGTTTCGTCCTTTCCGGGCGCTTACCCGTCGTCAAATGACGTTCCCGTTCTGTTGCTAAATCAGCCAATTTAGTACACTTACGCAACAGGACGGGAGAGGAAAGAAGACGGCAAACCTTGTGTGACAAGCGTGACAATAATTTTGTTTGAAACAACTTTTCGCCAAACTTCACTTTCCTTTAAACAGATCTTTTTGTAAAGAACCAGAAAACATTGGTTTAGTTGAAGATCACGACAAAACACGCAAGTAATAGCCCTGTCACGTTTTTCATACACAAGTGTTTTGCCGTCTTCTTCTTTCTGCAGTCCTTTTGCGTTAACTCACTATTGATTGTAGTTAACCGCCTTATCCCATAACTACCTTAAAATTTTATTTACCAAAAAAATGTTTAACTTTCCATATTTTCAATTCCCCTTTCCTTCATTTCCAATCCGGCTCAGGTTCGAACAACATTCATTTTCTTAGGACTAATGTTTTTAAGTATTCTAATTTTTCATTCACTTTCAAACGTTCGCCTTTGATCCGAGTTGTAAAAGACTTATTTAAACACAAGTGAATTTGTAACTGGGTAAGCTTCAGAGGCAGAAAAAGATAATCAAATTGGGGCTAGCTGACCTACTGTACCAAGGGTAGTTTACCTAATTGTCAAGTTCGTCATCTGTATATAATTGTAATTGCGTCGTTAAGGATTTTGAATAAAGAAAGAAAACTCTGTTGTCAATGCCTCTTTTGTGTCCTTTCTCGTGTGTTTACCCTGTATTCGTTTCTAAGTAGCGCTATTTACCGACAGTAAGGATCAAAGGAGGCGTTAACCAACCAGAGTTTCTCTTTCTGTTCGATGTAAACTTCGGTTAAACAAGGATCCTTTTCATGTTGTGTCCAGGTTTCCTCTACCTCCTCCAACCCTGGTCTCTACCTGGCAAATCCCTGGGGACGAAGATGGCTTCAATGCTGGAATCAACTGCCCTGTTGAGGAAAGAAGACTTAAGATTAGGGTATGTTTGGATTGGTGTCGGAATTTTTGCCAGACACCGCATAGGCACGTTTGAAAGAAGTTTTCAAGAGAAGCTACTCTACGAAATACCGAAGATTTACTTGTGTGATTATTAGCTTCTCACGGATGTATTGGTCCTTTGCAGAACTTGGTCATGGAATGAACGCTTGGATGGCTTGCCATCCAGCGAGCCGTTGCTAACTGGTATCCAAGCACGTGACCAAGTTCTGTAAAGGGGCCTACTCAGGGGTAATGCCTTGCATGTTAACTGGTTATTTGGTTAATTTTCGTCTTGCATATCACACGTATCAGTGCCGGATCCAGACCTTGAGATAAGGGTGGGAGGAGGGGGTGGGGGGCGGCGATCATTCAGACCCTGTGATAAGGGGGGGAGGGAGGCGGTGTCCAAAAAGGTTTTTCGGCCCTTCGGGCCTCAGTAAGTTTGCTTCACAACCGTTTTTAGTGTCGTCACGCAACGCTCCTCCTGTGGGGAGGAGAGTTGCGTGACGACACTAAAAACGGCTGTGTACCAGACTAGGCTTCATTTTGGTCTAAAGATAATTGGGGGGCGGGCGCCCCTCTCCTGAATCCGCCACTGCGTATTTGACACAAATCCTTGTCAGTGTGACATTTAGGACACGCATTGTTTTTAATATGCGACTGGAAACGAAACGACTCTTTGAGTTGCAACTGTAACGCAAGTCATGTGGCGAATGTGAAGCTTTTTTAACACAGAATATTTGGAACGCAAATGGTTTCACAAATTTCAGATTTACTAATCTGACTTCTTAAAGCTTCCTTAAAGCTCTTGTCTCTTGTAGTTCTTATTTAGTTTAAAAATGTGTACTTTCCCAAAACTAGGGAAAAAGTCATTTTTGCAAGTATGTAGCTTTCATTTGTTTTGATTACCCTTTGCTTCGCAGGGCCCAATGGCTGTTGCCATAACTTCCAGGGAAATTGAGCGAGTCAATAGTCGTTCGTATGGTTTCTCAGAACAAGTGGGACACTGGGATCTACCGATGCACGAGGGAGGGGTGGTCATGGACGTCGCTGTTGGGCCTGGTAAGATGTTTTAAGGGCGCAGGGATATGTGGGAAGGGAATCTTTTGTTCCCATCAAACAAAGTGCCATTCTTGGGATCTCGGGTGTAAGTTTTAAAGTAGACGTGTTGCAGACTTTTCTTCGAGAAATGACTATGAGTAATCTCGAGGAAACGGAAAATTAAGCTTGGGGTTACCGAGATATTTAAACCCTGTACGAGTGAAATATTGTCAATGACAGTAAATGAGGGCTAGTGGGGAACTTAACCACCAGACGTTCTTGATTCACGGACGGCATGGCTGGCGGCGCAGAACTGGATTGGGGACGCGGTTTACGCGCCAAATGCAAATCATTAAGCACACCAACGTGAAACGATCACGAACGCCTACAGAATAATTCATTTGAAAATGTCTTTCAAAGATTTGTTTCTTTCTTTCGAAGAAAACATGATTTCAGGCGAAGAATTTTTACTTTTGTATGACGAATACTCTTTGAAGAACCCAGAATTTGAACCTCTGGTTTCAGCCTGAGAACTCACGTTTTGAAGTCCGTGACCGCAACTCAAGAACGTCTTGACATGCTGCAAAAATACTTCCGGTTGGCGTCCGTGGTACCAAGAACGTCTGGTGCTTAAGTTTCCTAGTGGCAACCGACGACGTGTATGTTAACTCTCCCTCACTGTCATAGAACATTTCTGAAAGCGCCGAACACTCATTGGGGCTATGCACAAAGATATTGCTGTTTTATTTCAGTTCTGTTCTGAAGCCATTAATCTGTACCTTGATCCTAAAATAAAATACTCTAGCTGTATAATTATAAATAGGACATCAAAAAAAATTCATCAGGGAGCCGACTAACCATAATAATTTTTTGGTGATTATCGCAGACATGGCCTTAAAACCATTTTTTCAAGTTTAGATCTATGTCCTTTCTTACCATCCGTAAAAATAGACGACAGAAAAAAGTTTTAGTGCCCAAATATAGTCTTTAAAAGTAAAAGTGGACCATAATTTTTGACATTTAGGTGATATTAAGCCACGTTTTAAGTTCTCAGTTAGTGTCCCGACATAGTTTCTTTAACCACATTATACTCGTTTTACCCCTCTAAGACCCTGTTTACATGGAGTGGGGGACCCCGGTCTAGTGGGGTAAGTTTCTTTTGTTTTGTGTCCCCCAGAGCGTGAAAACAAAAGAAACCAACCCCACTAGACCGGGGTCCCCCACTCCATGTAAAGAGGCCCTAAGAAACACATTTTGTTTTGAATTTGTTTCTAGGGGGAAATAAGGGAGACTGGGTCCACATCCTGGCATTTAACCCAGTCTCACTCTACTCACAACAGACCAATCAGGATTCAGTGTTGTGTATGGACCTGTATAACCTGTTTCCAAGATCTTATTACCCTAAACCCTCCCTCAAAATGGCTGCTTTAGGAGGGGACCTTCAGGGCCAGGTGCTTATTCACGAGCAGGACTCTAATTCACTCTATCTCTTGAGCCCTTTAAACAAGGAACTTCGTTCTCTGAATTTTAAGTCCATTGTTGACAATACCAAAGAAAAACTAACGCGCCACTTTTCGATTGAAAAGGGCAAGTTTGTTATGAGCTCAGAGTTTGCGCACGAAAACAAGATTGTCGTTTACCAAGAAGACAGTAATAAAATGGATGTAGTGGATTTAGTGGACGGAACAACACAGCACATTACCATGCCATTTGTTATCGGAAAGTTTCACCCTTTCTCACGTGACCTGTGGCTCGTCTGTGAGACTGGGACCGACCGGAAGTACCTTCTTACAAAACCATACCCAGAAGCTCTCGTGCCTTGCGTGCTTCATCCAGTTACAAGCAATAACTTGGACGGAGTAGAGAACGAAGACTGGAAGTCGATATCGACTCGCAGCTTACCGCCTGGGGCTCTTTCTTCGGCAGTTGGAGAGGAGAAAGGATCGAAAAGTAATCGATTGCTGGTCGGATCCGAAGACTATGCTACGATAGCTGTGACTGAACCTGATCGGCTCCTTGAGAAGTCACCGGTTAGTTTTTACTCGTTTAAGAAAAAAAAGGAACAAGGAAACACTACTTCACAGTCAGGTGAGTATTACTATCAGAAACAACTCGAAAACCTCTGTGGGGTTGGGGGGAAGAGAAGAGGTACGAGCAAGGGTACCATGTTTCCAGTCTTCGTGGCACTTAACGTTTGAAGCGTGTAACCTCCTCCACTGCACACAATGTTGCAGGCAATGTTTGCAGCGTGTAGCGAGTCTACTGAAAAATGCTGCGCGCAAAATTTTGGGCAATGTTGCACCATGTTTTTAGTCCTCGTTTTACGTAATGTTGAAGCGTGTAGCCACCTCCACTGAAATATGCTGTACTCAATGTTGCAGAGCAAGTTAAAAACCACGTTTCCAGTTCTCATTACACGTAATGTTGCAGCATGTTGCAACCTCCACTGAAACAAGCTGCGCACAATATTGGAGGCGATGTTGAAACCATGTTTCCGGTCCTCGTTGCTCGTAATGATGCAGCGTGTAGCCACCTCCACTGAAACATGTTGTACGCAATATCGCAGGCAATGTTGCATCCTTTTTCCAGTCCTCTATGTACCTAATGCTGCAGCATGTAGCAACCTCCACTGAAACACGTTGCCCAGAATATTGCAGGCAATGTTGCGCCATGTTTCCAGTCCTCGTTGCCCGCTATATTTCAACATGTAGCTGGTCCATTTAAACGTGGTGTACGCAGTATTACATGCAGTGTTATGCCTTCTTTTCGGGTCTTAACACCTCCAATTTGTATGCAATTTTAAAATTGTTTTTAGAGGTGATTTTCCTTTCCCCGTTGTTTCCCATTGCCAAATTGCATTTTATTTAACTTTTTTTCACTTAACATTTTTGAATTTTACTAAACGAGGCCTTGATTGAGCGTCGTTAAAAAATTTGATTGAACGGGTGAACGTCGTTTAACGTTGTTCAATGCTGCCTGTTGACTGAACCGTTTGATTACAACTTTCTTGTGAATAAACCTTCTTTCTTCCTCATTTGACATCGTGGCAAAACAATTTCAACACGCTTTAAAATTATGCAGAAAAATAAATGACCAATTCAGGATTTTTTTTCACTCTCAGAGCCCAAGGTGATACCACCCATTGACCAATTTATCTCGGAGGACACAGTCCCTCCCATTTGTTTGCCCGCCGCGGCTCAAGTTGTCCGTCTTGTCCCGGGCTCTAGCGTTCCAAAGAGCGATAATTCAATACGGAAAGACGAATCGGAAGATGACGATCCTCGATACATCAGGCCTCAAAGCCCGCTGGGATACCTGGAGGTTGCGGATGTTGGAAGAAGGTAGGTTTTATACTTGATCTTCTATCTATCGATATTTGCCGTTGTCACAATGTTAACGTTTCTTTTCCAAACAAGCAATTTAAAGTAATTTAGCCAAATTCAGCTATTAGGAAATGGCCACCAAATTAAGTGAAAGTACATTTAGGGCCTGTGTACACGGAGGTGGGAGACCCCAGGCAGGTGAGGTAACCAGCTTAGGTGGGGTAACCCGCCTGTCCATATTGTCTCTCATTCTAATTTGATCACGTTTACATGATACGAGGGTTGACCTGCCGAGGTGGATTGCCCGGTCTGCCTGGCCGGGTTACCCTCTTATCCGGGGTTGGACTCGTGTTATATAAAATTCGTGCCAACTGCCTTTGGCGAGGCTTTGATCATTAAAAGTGACAACAGAAAGCCATAGCACTGACAGGTTGCAGCAAGAGCAGAAAGTGAGAGTAGAAGAGCACTAACCCCGATAGCACGTCGTTTGCCAGGCATTCAACAACAACAACAACAACAAGCTTTATTTGCATGACCATACAAGTACATACAGTATTGCAAAAGCTATTTATAATTATGTTTTAGCAATAAGAACTAAAATTTAATCACTGGCCAATTAAACTACTTTGTTAATACTCAATAATTCAATAATCTTGAGAAAGTGCACCCCGGGACGGCAAGGGTTGTTGCATGTAAACGGGTGGTTTTTTTTACCCCACTTGAGCGAGTTACCTCACCTACCCAAGGTCCCCCACCTCTACGTAAACTGGGGCCGGTTTCTCGAAAGTCCCGGTAACTTTTCGGGCCCGAAATCAAATATTCAAATCGAAATATCAAGAAAAAAAGTGCCGGTCCTGGCTAGCAAACGACTGCATTTGTTTCATTAACGGATAGTTTTATCATCTTAGATGCCAAGATATTGAAACCTCTATCTTGCATGTAAACAACAACAGCTTTGCGGGCCCGTTAATTATCGGAACTTTCGAGAAACAGACACCAAACCCTTAAGTAAACACGACAGGTACAGATAGACATGGTTGAAGAGTATTGAAAGAGATTGCAATTTAGGCTTTCGGAAACTATAAAACACGTCTGTTTTTCAAAGGTTATCACTGTTCTAGTCTGCGGTTAGCTTAAAGACGTGTGCACTTGTCAAAGTGTAAATCTCTTACATCATTATCATTGCAGCTTGCCACTTAAAATAATGACGCACTGGAGACATATATTAGTCATACAGCCGTGATTTTAGAATTAATGTCTTTACTTTTGGTAGTTTCAAGTAAGAAATTAGCAAACCAGTCCTTTCCAGCAAACAAATCTGAAACCAGAGAATTTTTATATTTTTGCAGATCTGTTCGTTACATTCCATTCCCAGGCCGTCATGACCTGCTGCTATACGCGCGTTTGGCGGGAAAACCAGTAGTCATGGCACCCACGACCTACGAAGGCGTTGTATCTGTGGACGCGACGGGCCGAGTAAGACAGTGGGAGACTGGTGTGTCGAATCTCGTACGTTCATTGGAGAAGTGGAAGGGACTAATTGGCGAAGACTATCATGGGCCCTTACAAGTATGTTCCTGGAGATTTTCAGTCGCCATCTGAAACCTGAGATGGCTCGAAACAAAGCTTTTTAAATCTAAAATTGATTTTTTTGTGAAGATAGAAAGATACTAGTACTGTTATATCAACAGGGTAGATCACTTCGGCCATGCGGATATCACTGGGGGCCTTTCAACATTAAAGTAATAATAATATGACAACCTAAACTAAGTTAATGCTGAAGGTAGGATTTTTGCGGCCAATGACATGTTTTCACACCAACATTTATACCTCACCGTCTTTTCGACGAATTTTGTACGCGTCGGGGTGGGAAGCAAGGGTATGGCAGCGATGAGAGCCGTCGCAACTTACCTGAGTATGGCTCGGAGTCGTATCCTGTAAGCAATGCCATATGTGGATTGACTTTGTTTTGGTTCTTTTTCTTACTCCGAGAGGGCTTTCGCTGGGTGCTCCGGTTTTAGCCTTGCCTCGTCCTGAAAAAAGAAATCCTGAAAGCGCGCAAAAGTGAGTTCTTACAAGTTTTGTGGGCCAACAAATCACATTTACATTTTTTTCTCCTTTTCTTGTCTCTAAGGTAAATTATTCCAGGGAAAGCGGAGAAGACGTCACCAGTCCGAAACATGGCAAGGTAAGATATCTATTGTGTAAGACGAGGATCACTACAAGAACGAGATTTTCTCAATACGAAGTAGTGTGCGCGCGTGAACCAGCGTCATTTTGGCGGGAGACGCAATAGTTGTCGTCATTCTACCGGGTGTTAGCGAAAATGCCGTAGTGACGAAAACAAGCTATCTATATTGTTTGAGGGCCACAAGTTTATTAGCCTTGGGCTAATTAGTGTTACACTCGTTAAATAAAGGCATTATTATTATTAGTAGTAGTAGTAGTAGTAGTAGTAGTATTGTTAAAGAAAGTAGATGACTACGCTACAACCATATCTTGGATAAGGGCGAAAGTATCCTTTGCCATCCTACGATCAGCCTTGCTGTGTCTCAGAGGAACCAGGATAAAGAGAAGAGCAGCCAATATATCTGACATTGACATTACATCGGAAAGTGCGCAAGCCAGAATTTAAGTAGTAACTTTTTATCAGTTTGAATTATTATTTTTAGACAGTTTTATTTTTTTATTAACTTTTTGATGCTTTTTATAATTGTCATTGGTAGTTTTTAGATAGTCATTTTGCGACAATTCTCTTTCGTACACAAGAAGAATGTACATAGGGTATATATTTTAATATTCATATTCTTGAATCTGTAAATAGTCTATTTTTTTAAATCTATGAATAAAGTTTTACATTATTATTTTTTAAAAAAATTATTATTATTATTATTATTATTATTATTATGTCCGAAGATTCTAGTTTATCATTTTGTAATCGAGAGAGGGCTTAATCTCCGTCAATAAAAATAACCATGTTAACTTTTCTGATGACAAAAAGTTAAAATGAAGCTTTCCAGTGTGTCTACATCTTGAGAATACACGCCAGAAAACTTTATCTCAAAGCTCTTCCGCGTCAGTATTCGCTCTCGTCCTTGATTCTAAAGGTCTCTATTGTCTTTGCTAAATCCCCTATTGTGTTTCAGGTGGACCCAAATAACGCCCCACACGTCGGAGGGAACACTTGGGCTGGGGGTACCGGGGGCCGAGATACTGCCGGGCTTGGAGGCAAAGGCGGACCGTATCGTCTGGACGCGGGGCATGATGTACATCAGTTATCGGATGAAGAAAAGGACGCGGTGCCTGATGACGTCAAGCGTGCCGCTCGCGAAATGGGACGGCGTGCATTTAAGCAGAGGTTAGAAACTACTCATGGTTTAACACTGCATTCTGTCTTCCTTTAGTACTCGTAGGATGCATTTACCATATCGTGATGAGCTAACTGGTGTGCTTTTATACTGGTGTGCCTTTTATGAAGCATAGGAGTAGTAAGGATCAAATGTTACGGATAGGCGGAAAAAAGTGAATGATACCCTTATCCTCCCCAACTTCCTGGGTCACGCTTTACCAACTGATTGTTACTGCATGAAACCCTTAACCACTGTCTCACAAGGAATTAAGACCATGCACCTGGCACCCCACTCGATAGTGTGTTAAGATTAATTGCTTTGTAAAAGAAGGTGTAAAAGTCTTTTTAACGTAAACGTGTGGACTTTTCTAACGCCGTCTCTGCAAGAGCATAAAATGCAGAAGTTTCTATGCGTTTAAAAGAACTTACTGGTGTGATTAAGGGTGGAGTTCGGCTGTCGCGTAATTTTCACGTGCGTAAATATAAAATATGAAAGGTGGCGCTTGAACGCAAGAGTTACACCTCGCTCAACTAATCAAGAGTAATTCCACCCAATCGTTTGTTTTATGTTAATTATATCTGACGTTAGGTTGCGTGAAATCCAGATGAGCGAGTACGATGCTGAAATGTACGAGTCTTTCTCGTCACGTGTGCGACGCCAGGTCCAGTCCCTACGCGTCATACTTGACAGTTTACAAGCGCGGGGAAAGGAACGAGTGTGGCTTCGAAACCAGACCTCGGGAGAGCTGGATGATGGGAAGTTGATTGAGGGATTGACAGGAGAAAGAGCGATTTACAAGAAACGAGGAGAAGAAGATCCAGAGGTATCGTATTTTAGTCTTTTCGTCGACTAGGTGTAGACTTAACTCAGTTGCTTCGTTGGTTTTTTTGTGCTATGTTAGATCATGTGATAGTCCCAAGGGGACAGTTTCTTTCACAGCGGGTCTCATTTTGATCGCACGTGTCTTAATTTCCAAGAAAAGACAAAGGATCAATTTCCTGAAAATGTCATGTGATTGGCGTATAAGGCGAATAATACCTATAGCATTAAAGTGTTATATACACGTTCTTCATGCTGTGGCGGATCCAGCGGAGGGGACCGGGGGGGCCCGCCCTCCTTATTTTTAGACCAACCTGAGGCCCGAAGGGCCGAAAAAAATATTTGAGACCCCCCTCCCTTATCTGAAGGTCTAGATCCCGCCACTGTTATGGGCTATGTTACACTGTTGTTATCTTTTTAAAATGCTAAAACTGTCTTCGCGTCAATTGACTTCCCGAAAAAGGTACAGTTTTGTTATTTCAGACTACAATTATTAGGTTTTGAAATTATTTTCTGTCGTCTGTTGCTCTCGGATGGTAAAGAAGGACACGTATTGAAATTTGTAAAACGTTGGGCTAACTTTTTCAAGTTTTAGTGCTATGGCTGCAAAAATAGTATAGTAAGGTTTAATTTCAGAATCATCGCAAATTAATGAATTACAATGTTGTTACAAGAATTCTAAAAACTAGGATCACAAGCAATTCGTATAAAAACAGGGACTGGGTTACAATAATGATAATAATATCGAATTACAAACAATTCCAAAACGATTTCTAATAAATAAAAAAAGAAAATTGTCATACATGCAACCATATGATCTATGCAGGCTAATGATTATTTAAAGGTAAGATTGTACTTGGAAAGAAACTACGAAGTAGTCTTTCAGTCTTGCATTTGGGCGTCGTATAGTTCTCTGCATTTCTCGTATAATGGTGATGCATACAAACCCTCGTCTTAGAAAGATGTTTAGAGAGTGGGCCCCGTTTTGAGAATCACCAAAAAAGAATTGTCGTGTTACTGCTCCCTGATAAAATTTGTTTGTCATCTTCTTCATAACTCTGCAGGAGCGTTTTTGTACGGGTAAAGGTGCTAAGTGATGAATTCAGCACAGAAATAAACAGCAATATCGTGGGGACGTATCCCCTTTAACTCCAGATTTGTCTTAAAGTGCAGGTTCTTTTACACTTACGGTCTCATGTTTGTTTTTTGTCCACAAATATATAACAAATTTGAGCTGGCATCAAACAACAGGCGAGTCAGTAATCTTTTATGTCTCATCATATGAATGAAAATTTTCTATTTTCAAGTTTATGTTCGTTTTATTTTAGCTTGGAACTCCTCAGCGTCTCCCTAAGCGCCTGCGATTTGTGGTTGATGTCAGCGGCAGCATGTATCGGTTTAACAGCTTAGATGGAAGACTGGGGCGAATGATGGAGGCAGCTTGTCTTGTGATGGAAGCATTTCATCAGTTTGACAACAAAATTAAGGTGCCTGTTTTTTCCTAATATCAGCCATCAGTATTCTGTATCCCGTTTTCGATGTGTCAACGCTTTCGAAACGTTAATACATTTTTAATTATCATCCCCATCATCATCATCATCATCAACATCGTCATCGTCATCATCATCGTTAACATCGTCATCATCATCTTCATGAAAATAATTAAAATACCAAATTTCTTTACATTTTTTAGTTTGCATGCTTTTTCATCTATTTTTTCTTTAACTAGTTACTTATTCTAGTTTTAAATTTCTGTCCTTATTCAACGGTCAATTACTTCTGAAATTGTATGATGTTGGAAGATACGAAACGTCAAGTTAAAGTGTTATTTCTTTCCAAAAATGCGTTTATATTTCCTTATGTTTATCACCGCAGTTTGCTTTTTGTTTCCTTTTTCCATTATTTCGCAAAAAATGAAAAGCTGTTGGTGATACAGGAAGAGTATGATGTTTTTCAGTCTTTCTCCTTTTCTCATTTGACAGTTATCGGTCCAACTGAAAACCCTCGAAATATTCACTTTTTACTCGAGATTGTTTTTTCCTCTCAGTATGATATCGTTGGCCACTCGGGTGATTCTCCCGAAATTCCGTTTGTCTCCCATGATGCACCCCCAAAGAGCAACAAGGAGCGCCTTGACATCATGAAACAGATGCACGCACATGCGCAGTACTGCTGGAGTGGCGATCATACGTTGGAAGCGACGGATTTAGCAATTTCCCGGATCACCGAGCAGGAAGCAGACGACTATTTTGTCGTTGTGCTCAGCGATGCAAATCTGGAACGGTATGGCATACCCGCAGAGGCTTTTGGGAAGGCGCTGACGTCAGATGCACGAGTAAATGCCTTCGCCATTTTCATTGGCTCGCTTGGTAACCAGGCAGACAGGTAAACATTGTTGAAAGGACTTCTGAAGAATCTTTAACAGTCGTTTTAACTATTAAGCGTTCGTTCATTCATTCATTCATTCATTCATTCATTCATTCTTTTAAATTCTCTCCTCTGTCTCAGGTTAGTAAAAAAGCTGCCTTCAGGGAGAGCGTTTGTCTGCATGGACACTAAACATCTTCCGCAAGTCTTACAACAGATCTTTACTGCGGCCATGCTGAATTCAAGATGACCATCTAAACTATTTATTGTCATAAGAAAGCGGATTACAAAGCCTGATGGCGCTGAAACCAAGTGGTCATAACACATGTATTGGATTACCGGAAGACCACTGAATAGAATGGCACTATTGGCCAAAGCGAAAAATACCATAATATTCGATAAATTCCTGTTTCGGTGGTGCTTCATGTAAACAAGTGATCTTTGCAAGGTTGTTTGTTCTGTACACGATTTGCACGTGCAATGCATCAGCTTCTCCTAAATTTCCATGCCCTGCAGGCGCATTTCATACAAGGAACAACACATAATTCAAAAGTCAGGTTTGCACGACGCACCATCCAAACGGCAGCTTAACGAATAGACCTTATTCAGGATACCCGCCATCTTTGCACGGGCTTTAGGGTTGATGAAAGAAATGCAATGTCACGTGGTATTTCAGCGGGCAAACAAGGCATAAAAGATGCCAATACGAGTAAGTGCGGTCGAGTTTGTTTATTCTCTCAAAACAAGACGACTATTTCAGTCATGCAAAATGTACAGTTCGAGTTTCGACAATTTTTGCATCATTATTGTTTGCTGTGCGAACGTCTACGGTCGCTACTGCATTCAGTAGAGTAACACGTATCGCTTCAACCCAAAATTTGGTATTATCGTCTTTACAAGAAAACGTTCTTCATTTTCCGTTGTCTAGGATAAACAAACTCGTCCGCGATTTCTTTTTTCGGCAGATTTTA
Source organism: Porites lobata (assembly GCA_942486035.1). Taxonomy (NCBI): domain Eukaryota; kingdom Metazoa; phylum Cnidaria; class Anthozoa; order Scleractinia; family Poritidae; genus Porites; species Porites lobata. Next base: position 2,946,084 of record CALNXK010000017.1, on the reverse strand, counting down.
GCGCTTGTTTGCCCTATGAGAAACAACGTGGCATCGCTCTTTTCCTGTCGTCTTTAAGAGGCTGCAAATATGGCCGGTATCGTGAATAAGGTACATTTATATACGTATATCTTTTTTTTACTGCTTTGAGCAATTGTCGGCTTACAGCTGACGTCATGTTGGACGCTATCTTATTGTTGGTTGACAAGAGCAAAAGTAGCCTGTTCCAGGCTCAAAGAAAGCGGCTTGAGAAAATTTTGCGCGAAAACCGCGTGGGGGCTGGGAAGAGACGAGAAGGTGGAGCGTTTAAGCATCATTGTTGTCAATGCCTCATTCCGGTTACAAGCTCCTGGTATACCCTGTGACTGGTCAATTTTGACAGTTTACGTCAACACTTACGTCAATCACTTGGGTTCGCGCGCAGGGTTAAACAAACGTGGCGAGCTTGTGAAACCCTATTACACCGCACATTTCCACATTTTAACATTTCTTTCTTTCCTTGTCTTTTGACACGAGAAACGGTTTTGTGGAAGTGGGCGGGGTAGCAGGCGGACTCAGTCAGCCTCGTCCCCAGTCGTCCTCTGCGATTTCGGATGTGACGTCACCTGTCAAGCTTGTCGATCGCGCTCGGTTCCAAGCCTCCTCTGGTGATTCGGATAGCGCGAACTAGCCTGGATACGAGGCTGGGACTGAGGTATTCAAAAAGATGGTTACAGGTTTTCCCCTCCTCTCTTCCCGCCGTTTATTGCTCCCTCGCATTTTCGCTGCTTGCCCTTTTTCGCTCGACTGCGCTGACCGAGAGTATGCTGAAACTGACATCAATCTCTTTTGTTATGCAAATTCTGCGATGTTTTGTCAATCAGCGTGGTCGTTCTGTCATGTCAGTGGTTGTAAACCAAGGATAGTCAATTCCTAGATAATTGCGGATTTAATGAAATTACTAAAACCTTTGATAATTGGTTATAGTACAACAAATTCCTGTAAATTAAATATTCTTATTTTTTAGCGTCTCTCTTGTCGTGTGTTTCTCTACCCGACACAATTTATCGTCCGACCTATTTGTTCTTGCCCTCATTTCATTTTCGGGGTAAAAACTACTCAGCTGACTACTCACGGTTGACCTAAAACAAAGTAGTCTACATTACAGAACTTAGGAAAACAAAAGGTGCAGTGCTAAAAACAAAGAAAACTTTCACAGGTTCAAGTGTTACACCGTGATAAACCTACCGCAATGACCCTAATACTAGTAATACTTGACACTACAGCTGCCCCCGCTCTGTATATTGTCGGTCAATAGTATTCTTGCTCGTTGTGTAGCTCTTTGAAATATACCGATTCATAATGAAGATTTTCACACATATTCCATACAATAGGTGAGGTAAATACAGGAAACGCAAGGTTCCATGCACAGTTTCATTTACACAGCTTTGATCAAAACATTCTCAGTTTCGAGAACAGTTTACTCTAAACCATAAAACCACTAAACCACTTTTCACATTCAGTTCATTTTATTTGCCGGAAAGTAAGCCTTAGAAATTAAAAGGACGTTTGATCAATTCACGCTCGCGCATTCTAGTCTTATTTTAAACTTTATAGCGGAAGGACATCGTTCTGCTAGTGATAAGCTAGCCGTTGTTCACTCGTCTTGCTTGTTTGGGGTTGAGACTTATTCCGGTCAAAGAGAGGGAAAGAGTGTCTGGCAAGGTTTCCAATCTCGTGTCTTGCAAACTCTCCAAGTGTTTATATATACACAGTTATACGCACCTTATAACTTCGTCTGCGCTTAACGAGTGTCTTTTGGTCCATAACTTTCAAAACAACTGCTCCACAGAATGTCACTGATAACACGTACACAATAAATGTCACAAAATCTACGTAAGCAGTCCCTTCGGGATTTTCTGTCTTTACGTCATCCTAACCATTTCGTACTTGCGGGCGCAAACAATAGAAACGTCATCATTACCTACCGACTCCTCGCGGCCCCTGTTCAAGCAAATCGAGATTTTTTCTGGCATACTGACTGTATATTCAACTGTAAGTACTTTCCTTAATATACGCGCCAGTTACTAGAGTGCCTCCTCGTAGCCTCACCGAGAATCCCGTTCCTCGGTCTTTCTTTGCTCCGAAACCAAACGGAAACGCTTGATACGCAGGCTAGCCTCCTCGGGATTTCGCCTTCTGGGCGAAATCCCAGCGGGGGCAATGACGACAAGTTCGTCGCGTCAAGGCGATGAGCGAGGAGAAACGTCCGCCGTTAGCGTGCGAGTAAGATCTCCCTTTGGAGGGGTCGCGAGAAGTCACGCTTGAGCGGCAGGCGAAAGGAGACGCGAGAGTGAGAGGCACGAAGAGAAGGTCTTCCGCCCCTCGCTCATTCGTTCTCTTGCCCCTCGGTCTCCGAAGATGTATAAGATGTATTTTGATAAACGAATAGTCAAACAGCTTGTGTGAGCTCCCATGACTAAGGGACTCGAGAGGTCTGGGTCGGTCGGGAGGGGTCGAGGTCGGGGTCGAGACATCCTCGCTCCTCGCTCCTAGGGTCTAGGGCCAAGTTGATCAAAGAATCTCTCTGCCTCGGAGGTCGAGATTGATCGCACAGTCTTTGATTTATCGGCACTTCTCAACTCAATGAACGAAGGAAGATGCGTGTAAATCTCTGTCGATCATTACGGGCCGCTAGTGTAATGACCAGCAAGATAGCGGAAGGTTATCAACAAAATTCAAAATGGCAAAGAAACGGTGGAAAGCGATTTGTTGAGAACGAAGTCGTACCATATCTTGGCAACGATATCTTGGATTTAGGCTGTGGTACTGGCGAGCTGTCCGCATATCTTGCCGAACTTGTAGGGCCGAAAGGTAGAGTTTTAGCGTTCGACCCTGACAAAGAGCGCATTCGAGTGGCTCAAGAATCGCACAAAGAAGTAGACTGAAAACCTCACTTTTGCTGCTGGAAGCACCTTGAGCTTTCCAGGCCTGGGTTTGGAGACTTAAAATGTTATCTTCTCAAATTTTGTTCTCCACTGGATAAAGAACATTGAGGATAAGAAAAAAGCCTTCCAAAACATGTTTAGGAGCTTGAAGCCGACGGGGAAAATTTTTATGCGCTACAGTGGTCGGTTGCCTACTCACTTTGACTGTGTCTTTCGCGAGCTCAACACAGAAAATATGGATCGTTTACTTAACCTGTTCGAACATGAAACAAGACCAGTCATTGAAAAATTGTGTGAGGCCAATGGATTCCGCGTTCTGAAAAGTTTTGACGAGAAGCACGATGATCTCGCGTTTGAAAATGGCGAAGCTCTGTGTTTGTTTTTCTGGGCGACTACAAACGGTGTATTTGATCCACAGCTGGTTACTGAAGAACGACTTGAAAAGTTTTGCGCTCGGTTTTCAAGTGGAGAAACTGGCGGAATTAAGTTGCGTTCGGAAGAGACCGATTTATGCAGTGTTTTAGTGGCTGAGAAACCAGCAGAGTAATAGGACGGCGAAATGTTTGTGTGACAAACGTGACAGCGCTCGAACCTGCGAATTTTGTCCTGATCATGATTGTCACGCAAGGTTGCTGTCGTTCCCTTTGCTTAAAGGGGTTATGTCACGCTATTTGCTATCTTTTTAAAAAGCTAAAACTGCATCAATTGACTTCCAAAAATAACGTCCAGCTTTGTTCTTTAAGACTATATTTAAGCACTGAAACTGTTTGCTGTCGTCCTTTGCAAAGGATGGCAAGGATGGACATGCATTGAGGCTTGAAAAAGTTGGGCCAGCTTTTTCAAGTTTTAATGCTATGCCTGAAAAAAAAAATCATCAAAAAATAAATGTGGTTACTAAATGCTCCCTAATGAAATTTGTCTGGTATCTTTTTCATATAACCACAGGAGCATTGACCCGAAGCTGGACATAGAAATAAGCCAAATATGAGCCTAATTAATTTTTTTCGAGCCCCAATTTAACTGGAAGTGAGGGTCGTAAAGACTGCTAACAGCCCCTCAGGGTGATCGCAGCTAGCTTGCATGGTTGGGCATGGTGCCCGCATGCCATGAACAATGCAAATGCGTGATGAAGGGGGAAGGCAAGCCAAGCCTATTATTAAATGTGTATAGGAAAGCATAGTTACCATTATTTCTGTTTATATTATATTTTTGTCTTTAATTGTCTTTTTTGATTGAATTTTAATTCGCAGCCCATTTACAGGGTGGCCCATAGGGTTGCTCATATAGTGGCCCACAGAGGGCCTATGGGATAGCCCATGGGCCCTGGCCCAGGCTTTGTTTCCACCCCACATGGCATGCACGTTATATTTGGCTGATCAAAATAGAATAAAATCAGTATATTTTACAAGTCAAGACTTCACAGGAAGTATTTTTGAAAGAGTGAAATCTGTAAAAACTTTACACAAGCCCTGCTTTGTTTTTTACAAACTTATTTACCATCCTTTCGCTTTCATCTTGGGTGGAGCCTGCCCGTATAGACCATTATGGGGAGTAACCCATCCACCCAGAGGTTTAAGATACTAGAGCCTCCATGGTTAAGTAGTTGGTTGTCAAACTTTCACTTGGCATGTTCAGGTTTGCTAGGTGACCAATGGGGAGTGGAATCAAGTCACTAGGAAGTGCATTCGTAACTGCCATGATCAAGCAATCTTTTTTAATGTAATATGATTTACAATGTGAGGGTAAAAGTAGCTTTCACTCTCATCTGATGAAAATTTCAGAACATTTTAACTTTCCTGACTTTAGAACAAATCCAAATTTGTTATAACATATCACTTATTCACAAAACCCCCTTCAACATTCTCAAAAAGGCTAGAATTTTATAGCTATTTTAAAAACGACCATACTACTTCTAATTGCCAAAAGGAACAGCTGAGACAACGGCAGTAGACTGAAATTACGAATAAGCAACCACAAACTTGATAGAACTAGGTACATACAGTCAAATAGAATCAAACTACAGATCAAACAGTACTTAAAGGTAATAGACATTGCCCTTTTTGTAGGTCCGGCCAATCAAATAGAAGTCAATGTTCATTTTTGTTTTCATTATCCTAAATACTCTATGTGAGGAATAATTTTTACAATAAAGTTTAGACTCTATTCAAAATATCACGCAGTAACCCGTAAACGATTTGATCAGTGAACCGATTAACTTTTATTACTATATCAATATACCGTTCATTAAATATACCGTAAAATTCCGAAAATAAGCTAAAGGCCCTCCATGTACAAGCCCCCCAAACCGGTAACGCAAAAAAACCTCCACTAAATCGCCCCTCCAAATATAAGCTCCCCGGGGGCTTATACTTGGAAAATTGCCCTCAAATACAAAGTAAAACAAAGCAAAAACGGTAAATTTACCTTCAACTATATATAAGGCTAGCCCAATCAATTTTGAAGCGCAAATTTCCCTCCGTACATAAGCCCCTCTAAAAGTAAGCCCCTCAAAAAGGGCCTTTGAAAAATATAAGCCCCGGGGCTTACTTTGGGAATTTTACGGTATTTCAGCTTCCTTTGATTTTCGCGACAAATATATTTGACAGAGAAACTGAAATTTTAGTACTCCGGCTTGATTTCCTAAAATAGCTTTTACAATACTGTGTACATGTATGGTCAAGCAAAGTTATTATTGCTGTTTTTGTTGTCGTCTTCTGGTTTTTGGACCATCTTTTTTGTAGCCTGAGTATCAGGCCTTCTTAAGGGGCTAGGGGAGGGGAGATTTTAGATGGGGGAGGGGGTAGAAGAGAAAACAAGGCCTGACACAAAACCCATTCAGCAAATCGTGTGACACATCCAAAATCTGGGTGTGGAAGTGATTGGATAACACACAATACCCCCTGACGTCACCAACCGCTGGTAAATACGAGCAGGGCGATCGGCAAGGAGAAACCATTGAACTTTTTCATAGATTGTTTGATATCATGTAGTACTTTAATGGACAGAGACCCAGAGAGGAATTCAAAAAAGCTCTAGAGGGCGCTCTCAAGTTCTTTCCTAGAATAAAAATAAAACCCGAGCAAGAATTGTGTTTTCAAAGCCTCGTAGTTAAAAGGAAAGATGTTCTCGGAGTATGGAAAAGCCTCTGCCGAAACTATGTCCGAGTATTGGTTTCACA
>CALNXK010000017.1:2877500-2935000 GCA_942486035.1 Porites lobata | reverse complement strand
CTATCTATCTATCTATCTATCTATAGAACTAGGTACATACAGTTAAATAGAATCAAACTACAGATCAAACTATACGAAAGGTAGTGGACATTGCCCTCTTTGTAGGTCCGGCCAATCAAATAAAAGTCAAAGTTCACTTTCTTTTTCATTATCCTAAATACTCTATGTGAGGAATAATTTTCACAATCAAGTTTAGACTCTATTCAAAATATCACGCAGTAACCCGTAAACGATTTGATCAATGAACCGATTAACTCCTCTAATTACTATATCAATATACCGTTCGTTAAATATGTTGCAGCTTGCTTTGATTTTCGCGACAGATATATTTGACGGGGTAAGTTAATTGCACTGTGATGAAATTTTAGTGCTCCGGCTTGATTTCCTTAAAATAGCTTTTACAATACTGTGTACATGTATGGTCATGCAAAGTTGTTATTGTTTTTGTCGTATATGGTCCTCTTCTGGTTTTTGGACCATCTTTTTTGAAAACCTTTAGATTTTTATTTCCTGCAGACCTGGAATGAGAGGCACGCCTCCCTTAATTGGAAATATTTTAACAGGTAGTGCTTCCCCCGGGACTAAAACAAACCATAAATCAGTCATGCATTCATTCTTAGATTTGTTTCTTGCCGTGAAGCTGATTCACTTGAATCGAAGGTTTCCAACGAGGGCGACAAAAACCTCGGAGGTTCTTATCGCCGCTTGTCGTTCATCTGTTCGTTCTCCTGTTCATGAGTGTTAACTCAATAACTTAAAGCTTAAAAGGTTTTCCTATATTACGAAGTATTTTTTAAGGAGCGATTTCAGTACACGGCCATTTTCATTACTGATAATAATGACGAACAAGATGGCAGAAGGTTATCAGCAAAATTCAAGATGGCAAAGAAACGGCGGAAAGCTATTTGTTCAAAACGAAGTCGAACCTTATCTTAGCAACGACATCTTAGATTTAGGCTGTGGTACTGGCGAGCTCTCTGCTTATCTTGCCAAACTAGCAGGGCCAAAGGGTAGAGTTTTAGCAGTCGACCCTGACAAAGAGCGCATTCGAGTGGCTAAAGAATCGTACAAAGAAGTAGAAAACCTCACGTTTGCTGTAGGAAGCACCTCCAGCTTTCCCGGCCTGGGTTTGGAGACTTACAATGTTATCTTCTCAAATTTTGTTCTTCACTGGATAAAGAACATTGAGGATAAGAAAAAGGCCTTCGAAAACATGTTTAGAAGCTTGAAGCCGACGGGAAAAATCTTTGTGCGATATGGTGATCGAATGCCCACTCACTTTGACCGCGTCTTTCGCGAGCTCAACCCAGAAAATTTGGACCGTCTGATGAGCATTAACCAGTTTGAACCAAGGCCCGTAATTGAACAGATATGTCTGGCGGCTGGATTTCGCGTTCTGAATAGTTTTGACGAGAAGTTTGAAGATCGAGTGTTTGAAAACGGCGAGAGTCTTTGTCTGTTTTTCTGGGCGACTACAAACGGCGTATTTGATCCACAGTTTGTTACTGAAGACCGAATGGAAAGATTTTGCGCTCGGTATTCAAGTGGAGGAAATGGCAGGATCAAATTACGTTCTGAAGAGAACGATTTATGCAGTGTTTTAGTGGCTGAGAAACCAGCAGATTTAAACTGGTAATAGGCCATTTAAAATTGTTATAGGTCTTAAACAAAATCAGACGACCACGTCGCGGGAGTCCGATTTGTGTTTATTCACGAGAATGATCACAGACCGACTGGACGATAAGAAGTTCTGTTACCGGTTAATCATTACAAAAAAACAGATTCAACTTAATCTTTTTAAAATTAAAATACAAGATCTTTCTATCTTCCTTTTTTCTGGCTTTTTTGCCAGTTGCAGAAAAAAGGAACCCATTTGAGAGCATGCTCGCTAAGGTGGATACTATCCTAACGACAAACGTGAATTTGTACCACGTGACCAAGTTTTTCCCTTAATTGTCGTTAACTGTTTATTACTTCAACTAAAAGATAAGTAGTTTCACGCCAGTTTTATACATAAGGATTGTTCTGGACAGTTTCATCTGCTTATTTTCTATTCTGAGAAATTCTCAACTTGAATCTGACGTTTCCCGTTTGGCGTAAACGTGAATCTTAAACTCTCTACTGTCTAGCCTGTTCCAGGCGTTTGGATAGTGGAGTGCAGCGCGAAGGAAGAGAGCAAGAAAAAAATAAGGAGGAAAAGAGGGAGAGGGAGAGAGGAGGGAACGCCTGTGACATTTGCTTTCAAAAGGTCATTCCGCCCACTTTTTCGGCTAGTAATCCGAACGTAGTTTCCGGTGTTAAAAGTTTTATTTTCAATCAAGCAACGGGTGACAAACCGCACTGTTTACTGAATTAAAAAAGATATGCCTATATTCATCTTTTATATTTGTTCTCTGCAAACGAATATATCCCTTACCTCCAAAAATGAAAGAACTGGCAAGCATTACTCGATCCACTTTCTCTGCCGTTGATTTTAATTCAACAAATTATATACTAGCGGCTGTCAGTTTTTGCTGTTATTATTGAAATGCCGTTTGAATTTGTTTGTCAGTAAAAGCTTCAACGTGTAGCTTTGGAAGACGTGATAAGCGAATAGAGATCTCAAAAGTCAAAACAGTACGTCCCGAGACTAGCATATTTGTTCCTTTTCACAAAATTGGCTTTCACAATATTCAGGTGAATGTTTTGACAGCCAGCTGTCAGGAATTTCTAAATTTAGGGCTAAAGAAGTTGCATTTTCTTCTCTTCTATATACATTCACAGCCAATTCGTCCACGCTTCCCTACTGTTGTAGCGACTCCAACTCTGTTGAACTGTTGTACTTGAGTAGCCGCTAAGGCGAAACGTCTCTAGCGGCGAGGAACAAGGCTAAAGTGAAACGGCTGTATTCCACATTTCCAGTCAACGTATTGAACCTATTAGTGCTGACAAGAGCTGTCAAAATAGGCCAATCATAAGGTATACCAGAATCTGGTATAGCGGAATGAGCTTTTGTTAAAGAGTCTTACAGGGGTTCCCTCGCTCTCACCCCTACCCCACCCCCTTTTTTTTGTTTGTTTGTTTCTCTGCTCTGCGCCGTTCCCTCAATCTGAACGCCTGGAACAGACTAGATACTGTCCCGTTTTATACTTTGGCATGACGCGTACAGTCCTTTAATGCTGAAATAGTCAATAAGATTAGAATTTTGACTTTGAGACCGCCCAAATAATACTCCAACATAAAGTCATACTCCGACATATGAATACTATCGAAACTAAAATTAATATTCAAAAAAAGCTACTGAGCGGTACGTTCCTGTTGTATGGCCGTGGTTCAAAACAGTTGAGCCTGTAGATGCCGCCTTGTAGTGCGATAGAAAGCCCTAGAGTGCGTAAGTTCCGTTATTTGACTGTAAGTGTGTCCTGGCTTGCCATCCATCCGCCATCTACGATGCGATTAGTCCCATTCCATTCTCTCGGTTTATTTACTGAGTATATCGAGTGTGGGAGAGAGGAACCTAGGAACGAATGACCATAGTTGTGTCGTTTCATGGTGATAAAATTTACTTAAAATAGTTAGCTCACACCAGGTGCAATATGTCCCGTGTTCTCGTAACAGGAGCCTCTGGTTTCCTTGCCATGCATGTTGTCAAACAACTACTCGATTCAGGTGAATACATCGTACGAGGAACAGTGCGAAGTCTTGCAAACGAGAAAAAAGTCAAACCCTTGAACGATCTGTCTCCAGAAGACGCAAAATATCCACTCGAATTGGTCGAAGCAGATCTTACAAAGAAAGAAACTTGGGTCGAGTGAGTAATGTAGTCGCTAACTTATACAACTAAGCAGTTCTTTATAATTTCCTGTCGTTTGTTTTATGCCCTTTCCGTGCAGTTGATACCCGTTTTTTTATGTAGATTATTGTAATATTCAATATCCCACATGAAATCAATCTTGATTTAATTTGCTGAGTCACACCACGCTATATTTTGTCGATGAAAATAACGGGTAAAATTAGTAAATTTTACTAGTCAAGTCTTCACAGGAAGTATTTCATAAAGTGTGAAAAATGTGAAATAACAACGAAATGCAAGAGTTTTGTAAAAATTCTACATACATAACCCCTGCTTTGGTTGTTTACAAATTTTTATATGCCGTTCTTCCATTCGTGCAGAAAATTTATGCTAAATTTTGTAATTACAATGAAATATGATATATTAGTGTACACAAAAGCCCGGCACAAAAGTTAAAAAACAACATTTTCTTTGTTTTCGCTCTGAAATCAAAACTATATAAGGCAATATGTGGTCATATATGTATAAAGAAATAGAAAAATTTTTTCTTGGTTCGAGGCAGTTATGCAAACCCCAAGAGAAAGTCGGGGGCAGTTATGCAAACCCTAGAGAAGGTCGGGAGTTTGCATAACTTTCAAAAATTATCCCAGTGAATTAGTTCTATCAGGAGATAATGAGGGATTCTCGGTTCCATACAACAAAGGTATCTCACGAGACATGGCGGTAACCAGTAGGGAGACCGGGAGTTCATGCATGAGGTTTGTTACAAGAACAGGAAAGCCCCTGAGCACATACTCTTACTAAACTAGCCTGCGTGTCAGGCATTCAACAGGGAAGGGGAAAGGAATTTAGGCTCACGAGCGCTGGCGGAGACAAGACAGGGGAAGAACGTGTTCCCCCCCTCCCCTCGCGCACCCTTTATGTTTTTCGCCCGCCTGAAGTCCCCTTCCTCTTCCTTTCTCAAACGCCTGCCTCCCAGGCTATTTCTAAACTAGTTCCAGAGAGAAATGGTTTCCCTGCTTCCCATTGGCTTGTCTCTTTGACCCACGAAGCCGTTGTCACGAAGTTTGGGGTGGAGACGGCAAGAGAACGGCTCGTTCTTCTCGGTGACGTCATCTTGCGAAAGTGTATTCCAGTTCAACTGGAACTCCAAGGGACTAGGATACTGACTACGGTAATAACATTAATTACATTACTTCTAGAGCAAAATGACTCACTTGAAAGGTCCCGACACTTTTGATCTTCACTGTAGTCTTATAGCGCCTTCCAGCTATTTTATACTGTGTAACTGATCGTCTGTTCGTCACTGACAGGGCTGTTAAAGACTGTACATATGTCATTCACGTGGCGTCGCCCTTCCCAGCGCAGAATCCAAAAGATGAGATGGAAGTGATAGGACCCGCGGTGGACGGAACAAAAAGCGTGCTTGAAGCTTGTGCCAAAACCAAGGGTGGAGTGAAAAGAGTTGTGCTTACAAGCTCCTGTGCTTCGATTTATTGTAAGAGTTGATCTTCATTTAGTCACCCATAAATAATCCGTTTCCACTTTCCGGTGAACAGTGACACCAACTCAAGGCGCGGATACAGTGATTTGTACACAGGCGACCCAAGGGCCCGGCCTCGAGCTCCCTATGAGAGCTCTGAGCAACTATACCCCACTTTAGACCTACCTAATTAATTTTTCATACGGCAACAATTATAAGACGTTATATGAGAGTTATTCTTTGTCCTTAGTAAATGAGCAAAATAGATTTCCTTTTTAAGTTTGCCTTAAACATTTTCGTGTGTTCATACGCTGATCCGCCTGGGTACATGGTTGAAAAACCGCCGCTGAAGAAAAAGGTATTTAAAAGTGCCTAAGAGGCTTGAAACGCAGTGAGCACACAAATTAAATTACATTTTTCCGCCGAAGCCTTAAAATTGTGTGTACCGCCGGAGTACCCTGCGAGCAGTGGTTTCAATTCTACTACAGGCAGAACTCTTGCTACGAAGCGCCTTCCAGTACCACGGGACGAATAAATTAACCATGAACAGGTAAAACCTGTTTAAAAACAAGTTAAGGCTGTAAATGAATGTTGTTTGTTTCTAGCTGGTCGAGTCAGCGAAGACGGCCATGTTTTTACCGAGGAGGACTGGTCCTCACTGGAGAACAGTCTCCCGTATGAGAAGAGCAAGCACCTGGCCGAGAAAGCAGCATGGGAACTGGTCAAGGATTTACCAGGTTAATTCGAACATGTCTCTTGTAAACTCTCTTTGTAAGACAAAAGCTAACCTGCGTGCGAATTCTCTTGTTGGGCAGCAAGCGACGAATAAGCCCTGAATCTTTATTTCGAGAGTTCTGCTAGTGCGTTGGTCCTTGCGCGAAAACCAACACGAAACCTGAAAAAAAAAAAAAAAAAACTAGTTAGATTGCTCTTTTTTTGACAAGTATAATTCCTCATTCTTTCTGCACTGGAGATCTGTACAGTACGGTAAATGACCCCCGACCGCAAAAATGGTCCTTTTTGTCTTTTTATAAGCAAAAAAGACGCTAGGAAAAATTACAGATACCTCCCAGCTTTTACCTTGCTCTCAACTGACCCGCTCATTGTTGTTTTCAGATGATGAAAAGTTCGAGTTGTGTACCATCAATCCCGGACTGATTCTTGGACCAATATTGCATGGCTCGAATTGCACTAGTATGGAGGTACGTATCATTTTTTACCCCCCCCGCCCCTGTTAAAATTCTGTTACAGTACTGTTAACACGAGTCCCTACAAATTTTTGCCAGTGTCAGCAACCACGTCAGCATTGGAGTGGCATTTTTTTACCAAAGACGCGTAACAAGGCTCCAGGCCTTTACCGCGGAAATTGTGCAAAAACTTACATGGTTCAGGTGTTAACACAAATCTACTTAACAGTGAAACCATACCTGTCCAAAATTCTGACCTACTTCTGACCAGGAAAAAAACTTGCACAGTTTGCCGTTCAAGAAAATTTGCACGGCTCCGCGGATCCCGTGTAACGAAAGGCGGATCCTTGCAAGCCAGTTTGATCGTTCAAAGATTTGTCCGAACCCGTGTAAACGAAGTTTCAGTCCTATTACCATTTTCTACTGAACCCGCCTGTAATGGGTTCCTGTTGCCACTTGCAGTTTCACCGACTGTTGCTTGAACATAAGATGCCAATGGTTCCAAAGCTGTCGATGCCAATAAGTGACGTCAGAGATGTGGCCGCGGCACATATCACTGCTATGACGTCACCCAAGGCGCCCGGTAAGTGACAACCTCGTTCCCAGGGTTCTCTCTCTTTCTTCCTAGCCCTGGGAACGAGGTTTAGTAAGTGTGACGGTAAGAGGTGATGTCGGCAGTGTTAGGAATCACTAAGTTGTCACCACTCAAATAGGCGCGGTTTCCAAGAGCGGTTACAGGGTTCGTGCCAAGAGAGCATGACGGTCTTTTTCCTCTCTTGGTTCGTGCGGGCCATTGAAAACCTGTAAAATCAAGAAATTTAAGAAATTCATTTTCCACGACGAAATTTAATTGTCGGTCCTTGAAAGGTATGGAAAATTAAAGCTGTATCTGGTAGATTAGCAAGGGAAATGTAAGACAGAGGCGAGTAATCAAACAGCGCTAAAGGGACTCATTTTGGTGACTGACCGGAGTGTGTCTGTTGAAATTTGTTAGAAAAAAATACCCTAAAACGAGGAATGTTTCAGAACATTTAAAGTGAACCTAACGTCATGGAAAACTTGAAAAAGTCATGGAATTTCGAGAGAGCTCAAAAGAGTACGAACCGTGGTTTCATCTGACCTCACTGAGATGAAATTAAGTTTAAACGATTACGACGGCGACGGGGCTGGCGAAGGCAACGCACTGTGAAAACGCAAAATGTTCAATAATGTTATTCGTCTCTTGAATAAGTCTTCTAAAACTCTGCTCCCACGTGCTTACACTTTTTGGTGCATCTTTTTGTCGTCACTGCACGACTGCTACGTGAAAGGTCTTTATGTAAAGTTCTGGGGACGAGTTTTCATTGAAGGTGGTTTGGATGTTAGCAGCGAGTCCCAGGCCCCTCTTTATCTGCGACCATCTCTCTTTCAAGTCAGTTTTCTGGGGTGTAATGGAGATGTTAACTGGAAAACTTACTTAAAAGGCTTCTATGAGATAACAGTTGATAAAATACGATGCCCTTCTTTGGATGAAAATAGGCCATTTCGTAGTTGCCTAAGCCTCCGTTTTAAATTGAGACTTGTGCGAAGCCATTGATATGAATCAGTTACAGCAGTTAGAAGGATTCCAGGTCTTAAACTAGGTATACGAAAAAGGAAATATAGGAAAGGGGTACTTTTTCTCTCAAAAATGGTATATTAAAGGGTAAGGGATTGGACCTCGGAGCGGAGCCTCCACCAGTCCCCGTATAAAACTTTGTGGACTACCCCCCAGGGGGAGGTCTCAGTATCCTTACTGAGATAAAGATATATTCCTCTTTTATTAGGCAACAGATTCATCGCAATCACTGCTTGTATTTGGGTAGTTGACTTAGCAAAGACTCTGAATGAGGAATTCCGACCTCTCGGTAAGTGAAAATTAACGATGACCATAACACCGCCATTTCCACGTTATGTTACCGTATTTATTCGATTAACCGCCCTGGGCGCTTATTAAATTTTTGGACCTTGAGAGTGGGCGCTTATTCGAGATGGGCGCTTATTCGAGGCTGGGCGCTTATTAAATTTTCACCATTTTCAGAAAGTGAAGTATGTTTATTTTGCAACAAAACAATAAATGCTAATGACAAAACGCGAAGAAGTAACAAAGCAGGTTTCTGTAAAATACTCTGAAGAAAACTCCGTCCTCTGGGAAGTCTCTTATTAGAATGTCTTCACTCAAGTGGGTGGGGTGGGGGTGAACGCTTATTTGAGTTTGATTGAGAAGGGGAGGGGTGGGCGCTTATTCGAGGCTGGGCGCTTATTAACTTTTTCTACCTTTAGGATGGGCGCTTATTCGAGGTGGGCGCTAATTCGAGGTTGGGCGCTTATTCGAATAAATACGGTATCTAAGCCATGTAAAGTCTATAAATAGATAAATAAATGTATATAAAAATTAAATATATTAATACATAAATGAATAACTATTTAGAGGTAGCATATCCACAAAGTGGTTCTTTTTGTTCTGGGCCTGGTCGAACTGGAATTTGGAAATGTTGGTTTGCGACAGGTTTGATTCGTGGCTGATTAAAACGCGCAACATCGTTCTTTATCGCGTTTTGCAACAATAAACAAGTTGCACCGTTATTTTTTGCACGTTCTACCGTGTCATTAGGAAGAGATTTGGAGGTCTAACGATTTCTTAAACCGCGGCCTAAGACTGTTAGACTTCGTTTAGACAACCCACACAGAATGTCTTGCTAAGAACAAATTGAAAACCACACGGAATATGCCAATTTTTAGGTTTAACGTGAGCGTCGCGAATCATCTTAGTCCACTACTAATTAACACTTGTGAAGGCAAAACCACAACGACAAACCAGTGAGGGTCAGCCGGATCTTTAGTAGACCTGGATCAGTAAAATCTTCAATACCAAATTTTAAAATTAAAGCAGTAAACTCATCGAAATATCGGGCAAATATAATTCACCATTTTATTTTTGTTTTCTTTCTTTATTTCTCCTATCACTCTTCCTGCCGTAAGGTCAGTTTACTGCTCTAATTTTAAAATTTGGCACTACTGATGAGACTGTTTTGGGGTTGCTATGACTTCTTTTGGTTTTCACGAAGCTGCGCTGTAAACTGGGTCAAAATTGGTCTCCCCAAAACAGTCCCAACAGTGTCATTTGGTATAACACTGACTCATTTTCATGTCAAAGTTAAAATGGATAAAAATGACATATTCGCCACTTAAGAGACGCCAAGGAAACTGGACCGAGTTAACTTTTGCAAAGACTTCTGGGACTGTTACTAAGGACAGGGAAAAAATTGGCCAATAGCTGTCGAGCACGTCCCCAGTAACGATCCCTGAATCAATTGGGCAACCCATTTCGGCTCCAGTAGCCTTCTCGTTTCTGAAGTGGCGAACGATCATCTCTCAACCCATGTGGCGAACGATCATCTCTCGCCCCATGTCAGGTCATCCAAGACGTTCTTGGAATTCTGGATTCGTTTTTTACGCTGTGGATTCAGCATTCCATTTACTGGATTCCGGATTCCTTTCAGTGGCACTTGTTGAATTCCGGATTCCAATTGTCAGCGATGCGGGATTCCGGATTCCTTGAGTTGAATAACGAATTCCACAGTCCGGGATTCCAGATTCCACCAGCAAAAATTTCCCGGATTCCAGAATCCCGTCATACTTTATATGGGGCAACATATCAAAGAGCTCAGTGTGGCCTTATTGATTCATAAGAAACTGACCAGAACCGCTTTTCACATTTTCTCTTTAAACGCGCGTCATGTTTGTAAACATGTTAATATTTTTAATTTCAGTTTCCACGTTAAACTAACTTGCCTATTATTCATTTCTCAGGTTATAATGTCCCTACCACCCAGAGTCCATCCGTCCTGCTAAAAATTGTTGCGTTGTTTGATGCTACTGTAAAGTTGATGGTGCCCTCTCTTGATCATGAACTTAACATATCCAACTCTAAGGTATCATAGCCGGTGTGTTTTTTTCTATACTGCGCATGCTTTATTGTTTCGAGGTCTAATGCTAATTTTTGCGTTTTCGTTCTTTGGGTGTTTCTTGGTGTAGCGGAAACCAGGGTTGTCCAATATACTAGCACTGTAACGGTGCGTATAAGCCATTTTAGGATCCGTATGGATTGCAAAACTCGCGGTCCGTAAAGAGCTGTTTACGATCCGAAGATTGCATCTCATTGGTGAGACGTAGAATATTTCGCGGCAAGAGAGGGTGTGTACGGTTTTTTGATCCGTACGGATCGTACAGATCGCAAACCTCGCGTATACCGTGCTCTGATGTAATAATGAGATGCACGCTTCGTATGTGCTCAGAATACGAACTGTTAGCAATGCTGACGGTTTGTACTGAGGAGCGCACGATCCGTCAACGGCTCTTAACGGTCCGTAACAGTGCGGCAGTATTGAACATGACTGGCAGGAGAGGCCGGGAATCTTGAATCCACGTTCCACTGACAAGGAAGAGTCCGGAATCCAATACCTGGAGTCCAGAATCCACAGCGTGGAATCCAGAATCCTTATCCGTCTTTGATTACCTTATATGGCGCGACAGGTCATTTGGTAATTGCACCCGTCCTAAACATCGAAAAAAAACCCTTTTTCGGCAACTGGAAAAGTGGAAAATGTGATAAAACTTTTTTTTTTTCACTACATTACAAACCCAAACGACTGAGCATCTTATTTGTTGTTTTTCCATAGATCAAAGCAGAGTTTGGATTCCAACCAAGGGACCTGAAAACCACCATAATAGACATGGCATATAATCTGATTGACTTGGGTTTCATCAAGGAGACTGAAGAGTACAAAAAGGCCAAGGGAGAAGCTAGTGAATCTGAAGAGAAGAAGTGCCGATTTTCAAAGAAATGAAAAGGATCAATCATGGTTTTCAAAGGGGACGGCATAAAACAGTTAACCGACTCCGCTTTCACTTTAGTGTAATCAGGATCATAGGTTAGAGAAAAGTACTTAGTATACGTGTTAAGGTTTAAGGGACGAAAATACTCATTGTTATGGTTACTTGGGGATTTTGTAGCTTTTACTGACCTGTTTATATATTTAAAGATAAGTATGAGAAGAGAAAAGGATGTTGTTAGCAGACTTGGCATGACTATATTTCCTTGCCGAGACTTTCACAAAAGGAATCTCGCGACTGTTAATTCATTTATGGCCGAAAGACAATTATGTGATAATCATTCAACGGACTTTATTATACATTATAATCGCTATCTGTATTCGTATTGGTTAAGAACGTGCAGGTAATTTGGAAATCAGTGCAACCTACAGATTAGTTAGTTATCTGCGAGCACATAACTGACTAATCTGTAGGTTGCGCGCGCAATGCATGATTTCCAAGGGTAGTGTCAAACGTTGTTCCGTGCGATGGTGTGTCTGTCGTTATTCCTTTCATAACAATATATGTATCATAAACAATTAGTAGTTTCGGGTTTTGTGGTATCCAGAGTAATCAAGGTCTCGGTAAGTGTTATCAGCCTTGGCCTTCGGTTCGGGTGATGGGAAGTATCGTATTCCCCTAAGCCTCGCAGCCAAGTATGAATTTTAATATATCGGAATTGGCCTATTTCAAGCTTGTCCATCCCCCCGGGGCATTTGTCGGGCATTTGTCATTTTTTCCTGAAACGGCTGCAAATGCCCCGCGGTAGGGCCGGGCGGTTCATACAAAACCCCCACGGGTGGGGCTGAGAAGAAAGTTAACTTCTTCTCGGCTAAGTTTAGCATAACGGTGAAAGGTTGAAAAAAGGGAGCGACGTTAACCGCTTCTAGAAGAATTGACAAATGCCCCACGTCACGAAGTGTCGGTCGTAGAAATTGTTGTCTCACGGAAATACGGTCTCCTTCCCAGGAGTCACACAATGGACGGGACGTTGCGTGACTTCAGCATCGAAGTGGCGGTCGAAGGACTAACCCATACGATTACAAACAGCCAAAATAAAGAAACCACAAAGTCAATATCTTAAGATTTTCCGTGGTCGCTTACCGGAGATTTCAGAGATTTGACTATATAATTAAAGGAAGGAATTGCGATTGGTTCCAATCCATTCCAGTGTTAGCCTGCATAACCAAGCAGGCGAACGGGTCATTTTTTCTCCTCCCCTCCTCTCGCGCTTCACGCTCGTTTTGCGCTTCGCGCAAAATGTCACGTTCGCCTCGCTTAGCTCATGAGGCGCCCGTTATGCAGGCTATTCCATTGTGGTCAAATGAATGTTGTTCATTTGATATTACTATAGAGAACGGTTTCTTTTCTTTCATACCATCTTGAATAACAAAACATGCAAACAAAAGAGGTTTCACGGCTGGTGTGACATGGAGGAGAGGATCCTGAGAGAACGAGAGGTCAGTCATCTGGGTCGGTTCAAGTGCTTTACATTACAACCCGATTCTCTGGTTGCCTCAAACCAGGTGCAGTATGTCCCGTGTTCTCGTAACAGGAGCCTCGGGCTTCTTGGCTATGCATGTTGTCAAACAACTAGTCGATTCAGGTGAATACATCGTGCGAGGAACCGTACGAAGTCTTGCAAACGACACAAAGGTCAAACCCTTAAAGGAGCTGTCTTCGGAGAATGACAAATACCCACTGGAATTGGTGGAGGCAGATCTTACAAAGAAAGAAACTTGGGTCGAGTGAGTAGTAATAAGCAAAGGTTTAGTTATACCGAAACAACTAAAAAATAACGCGTATAAGAACGAACTTCGTTTCGGTGTCATCTTGACCCCATTTTCAGGTTCAAAATGATTTCTGACAAAACGTGTTTTGGCTGACTGGATTAGCATAAATGAAATATGCAAAGTCACCCAAAAGGTTTTGCTCGAATTGAGTCCTGTTGGATATTTAGAGAAGGCGTTAGTTCCCTAATTAGCAACATTTCGTGTACTAAACAAACGAACTTGTTATTGCACTTCTTAAGGACAGAGAACTGTTTGTTTTTCATGTCATCTCTTGTTTCTATACTTTCTGCAGACGTTTACTGACAAACTCAGAAAACCGTGAACACATGAAAAATTTCTGGAATGTTGATTGTATCCCCTGGTCAATTAAAGTAAAGATCAGGATACGCAAGCAAACCTCAACACCACAAACTATAAAGGCCGATACACACGAGGGGTTTTGCTCCCGTAGCATGCTCTAGGCTCATTTTGTACGTGTCAGTACGCACGAGGAAGCGTTTTCAAGTTCGCTCAATTTGCCCCGGGAGTTTGCTCCCAAATATTTAACCTGTTTAATATCGTGGAGCATTTTGCGGGGTGGAAATTCTGCTCTCGAGGTAACCTGCAGGTTACTCTCGAGGATGAAGTGTACCCATGAAATCGTTGGTACACACGGAGGAGCTTTGCTCCCGGAGCGTGCCCCTGGAGCATGCTCCGGGGGCAAAACCCCTCGTATGTATCGGCCTTAAATTTACCGTTGCTGTTTGCGGTTTAGTTCGGACGCGAAATCGAGTGTCGCTAATCGTGGGTGGTAGGTAGAGGTCGTGAATCGTGGTTGAGGGTCTGGGTAAATGGCGTGGGTGAAAAATGTATAAGAAAAAATGATAAAGAAAGGTAATTAAAATAAAAAATGGAACAAAAATTTTAAAAGTTATGGAACGAGAATCTCCGACTCCTTGATTGCCCTTTTCACGGCTTCTTAACTTCTTCGGTCCTCTTCCTGATATTTCCTTAGCCACGTGGGACTTGGCTCCCCTTTCACAACATCACTGAATAAGAGACATGAAGATGAAGATTTATCCATACCTGAGCGATCGCCGGGAAATATACGAAACAGTTGTAAAATGTGTCGAAACGTGCAATTTGCAGAAAGTATGGGACAGCTCTGTCTACATTTCCAATGAGCTATCTCATAGTTTTGGATAGAAGTCTTTTTCAAAGAAGTTTTAGGTATTTTAGCTTAGGAGAACCACCTTCACGCTCAAACTTTCAAGTTAAGGCGAGACTGTGTAAATTTTATTGCTGTACAGAAATACAATTTTCTAGATTCCTTTTTGTTTGGTTTTGTGTACAAAATCTTTGCTGTAACAATTCTGAACATCATTCCTTCAACTGAAAGGACGTTTCAGTCACGAATGTTGACATCTTTAAGAAAAAGTAGGTCTCCAGTTTTTCTTTAGCCGGCTTCAGGTTTACATATTGTACAGAATTTCTTTTGTTTTTCGCGTGAATGGCTTTTTAGTGTCCATTTATACTATTTGCTTTGCTGACCGCGAGAAAGGGGAATAGAACTTGTATGTACACGGGGATTTTTGTTTCATGAATTTTACATTTTTTTTTTTTTGGAAAACTTTTTTTTTTTTACCCACGAATTTACCCACACCCACGACCCACGACCTCTACCCACTACCCACGACCCACGACATTTAGCTACACTTCTCGCAACACAATAACATTCCATAGACATTTCTGGTAATCTTCGGTTGATAAAAATAGAGATTTAAATCAGCAAAAGAAGCAAAAGAAGCAAAAGCCGAATTGCAAAGCGAAATGCAACAAGTCCAACAGTTGCTTGTGGCCCACGAACCGTCTTCTTAAAATCGATGCTAAATTGAGTGTATATCAACACATCAACAAACTACACATCAGATACATTCTTTTTTTCTACAAGAATATATTTTATAAGAATATGAAGGCTGAAATTTGCAAAATTTTAAGAATTTTTCAAGAATAAACCCGAGGCTGAGATTTCGAAAAGGATGATTATTTTGAGTGATGAAAATCTAAAAAAATATGTTTTCAACCGTATCGAATTATTGCTTCCTCCCACGGCAAAACTATCCAACAAAACGAAGAAACCTGCATTGGTTATAGCCAGTGACAGTTCGATGAACGCTACATGAAATACATTTAAATAGTCAGGAGCCCTGCTATAGTATACAGCAAAAAAAAAAAAAAAAAAAAAAAAAATGAACAAACTCCAAAAAGGATACGATAAATTCTTTCTTTTTCAATGATAATTCAAGAATAATACAAGAATATTTTCAGGCTAAAATCGGCAGAAAAATAAGAATATTCAGCCTGGCCCAGAAAAACAACATTCTTATATTAAAAAGGAGTGTACAAAAATAAATATTTCCTTTGCGTTTATTTTTGATTCCAATATTTGAGCGACCTCATGGCAAATTTTACCGCCAAACAAATAATGAAGTATTGACAGTATTTTTATGATAGTGTCACTGATTTTTTTGGTCTAAGGCTTTGTTTCAATAAACTGCAATTTCATTCAAGGGCAGCTGTTTTATTTTAGAGGGGAGATATGAATGTATGCACTCAACAAAGATTTAGTAATTTTTTTCCGCAGGCTTTCAATATAACCGTGAATATTTCAGAATATTTACCTGTTTCAAACGCAGCGGCAAACAAGAAGCCAAAAATATCACCATGCATTTCACTTTTAGGTCTTATTGATGACAAGTAGTATTGGGGACGACAGAATGTTAGTTAACATATTTCAATTTTTCTGTCCTTTCACGTGGAAAATTTATGCCAAATTATGGGGTAACGTTATGAAGCAACGTTTTCGTTGTTGTGCCTCAGACGTTTTGAAGATATAAAAGTGCAAAAAACGGGCCGTGGTTCCCGAAAGCATGATTACTGGAGTCAAATATAATAAGACTATTGAGTAACCATTGTTAACTGGTGGAGATGAAAAAATGGCTCATCTGCGAAATTTTCGAAAATTGAAAATGATACATAGTTGAAATAAGTAGGTTCCCGGAACTCAGTAGAATTTGCTTCCCAGCGGATCATGTGTTCACTGTTGTTTTGACCTTTCTACAATGGCCACCTCACTACAATGGTCAGTTTCTCTGTTCTTAATATGGCCGTCGCGGAGAAGCTGGGCTGTAAGGACAGCCCGGGGGGGGTACTTAGGTTAATTTTTGCTGGGTATGTGCCGCTGCCTCTCAGAGCACCTACCCCATTATAGTCTATTCTGTGGCCAATTATAGACCCCATCTTAGTTACTTATGGGCAAATATGTAATTTTCACAATCCCAACTTAGTCATTTTCTACCTCATCAATCCGTTAAATAAGTCATTCTAAAACATGAATTGACCCATTTTTCACCTATCCCACTCTAGTAACTTTATTGAAAATGCGATCCCATTATAGTCAATCCAGTCGTGAAAATGCGACCCCATCCAGCGGCACATCCCCCTACACCACCTAGAAGAACAGCTAAAATCAAAACTTCTGAAAAATACTGAAAAAACTAGAAATACCAGATAATAGCATGGGCACATTATAGAGATCTTACCTGAATAGTTTCAGGTAAGCTTTCAAGAAGTTGGGGTATTCAAGAAAGTTTTATACTTGGAGGCTCCGCCCCTAAGTTCAACCCGTAACCTTTTTATATACCATAAAATGCACAGCCAATTAAATGCATCTGTAAGCTCTTATTTCGGGCCTTTTTACAGACCAAAATGACACATTTTCCTAAAAAATTAACCTTTTATATACTTTAACTAGTGAAATCTCTACCCCGCCTGAAAAAGGTACCCCTTTCGGGCGGAGCTTTTTCGTATAGGCCACTGATTATAAGGAGTACCCCCCGGAATTTTGATCACAAAGCACTTTCCGGGTATTCAATACGATGTGTCGTTTGTCACCACTAGGGCTGTTAAAGATTGTACTTACGTCATTCACGTCGCGTCACCGTTGCCTACTGGGAATCCAAGAAATGATATGGAGTTGATAGGACCCGCGGTGGACGGAACAAAAAGCGTGCTTGAAGCTTGTGCCAAAACCAAGGGCGGAGTGAAAAGAGTCGTGCTAACAAGTTCATGTGGCGCGATTATGGGTAAGAAAACAGGAGCCATTGACACCTGTAAGGGAAAAGATTGTCATATTGTTACAAGTATGTTAATTGCGAGCAAGTCATTGAAATGATTCGTAGCCTCTTATCTTTATTTTTTGTTTCTAGCTGGTCGAATCGGTGAAGATCATATTTTTACCGAAGAGGACTGGTCGTCACTGGAAGGTAGTTCACCGTATGAGAAGAGCAAGCATCTCGCCGAGAAAGTAGCCTGGGAACTGGTCAAGGATCTCCCAGGTTACCAACAAACATATAGTACATAATCGAACAGCATTTATGTTAGAATTCATGTAGTAAGGAGAAGCTATCTTGTAATCAGCAGTGCCGTATCCAGACCTTGAGATAAGGGGCGGGGGTCATCCAGACCCTTAGATAAGGAGGGGGCCCTGTCTCAAATAAAATTTTTTTCGGCCCTTCGGGCCTCAGTTTGGTCTAAAAATAAGGGGGGACCCGGGCCCCCTGGGTCGCTCCCCTGGATCCGCCACTTATCAGGGCTTCCTCTTGGGGAGTGGAGGTGAGGGGATAGGAGGAATGGCAAACGAGCGATTAATCTTTGTCGGTTTTGTACGAACTGAGGCGCTAAGCTGGCTCATGAAGTGCCCTTTCAAACATCAACGCAAAACCCGGCGCGAAATCTCAACAGAAGCTAAGTGCCTGGCCAACTACACAGCTGAAAGGAATCAATTTTCAGAGACTTGAATCGTAAAGACTATCGAAATCTATTCCATAACCACATAACGATAAGAAGTATTGGGCGGTATCAGGAGCCCATATCCCTGGCGGTGTGCCATCAGCGTAACATCTGGCCCCAGTTGTTCAAACGTTGGATAGCGCTATCCAACGTTTGAACAACTGGGGCCAGATCTTCAATTTTTCATCATAACATGAAATAATTCGAGCGCGCAGTCAGTCAGTCACAGCAGGTTACATCCTCGGTTAAAAACTTTCGTCGCGCCCTTTTTCCCAAACGAACCGACCCCCCCGGGTCTCCGAGGATGAGCAGGGTGTATGCCAGTAGAGACCCGCTCAGTCACAAAGTTCATTATAGTGTTGTACATCCTAGTTTACTATAGCATCAAAAAGACTAGCGAGGAGATTGCTTCATTTACCCCTAAATGGCTGGCACTAGCGACGAGTAAGTCGTTGATAATACTAGCCTACGAGCAAGCTCTCCATTAGCCTGTTCCAGAGTGGGGAAGACGCGAAAGTGATAGGGACGTCTCGCGGCTCTCTTCGCTTGGCACTTGAAATGGAGAGCTTTTTCGCAGTTTATGATAATCTAAGCTCCTATTACAGGGCGTTCAATAATTTTTTCCAATGAACGGTGCAGTGGTGAAATAGGTGGTAGTGAGTAAAAAGTGGTCTTACTCACCTAGTAGAATGAGGGGTATAAAATCTAGAGCCTGTGAAATGAATTGGTAGCATTTCTGGGCATCACAACGAGTGCTGTTCATGATTTATGACAAATGTGTGGCGATTGGGCTTTATGAAAAATGAAGTTACAAGATTTATAGTCTTTCGTTCGTGAATCTTATGAATAAGCCCTTAAAAGACCTAAATAGATTGTGCTTAAGAGAGTGCTCCTTTTATTGAAACCCCTCTATGGACTGTCATTATCGTTTGCAGCTTCACCGGCGACTCCTTGAACGAAAGATACCAATGGTTCCCAAGTTATCACTGCCAATGTGTGACGTCAGAGACGTGGCCGCAGCACACATCACTGCTATGACATCACCCAAGGCGCCTGGTAAGTGGCTGGAGAAATGTTAACAGTTTCTGTCACCTGTTATACAGTTAACAGTAGTTTAAATCAGTAGACCTGATACCGATGATTTAGAAAGCGAGTTCCGAACACCATTTAATTTTCGCGGCTTCCGCGCGGCTCGTTCTCGGCACACGCGGACAAAAATTCCAAGAAAAACGCCTGGGACCGAATCGTCAACATGATAATGAAAATATTTTGCTTTGGCAAGAACATTTCAGCCATGTACCTTGTTCAAATTGCATAATTCTCATTCAATATCGATGTAATAAAATAGAAGAAACCAAATAAAAGCGGCATCTACTCTTTCAGCAAACCCACGTGACGTCAAATCTTGTTCCCCATGTTTCAGCAATAGAGACCTTTAAATTCGAAGACCAGGACGACTACGAGTATGAGATTGGACTTAAAGTTTTTTCGCGTATTCTCAAAATAGACTCCCCGGAAAGCTTCATTTTACCATTTTTCACAAGAAAAGTTAGCACTGTTATCTTTAGTGAAGGAGATTACGTCCCCTTCCGATCGCAAAATGATAAAACTTCTAACATTTGATAACTTGTTTTCGCCAGTTCGACATTCTCACTAAGACTCGTAGTAGAATGACGACGGCTACCACGTTTTCCTGCCAAAATGACGCTGGTTCTCGCGCGAGCACTACTTAGTATTGAGAAAAACTCGTACACATAGTCGTACTCGTCTTAGAATCTAAAGCTCTCTAATTTAAGATGGAACATGGTGCCCCAACTCAGCGGCTCACTCATCCTCATTGACATTATTCCTTTACGGACTTTTGCTAGGAAACAGATTCATCTCAATTACAGCTTCCATGTGGATAGTTGACCTAGCAAAGATCCTGAATGAGGAATTTCGACCTCTTGGTAAGTGACAAATAGAATAACAGCAGGAAATAACATACGATGAGTATACGATACCATGTAGTATATAAATTTAGCTAGGGCTAAAGGCGAAGCTCACGTTGAAAAATTTATAATTTACTTCAAACAAACTTAAACTTGTAACTATTGCAAAGAAGTCTACTTAGAGTTGAGCCTGCAATCAGTTGAAAATTAGTAACTTGTCACGGGAGAACTTCAAAAAACACGTAACCTCGATGGGTGACACCTGAACCCGCGTTACGGTCAAGTGATACTGGTCAGCGGATTCCCTGACTTGACAGCTGTCAATTGACCACAACATGGCTGTGCAATATCAAGTTGCGGCTCCCACACTGGCTAGAAAGTGTGACATTTCACATTGGCTTCCCTGTGGTGCGAACGAAGGGCCGGGACGGGCGGACGTAAAATCACGTGTCAACCAAAACTTCTCGGATAGATAAACAACCAAATTTTCTTAGCTATGGGGCTCCGTTCACGTGCGCTTGGTGCTTCGCAGCAAAATGCTTTGATCTGATATCAAACACTCCCAACAAAATTTTGATAGCCTACCAGCAGGCTCACTTGTGTGAGTTTGGGAAAAATTTTGGCGGCAGAACGTTTCCTCGCGCAATGGCGGATCCACCGCCAAAATATTCCGCGATTTTTTTTATTGATATCATGCTCGCTCGTCAGGTCCAGAGGAAGCGTGTTCCAGAACTTGGCTCCGCTGAACCTGAAGGAGCCCTGGTACTTAGTTGTCCTAGCTAGCGGCAGAGGGAGCAAATCTCTATGGCGCGTGTTATATGAATGGAAATCGCGCGAGTGGCTAAATTCATTGAATAAGTGTGCTGGAGCCTGCTCAGGCTACATTTTCTTAATAAGGAAATGCTCGGAGAACAGTTTAGAAAATTTACTGCAGTCGATATCGCGAATAGGGTCAAGCATGTAATACTTCCGCTTTCAAATTCGACGTCAAAGTAACTGTTCATTTCATTTCTCAGGCTACCGTGTCCCACTACTCAGTGTCCTAACGTTCTACTTAAAATTGGAGCGATGTTTGATAAACCTTTGAAGATGGTGATACCCTGGCTTGACGAAGAGATGAGGTTGGACAACTCGAAGATATCATAACTAGCGCATTTTTGTGTCCCGTGTGGCAATTTATTTTTGGGGATATTTTCGAGCGCTGCGTTAACATATAGTGGTAATAGGACTGAGTGGAGTCCAGACCGGTCTGTAATCATACGAGTGATTGACAAAAGCGGGAGTCCGATTCGTTTTATCACGAGTATGATTACATACCGAATTGGACGACACTAAGTTCTGTTACCAATTAATCATAACCATAACAAAATTGGTGATATTTTAGGCTTTTTAAAATTACGACAAAAGAAATTCCGAGAAATTTTTCATTAGCAGTGAAAACAGCCATTTAAGTGCGCGCGTACTGTCCAATTACTTAGGCATGATGCGTACCGGTCCTATTACACTGTCCTATTAGTGCTGAAATCAGGACAGTTGATAGCCAATCAGATTTGAAAATTTTGTTGTAGTTATGATTAAAGTAATAATGCTAATGGTAATGTTGATGATTACGATGATGATAATGAATAATGACAATAATAATTTATAACTCGCCTTTTCCATTCAGAAATGATAAAAGCGCCGTACAAAAATGCTAAATATGTAAAAATTAGATGATAAAACCTGGATTAAAAGTACTTCAAAGTGTAAATGAAACACTGAATACAGTTCCTGGATCCCGATACAGTAGATAGAACCTCGATATAACGTACCTTTTTATAACGAAGTCCTCGGTAAAACGAACGATTTTCTTTACCCCAGTAATAGTAAAATTTTATGAGGAAAAGAACCTCGTTATAACGAAAACTTCGTTATAGCGAACACATTTTTCCCGTTCCTTAGCCCTTGGTTATATCGAGGTTCCTCTGTACATTATGGGGCAGTTATTTCAACGAAGTTTAGCCAGTGTTTAACAAAACCGCGTTTTAAGCCACTTTCAGTTTGCCGAACGCTTTTATGTAAACGCCATTTATCGTGAACAGTTTCATTGGAGCGTATGAAGTAGACAAGAAAAGCATTTGTCTTCTTAAAAGAACCCAGTAAGGAAGAGATCTGGAAGTCCAAAGATTTCCTAAACTGTGGCCTAAGTTGAACTTCGTTTAAATAACCGACCCATAGTGTACAAATCAGTTCCACAATCTAAGAATAGCAGGTCGGGACCGAAGCACACTGTTGCATTTATTTATCTCTACGGTGTATCTCTACCATTAGCCTGCGCCGAAGACATAACTAAACTTCTGGTTAAGTTCGTCTGCGATACAGCTCCGAAATCCTTGTTCTGGCCCTCACCTTTTAACCAGGCTTTGATTACCGGCCATGATTGGCCTTTTAAAAATCAGGATCTGTAAAAATGCGATTGTCCATTTGCCAGTCAGGTTAAAGAGAAATTCAAAACGCATTTCTGGCAACTCGCCGTGTCTGTTAAGGGGCCCAGGACAAGGATATATGCACCGCTTCGCAGACGATACTATGAACTGGGGTTAGATTAGCCTCGTTCCCAGTCATCCTCGGCGATTTCGGATGTGACGTCACCTGTCAAGTTTGTCGGGAAATTTCGCGCTCGGTTCCAAGGCTCCCCTTGTAACTCGGATAGCGCGAACTGCCCTGGGTACGAGGCTGGTGTTAGATTACGTCTGCTATGTGTGCGACAGGATTCGATTCAATATGTAAAGAAAACCTTTATGACCCACAATCCTTTGCGTCGTTCTGAAGAAAGGCAGTCGCTCGAAACGTAGTCAGCTTTTGAGGGCGTGGTTGCCTTTGACAGTAAGCGGCCTTTCTAAATTATTTTTGTTCTATTGTAGATCAAAGCAGAACTTGGATACCAACCAAGAGACCTGAAAACCAGTATAATAGACATGGGATATAGTTTGATTGATATGGGTTTCATCAAGAAGACTAAAGAATACGAGAAAATGAAGAAAGAGACGAGTGAATCTGGAGAAAAAAGTGCCCTGTAACAAAGCCTTGATAGGGACAGGCAAGCGAATTTCAGGATTTGAACTTGAAACTTTCCGAGATCGAAACAACGATTATTACTGGGCCAAACAGCTGCTGGTTAGTCTACGGTAGTGGCCACTGTAATAAATTTTGAAACGTATACTGAGGCATAGAGAAAAAATGAACTTACGAAAGTACTTAAAATCACGCCAGATATAGTAATTAATCCGTCGGCATAGCGGACAGTAGCGCCTTTAATGGCTCAGTCAATTCTAAGCGTGCCCATACCCCCGGGCATTTGTCGGGCATTTGTCATTTTTTTTTCTGAAATGGCTTCAAAAGCCCCACGGTAGGGCCGGGCGGTTCATACAAAACCCCCACGGTGGGTCTGAGAAGAAAGTTAGCTTCTTCCCCACTAATTTTGACGTAACTGTGAAATACTAGAAGAATTGACAAAAGCCCCACGCCCCGCCGGGAAGACGTTTTCTGACAAAGTTCCCTCCGCTGGCACCGACAAGATGCCTGACAAATGCCCAGGGGGATGACCACGCTTGGAATTAACGGAGCCATTAGAATTGTGATATTTAAGTTTAAAAACTTCCGCGGACGGTACTTGTGATGCCTTTGTACTTTAGCAATGAAAACTGTGAACAAGACTGCAACAGTACTGCCTTGAGGTGCGATAGGACGACCTCGTAAACCACTTTTCTTAGACTGTTTCAGTTGCTTAAATTATATGATAATTTTGTGTGTTCTTCTTTTTTCATAAATCATACATTAGTCAGAGTGAAAGCGTCGATCGGCGTTAAGAAACAAAGTGAACTCGAAAATAAGGCACGTAAAATTATGTTATGTTAAATTTTGATGCCTCTATTGTTGCCGCTTTATACTTTTTTTTTCTTTTGAAGAGGGACGCTGAGTAAACAGGGACATTTGTTAACACTAAAAAGCAATAAAAGCTAATTTGGGAAAATTAATAAGACTCACAAGGACTCCTGTGAAAGACGCACTAAGGGTAGAGACGGTTCCCCAATGTCCCTCAGCTTCTGCTTCCTTGATGCAATGCACTCTTGTCAGATGAGGAGGAGCTGGTAACGAGTCTCCTTCGGAAGTACTTGACTGCGCTTTGTCCGTGGAAACGGGAGTAAGGAAGAGTTTTTTGATAGGAGCAAGAAAGGATAGCAGGAGCATCATAGAGGCTTGGTCAAGATTCTTTTATTGTATCGTGTGTATACTTTCTCTAGTCGACTCCCTCTTTAATAACACCCCATGGGGTACTCCCTTTTATTGCCTATGGGGAGAGGCTCCGCTCGAAAGGGGTACCTTTTTCTGGCGTCTGTTATATGAAAGGATAAGGATTTCACGAGTTGAATTATAAGTATATGAAAGATAAAGGCTTTTAGTTAAAGAGTAACAAACATACGCATCTTTTGGCCTGTGAGGAAGTTGTCAAGAAAACTTCTCGTTCAAGTGATTTATTCATGCCAGCCTTTATAAAAGGTGTCAATCTTTCTGAGAAAATCCACTTTTGGGCACAAAACAACCAAATCTGGCCATAAACTGTCAAATCAGGAGAAAAAATCGGCAAAAGATGTTTTTTTCTTTTGAATAAAAAGGGATGCAATGTTCTTTTGACGGTATGTGAAAGGGACCATTTGTCAGTCTTACTGTGACTAAACTCTCTGTAAGTCCGTCATCTCTCTGAGACAGTTGAGGCCTATCACGAAGTGTCAGCCGTAGAGAGTGTTGACTCGAAACACGGTCTCCATTCCAGCAATCACGCAACGGACAAGACGTTGCGTGACTTCGGCTGAAGCTGACCCTTACAAACAGCAAAAATAAAAGAAACCACCAAATCATTATCGTGACATTTTCCATGCTCGCTTACTGGAAATTTCTGAGATTTGACTATATAATAGAAGGAAGGAAGTGCGATTGGTTCGAATCCATCCAGTGTTAGCCTGCATAACAGGTACTTTATGAGTCAAGTGAGGAGAACGCGTCATTTTTTTCCCTCGCCCGTAGTCCCACGCTTCACGCTCGTTTTGCGCTTCGCGCAAAATGCCGCGTTCGCCTCGCTTGGCTCATGAAGCGTTCTTTGTGCAGGCTATTCCAGTGATACAGTGATACAGAACGGTTTCTTTTCTTTTCAATGAAAAGAAAAAGGACCCCATATCATTTTAAATGTGGCATGTGCGAAAACAAAACATGTTTCACGGCTGGTGTAACGTGGAGGAGAGGATCCTGGGAACGAGAGCTGAGTCATCTTCGGTCGTCGCTTCACAATACACCGATTCTCTGGTTGCCTCAAATTAGGTGCAATATGTCCCGTGTTCTCGTAACAGGAGCCTCGGGCTACTTGGCTATGCATGTTGTCAAGCAGCTAGTCGATTCAGGTGAATATATCGTGCGAGGAACAGTGCGAAGTCTTGCAAACGAGACAAAGGTCAAACCCTTGAAGGAGCTGTCTTCGGAGAGTGACAAATACTCACTCGAATTGGTGGAGGCAGATCTTACAAAGAAAGAAACTTGGGTCGAGTGAGTAATATAGTCCTTAATTCACATCCTATTCCCTTGTAATCTCTTGTTTATATCATTTATCCAGATGTTAAATGGCCTGCCTGGGAATATTTGCTGATCCTTTGTAAATAGAGACGGAGTTAAAATCAGCATTTAGTATCGTCACGCAACACTCGCGTGACGACACTAAAAACGGCTGTGTAGCAGGCTAGAATGCAAAGACAATAATTACGAAATGCAACAGGTCCAACAGTTGTAGCCCACTATAGACCGTCTTCTATAGATCGATGCTAAAATAAGTTTTTCAACACATCAACAAGCTACACAACAGATACAACTTAGCGAGATTACATCATCGAATATTTAAATAAATTTGTGTCCTTGGCGTTTATTTTCGATTCCTATATTTGAGCGACCTAATTATCCCTGTGGCAAATTTTACCATCAAACAGATGATGAAGTATTGACAGTATTTTCATAATCTCAGTTTCACTGAATTTTTGGTATAAAGCTTTGTTATAAAAAACTGCACTTTCATTCACGGGCACCTGTTTTATTTTAGCGGGGAGATGTGAATTCAATATTTCCTCAACAAAGATTCAGTCATTTTTTCCGCAGGCTTTCAATATAGGGCCGTGAATATTTCAGAATATTTATGTGTTTTAAACGCAGCTGGCATTCAAAAGCCCAAGATATCGCCATGCATTTCACTTTTAGTTATTATTACAAAAAGCATTCTTGGGGAAGACAGAATGTTAGTTTACATATTTCAGTTTTTCTGTCCTTTCACGCAGAAAAATCAATTAAGAGTACAATAGTTATGAAGCAACATTTTCTTGTTGTGCCTCTGACCCCTTCCACCTCCTCCCTCGCGCGTGGTCTCGCGCCCTAATTCCCTTCTCCTCCCTTTCGAACGCCTGCCACGCAGGCTAGAAGATCGACGTTTGTTCTGGAAACGATCTTCAGACGTTCTCTCCATCTGAAGCAGACGGATAGAACGTGTTGGACGATCCAAAATCATTCAGATGAACTTAGCTGAGCCAGACGTTGATCTTTTCATGAACTTAACTCAATAAGTTTCGTTCGTCTCATGAAACGTTTGGTCTAGGCGTAAGGTGGTTCCGTGTGCCGAACGGAACATCCTGAACACGCACGAATTTCCAATCGGTCGAAAATTAGGGTCATTATACGTCTCAGGGAAACTGCCCACCTACCCCTCCCCTAAGCTAACATAAAAACTTGCTTCTGACTTAAAGCAAAATGTTGGTTCAGGGGAGGGGTAGGTTGGCAGTTTCCCAGAAACGTATAAAATTAGTCCGGTGCCGTGTGAAGGTAGCTTCGTCTTTGTCACGTGACTAGGGCTGTTAAAGATTGCACTTATGTCATTCACGTTGCCTCACCGTTGCCAGCTGGGAATCCAAGAGATGATATGGAGTTGATAGGGCCTGCGGTGGACGGAACAAAAAGCGTGCTTGAAGCTTGTGCCAAAACCAAGGGTGGAGTGAAAAGAGTTGTGATGACAAGCTCTTGTGCTGCGATTATTGGTAAGAGAACAGGAGCTATTGACCCCGGGAGGGCAACCCACCCTATGGAGCGAGAGAGGGCGGGTAGGAGAGAACCCTGGGAACGAAGTTGCCGGGAGGGTACTCCTTATAATGGCCTTTACAGGGAAGGGGTAGGGGTAGGGGTAGGGGTTTCACTTGTTGTTGTAAGGGAAATCTGTCATTTCGGTATCTAAAAAGGCTTGAAAGAGCTAACAGATGTACTTAATGGCTGTGAAAAAGTCGAGTGCATTTGCAGCAGTTAAAGGGGATGCAAAGTTCTAAACTAGGTATTTGAAAGGGGGAACCATTTTTCAATATAAGGTATACGAAAATGTCAAAAATGGTGTATAAAAAAGCAAGGAGTTGGACCTCGGGGCGGAGCCTCCCTGTACATTGACCCCTGTAACAGAATAGATTGTCATATTCTTACAAGTGGGTGAATTGCGAGCAAGTCACTTAAAATGATTTTGAGCCTTTTTTTTGCAGCTGGTCGATACGGTGAAGATCATATATTTACTGAAGAAGATTGGTCGTCATTGGAAGGCAGTTCCCCGTATGAGAAAAGCAAGCGCCTTGCCGAGAAAGCAGCCTGGGAGCTGGTCAAGGATTTGCCAGGTTACTAATAAACGCAGTACATGAACTAACAGCATAGAAGGGTTTCCCATCGGGTGCAGGGTGGAGCAGGTAGATGCGTGGCAAACGAGCGACAGATCTTCGTCTCTTTTGCGCAAACTAGCCTGTGCCAGATTCTCAGATGGTAGGGACGTCGCGAAAATAAAACAAGCCAAGCGAAAATAAAACGCGCGTGATCTGGGGAAAGAGGGCGGTGGCGGGGAAAGTAGGAGAGATCCAGTGCCCTCTCTCTCCCCAGCCCCCCTGCGCGTTTCTCCCAAAACGGTCTACCACTACCCGACTGGTGCACTACTATCTTTCAGCATGCAGCAGGCTATCCGCGAACTGAAGCACTTAACTGGCTCGTGAGGTCGCCGCTTAAACGTCAACCGAAGCCCGGCGAGCGACGGATCTTCGTCTGTTTTGCGCCAACTAAAGCGCTTAGCTGCTTCGCGAAGTCCCCGAACAAACATCAACGGAAAACCCAGCGCGAATTCTCAGCAGAAGCTAAGTGTCTGCCCGCAGGCTAGCTAACTGTACCGCTGAACGGAATCGATTTACAGAGACTTGACTCGAAACTTATGCCATAACCACATTGCAACAAAACGTATTGGGCGATGTGCCGTCAGCGTACATCTAGTCTTCAATTTTTTGTCATAAAATGAAATGAGAAAATCAAATTTTTGAAAAGACTATTCGAACGGTTACTGTTTTCGACAAATATCTCTTCCCTTTTTTAGTGAGCCTTGTTTTCTTTTTCGTCTTACAATTGTACAAAAGCAAGACAAAAAACCGCACTCCAGCAACTGAAATTAACTTCATAGCATAATTAAGAGCTTGTTCTCCCTCGTGACCCATTCAGTGCTAAATTTGTTCATTCAATTTTCTCTCAGATGATGAAAAGTTTGAGTTATGTACCATCAATCCCGGACTAATTCTTGGACCAGTATTGCATGGCTCGAATTGCGCTAGTATGGAGGTACGTATCAGTTACCTCCCTTTTGAATGAGTCCTGTAAGTTAACAGAGACGCCCTCAGTCACAGCTGGATGTATCTCAGTGAAGACGGCGCTCAGTCACTAGACTACGAGTAGTCCCCATTTTCCCTCAGGGATAGAATAGCGAGCGAAACGCGAGCGCGCGTGAAAATCACCCCAGGCGCGTCTCACCTTTCTCGCAGGGGTTATTTTCACGCGCGCTCGCGTTTCGCTCGCTCTACTATCCCAGAGGAAAGATAGGGACTACTCGTAGTCTATTCAGTCACAAGGTTCATTATAGAGTTACATCTTAGTTTCTATGCCATCAAGCACCTAGTGTGGGCATTTTATTGAAACTCCTCCATGGACTGTTATTATCGTTTGCAGTTTCACCGGCGACTCCTTGAACGACAGATGCCAATGGTTCCCAAGTTATCACTGCCAGTGTGTGACGTCAGAGACGTAGCCGCGGCACATATCGCTGCTATGACGTCACCCAAGGCGCCCGGTAAGAGTGGCTTTTAAGCCGACATTTGGACGTTTTAATGACAGTGCCCTGGATAATAAACTTCCCGATATTAACACTGCAAACTAGGACTGCTTGCGGTTTTTCCATTATATTCCACTCGCGACAGGCTATTTTATTTTGCAAAAGCCAAAGTCTTAAACTGCACCCTTTTTTGAACATGCGAAATTCTAGCTTTGTGATATTTCTCGTCAACATGATTTGCTTTGCCAAAACATTTCAGCTACCTACCTCGTTTAAGTATTGCATAATCCTCATTCAATATCGATGAAATAACATAGAAGAAGCCAATTTTAACCGGTGTCTACTCGAGATTCTACTGAGCGAGCAGGTCACCTCTTTCAGCAAACGAAAGTGACGTCAAGTTTTGTTCCCCATGTTTTAGCAATTTTTGTTTGAACATGACATTAACACATATTCCTTGCACTTTTCTTAGGTAACAGATTCATCTCAATTACAGCTTGCATGTGGATAGTTGATCTAGCAAAGATCTTGAATGAGGAATTTCGACCCCTTGGTAAGTGAAAAATAGAATAACAGCAGGATGTAACATACGATGTGTATACGATACCATATAAATTTAGCCAAGGCTAAAGGCGAAGCTCCCGTTCATAATTTATATTTTTTTCGAATAATAAGCTTGTAACCCTTTCAAAAAAATCCACGTAGAGTTGAGCCTGCGATCCATTGAAATCTACTAACTTGTCAGCGGAGACCTTCAAAAACACGTAATCTCGATGGGTCAACACCTGAACTAGCGATACGGTCACGTGATACTGGTCAACGGATACCCTGTTTTGACAGCTGTCAATTGACCACAACATGGATGTGCAAGATCAGGTTGCAGGCTCCCTCACCGGCTAGAAAATGTGACATTTCACATTGTATTCTCTGTGGTGTGGACGGGGAGGCGTACGGTCTCATGTTAACCAAAAGATAGATAACCAAATTTTCTCAGCGAAAAAGAGAAGTACATAAATATTAAATTTTTCGCGCTTCGTAGCAAAATGCTTTGATCTACTATCAAACAGTCCCAACTAATTTTTTAAGGAAATGTATGGAGATTAGTTTAGAGAGTTTATAAGTGGATATCAGGGCAAGGGTTAAGCATGTAATACTTCTGCTTTCAATTTCGACGTCAAAGTAACCGTTCATTTCATTTCCCAGGTTATCGTGTTCCTACAACTCAGTGTCCTAACGTTCTACTTAAAATTGGAGCGATGTTTGATAAACCTTTGAAGATGGTGATACCCTGGCTTGACGAAGAAATGAAGATGGACAACTCGAAGGTACCATAACTAGCGCATTTTTGAGTCCCATAGGGCAATGAATTTATTTTTATGGGTATTTTCGTAAGCCATGGTAATATAAGTGATAATGGTGATGATGATGATGACGATCATTTTGATAGTAATGATGATGATGATGATGATGACGACGATGACGATGACGGCGACGGTGACGGTGACGGTGACGATGACGATGACGATGACGATGACGATGACGACGACGTTGACGGTGACGATGACGATGACGGTGACGGTGACGATGGCGATGGCGATGGTGATGATGATGATGATGATGATGATGATGATGATGGTAATGATGGTGATGAATAATAATAATAATAATAATAATAATAATAATTTATAACGCACCTTTTGCATTCAGATATGATAAAAGCGCAGTAGCGAGAAGCGAAAGGGCTTTGAGGTATATCTTCAAAGATAAAAGTGCATCTTATCAAGATCTCTTGCAAAGAATAAGACTTCCATCTATGGAAACTCGAAGAATCCAAGAATTGCTATTGACAATAAACAATAGTATATCGGACAAAGCTCCACCCCCAATTAGAGATCTTATCACCTTACGCTCATCCAAGTATACTCTTCGAAATGATCATATCCTTTGATTGCCTAAAGTTAACTCGACTAAATATAGTCTCATATTATGGAGATATTTTGCCGCTGAGAAATGGAGCGAGCTACCAAATGATATTAAAATTAAAGCAGGCACTAATGAAGTTAAGAACAAAATTTGATTGCCTAAGTTTGACTGATAACAGAATTTTTAGTAACTGCTGCCTGTTGCTTTTGTTGTTTTAAACTTCTTGTTAAGTTCGTCTGCGACACAGTTCCGAAATCTTTGTTCTGGGCCCCGACTCTACTCCAGGATTTGAGCATGTGCTATGATTGGCCTGTTAAAAATCAGGATCTGTAAAAATGCATAAAGAAATGTCTAGGGTTGAACTCTGTTGCAAAAATTTGCTAGAAAGTTGTTATCGTAATTTTAGCAAAAAGTGATTCACAAGCAAATGGTGTTGTCAGTCACTTACTGGCAAACAGAATAATTCTTGCTATCAAAAAAATACTCTGAAACTACTTAGTACGGCAAGAATAACAAGAAAAACAAGTTTATCAAAATTCAAGACATATAAAGACATATAAAGACAAAGAAGGCCCTCGATAAGTCCGGAAATTTCGCAAATCGCAAAAGTAACAAGACTTTTCTAAGAATAACAAGAATTGCGATGTTTTTTGATTTTTGTTATTAAGTTTATAAAATCCTTGTTAGTTTTACGAATTTTGCTACCGTTTGTAATTCTTATCGACATGCTTCGCGGACGTAGGCTGCCTACCATTCGATTCGATATGCAAATGAAACCTTTATGACCCACAATCCTTTCGGCGTCGCACTGAAGAAAGGCAATCACTCGAAACGTAGTCAGATTTTGAGGACGGGGTTGCCTTTACTTTGACAGTAACGCCTTTTTAAATTAAAAGAACTTAGCATTTCGTGTCTTGTTCTATTGTAGATCAAAGCAGAACTTGGATACCAACCAAGAGACCTGAAAACCAGTATAATAGACATGGCATATAATCTGATTGATATGGGTTTCATCAAGAAGACTAAAGAATACGAAAACATGAAGAAAGAGATGAGTGAATCTGGAGAAAAAAGTGTCTCGTAACAACGTCTTCACAGGGACAGGCTAGCGAATTCCAGGATTAGCTGGGATTTGAACTTGAAACCTTACGAGATTGAAACAACGTTCATTAGGGGACAAGTAATCCACTGTTGATTGTTATGACTCAGTTATTGGCCACAGTATACTGAAAATACTGTAACTAGTAATGGTTGACACTACAGCTGTCCCCCGCTCTGCATATTGTCGGTCAATAGTATTCTTGCTCGTTGTGTAGCTCTTTGAAATATACCGATTCATACTGAAGATTTTCACACATATTCCATACAATAGGTGAGATAACTGGGAGGAAACGCAAGGTTCCATGCACAGTTTCAGTTCGATTTACACAGCTTTGATCAAAACATTCTCAGTTTCGAGAATAGTTTATTCTATTAAAACCATAAGAAAAGATTTAATTTGAAGTTGAATTTTTCGCTATTTCTCTTTCACTTTTTACATTCAGTTCATTTTATTTGCGGGAAAGTACGCCTTCGCGCATTCTAGTCTTCTTTTAAACTTTATAGCGGAAGGACATCTGTGAGCAGGGAATAAGTCAGCAGAGAATTTGATTGTCAGCGAATTTCTGTAATCGTCCATCGTTCTGCTAGTGATAAGCTAGCCGTTGATTCACTCGTCTTGCTTGTTTGGGCTTGAGTCTTATTCCGGTCAAAGAGAGAGAAAGAGTGTCTGGTAAGGTTTCCAATCAAAGGTTTGTGAACTCGTGTCTGGCAAACTCTCCAAGTGTTTATGTATACACAGTTTTACACGCCCTATAACTTTATCGGCGCTTAACGAGTCTCTTTTGATCCATAACTTTCAAAACAACTGCTCCACAGAATGTCACTGATAACACGTAACGCGAAAGAGTATCGAAGTACGACTGCACACATAAATGTCACAAAATCTACCTAAGCGGTCCCTTCGGGATTTTCTGTCTTTACGTCATCCTAACCATTTCGTACTTACGGGCGCAAACAATAGAAACGTCATCATTACCTACCGATTCCTCGCGGCCCCTGTTCAAGCAAATCGAGATTTTTTCTGGCATACTGACTGTATCTTTCAACTGTAAGTACTTTCCTTAATAAACGCGCCAGTTACTAGAGTGCCTCCAGAAGGCGAAATCCCTTCGGGGGCAATAACATACTGAGAGAATTTTGAAGATAAAGAAAGTCATTACAATATGCAATAAATGATCTGTAAAGCGGCTGCGTAAATTTAATGGAATTAGGAAAAAAGCCAGCGTATCCAGCGTATCTCGCCTGCTGAACACATCTGTCTCTCCAGCAGTCACTCATCGCTCCTAACCACTCAATCGGCCCTCCTTTTTTGCCTTTCTCCCGATCCCCTACCCCTTTCCACGCCTGCTACGCAGGCTTTGTATTGTAAATAATCAAATAAACGCCTCTTCTCACAGGAAAAGATAACGGATTCCCATTTTTGGATATTTTAGGCTATTTAAAGAATATCCATAAAAATCCCAAATTTGGCAAAGTGAGACAAGTCCCAACCAGGGAATTCCCAGCCAAGTTCCCTGATTGGGGCTTGTCTCACTCTTCCAAATTTGGGATTTTTGTGGGTATTCTTTAAATACCCTAAAATATCCAAAAATGGGAATCTGTTATTTTTTCCTGTGTCTCTAATAGACGCTCCCTCTACAATGTTAAACTGATTAGACGCCATGAGAATTACTCCAAAATACCAGCAAAAGGAGAAAAATCATTGAATTTATTCAGTTTCTTGCTTGATTAACAAGGGTTTGTGTATTGTCTTGTTCAATGTCCAGTTCAAAGTAAGGATGAACTAACGATGACAACAAAATGACCCTGAAAGAGGATTCTGACATCCATGTTGATATTTGAAACAGCCACATGGATCTCTAGAGGATATATAGACGTATCAATTGATGAAATGGATATTCTGCTATTTTTTAACTTTCTTGACATTTCCGCCGAAAGCACATTAGTTTTGTTGAGCTTGTTACAGTTACAATGAGAATGAACGCCACCCCACTCCATCCCCCCCCTCACCAAGTCGGCCATGCAGTCGGCAGAGTCACAGCTGCGTGAATATAAGCCAAGACACTAACAACCAAAACTCTCAGGTATGAATGATGTTCCTTAAAAACTGGCGTCCTCAGAATAACAGTTGCTACAAAGGTTTTCACTTACCAAGATTGTGATTCTACCTTAGCTTGTATTAATTGCATACAAATCGGAGGAATATAAAGATCAAAACATGGCTCAAGTGCTTGCCTACGGGAGGAAAAAAACAAAAAAAAATTCCAAGACCGTCATTCAAAAGAGTGGTTAAAGTCGCTTAAATGGGAGGAAGTCGTTTATGAAATGTTACAACAGTAATGATTTGAGTGGAAAAAGTTTTGGCGTTTTTACTAAGAGGTTGCTTAAAAGTGGTGGTTTCTTCTTGCAGCACATCTTGGTTGGATCTGCATTACGGCGGCCGCATGCAACAGAGTATTCTCCTTTAGACTACCAGAGCATGCCAGATGTTGGCAAAATTCCACGTCAACCCTACAGATCACAGTCCTCATGTACAGTCTACACTTATGCAGATCGTCCAGTCTCTGCAAGAGAACAGTCATCACACTTGGGAAGACACACCAAGTCAAGGTAATGTTGAGAAATTGCTACCCAGTTTATAGCTCAGTTGAGAGGTCTGCCGAGTAGGAAGACATAGATTCAAACCCCTCCCAGACCAACAAAAACTTGTAAGATCATAGTGGCTGTGATTGAAGATCTTGTCCCAGTTTAGATGATCGTGTCATTGGGTGGTGATGTTAATTTGTTGGCCTTAATCGTCTTGTGTTCTCAATTTTATATTGAAAGGGGCAAAAAAGAACCCACACTGCTGTTTGAAAAGAGTAGGGGATGTAGACCCTGGGGTGTGGTCTATCTCTCATGGAGGGAGGGGTCTGTTATAGGCACGCAGTAACTGGCATCATGTGCTGTTGAAGTAACCCTGCCATAATTGGCCAACCCGAGTAAATAAATAAAAAAAATACATCATATGACTGTATAGTTCCCAGTAAAAGATGTTTCTGCTGGTAGTTTTTGTCAAATATCTAAATGAAGTTAAAGTTTTCTGTTAATCATTAACTGTGTAAGTTTAAACTGTCATCTTCAGCAGGCAATTTTCTAGTGCACTGATGCCCATACACTATGCATGCTACAGGCCTCAGTGCATGGAAAATATTAGGAAATTGTGTAAATTTTCTAGAAGGCAGCACTGTATACAGTATGTGTCAGAAAAAGTCACCCCATTAATTTTATCAGAAGCCTTCAGTAATGCTTTTAAAGTGTATAGTTTGTTCATTGTATAGTTTCACAAAACTAACATGAAATGTAGGTCCATTGAATTTGGAGATTTCATTCAAGACTACATAATATAGACTGTGCTCACCCCAAACCTACTGTGTTCCTGAATTCCCCCCCCTGCTTCCCCTCTCTTTTAAACAGTGAAACTTCGGAATATATGCAGACTGACATAAACTATACCTGCTAACTCTCACGCCTTAGGCGTGAGTCTCATGCCTGCGGGTTGAAATCTTTGATCTCATGCTGGCTCAGGCCTGCGGGCCAGTTTCTCACGCCTGATTGAAAAATGTGACTTGTTGCCGTCTTGCTTGACACAATTTCCAAAAATATGTTAACTCAGACCCATGTAAGGAACGAAAACCATGTGTAAATGAATAAATAACAATACCTTCCTCGCGATCTCTGATTTTGTGGATAAGCGTTTTCTTGATAACTTCGCCTTCAGCAGACTTCGGACGTCTTCGGAAGACTTCGGACTTCTTCAGAAGACTTCGGACTTCTTCGGGAATCTTCGGAAATGATCGTGTTGTCTGCAAAAATCCCAGAACTCCCAGGATAAAAATCTCACGCTTATATCTCAGAAAAAGTTGGCAGGTATAATAAACTTCAGATACAGGTGTAGGTTACAGATTTTTCAAAACTCTCAATGGTGTAGTCCCACTTCGCAGACAATACGGTTTTGTCACATGACGATTGTGTGACAAGCCAAAAGAAGAATGTCTGTATGGGAGACTGTTGATGGTGTTACATTGAAAAATTTCTCTTTTGTCTAGCTTGTTAAGATGCAAGTCAGCATCATCTGCCTCATTGTACTCAGCTTCATCAACATCAACTGTGAACTCAGCTTCATCACTTAAATCTTCATCCAGCAAGAAGCGTCTTTGTGAAGTCCGTAAGTTAACTAGTTGATAACTTTTACGGATAAAAATAATTATTACTTCAGTTAAATGCTATAACCAGTGGCAGATCCAGACCTCCAGATAAGAGGGGGGGGCGGTCATCCAAACTCTGAGATAAGGGGGGGGGCGGGTCTTAAACAAATTTTTTTGGGCCCTTCAGGCCTCACTTTGATGCAAAAATAGAGGGGGGGGCAGGCCCCCTAGGAGGCCCCTCCCCTGGATCCACCACTGTTAACCATGATTATACTGTATAAGATAGAGCTGAGAATATTAATATAATGATAACTTAAACCTAGTAATACCTTACCTAAAAATGTAAAAATGATCATAAGGCTTTTGACTCCTTTTTTGATTTGCATATATTATCAAAATTTCCCCAGGATGTAACAAAGACTTCTCTCTCAATCTCACCTGATCACCCAATTATTACCTTGAAATATATGGCCCTTAAAACAAGAGAAGGATCCTCCCTTAGCCTGAAGGCCTCTGGCTCCC
Source organism: Porites lobata (assembly GCA_942486035.1). Lineage (NCBI taxonomy): Eukaryota > Metazoa > Cnidaria > Anthozoa > Scleractinia > Poritidae > Porites > Porites lobata. The sequence goes on along the minus strand of CALNXK010000017.1, from coordinate 2,898,197 downwards.
ACGGATAATATCTATACCCACAAACGTTGGACTCTTTTAGGCTATGGTAAAGTGGGCAAAAAAAGCTTACCACAATGTTTTTGAGTTGAAAGCGATACTTCCCGTTTTACCACTATCAAATCTTGCCTGTCTTGGTTGTTCCACTTGCATGACTACCATATCTTCATTGGATAAAATACATGTAAGGTGGCCCAGCTAGCCTGCGAAAACAGCATGCAGCTGCTCCTTGACGCTTGGGACATTTCACAGCGAGCAGAGACAGCTGTTTTCACAGGCTAGCAGTCACCATAAACCACTACTCTCCTTTCTGCAACATTTTTTCACGTTTTTGTTCACATTTTCGTCGCCCATTTTACCATAGCTTTTAACGGCACATTTACTTACTCACAAAACTGTTAGCTAATCGTGCAAAATTATATTGAATTTTTCTCCAGGTGATGATTATAGATTTTTCAAAAGTGGTCCAGTACCCAAACAGTAAGTACCTAAAACCATTATCACTTTCCATATTTATGCGTTATTGACCGAGCAGGAGGTCTGTAAAAACAAAAAATAAGAACTAGGCCAATATGACACCATCTTGACTAAACAAGCTTGGGCAGCAAAGTATTTATTGTAATTCGGCTAGAGACTTTTAATACGGTGGAAGGTCTCGTGAGTGGAAACCCTCGGGACGCGGCAAAGGTGCGTGTAACTGGAGCTGGTCGCTTATGGGAATGTAATATAATACAATGTCATACAGTTTGTATGGAAGTTGAGAAAAATGGCATTTTGTGAAGGCCACTGTAAGTAGAGCTGTCTGCTTATGAGAATGTCAGTTAGGAGAGCTTCCGCTGCACACAGACACCCCAATAATGTGGACAGCTACTAAATCCCTGGCAGAACTTACAGACCTTTTACTGTAACAAAATCCTGCTCTTGTAGACTGCTGACAATTTTTAGTTCCCAACAGCAGAATGACACTGCACTGACTTTGCTCTGTGTCTTGTTGTCGGACACTGGGCGGTGGGGGACTGTTGTGAACCTTCCCAGCGCACAACTGTCCCATGGTAGTGGGATTAGTCCTCCCCGGGTTAACCACATGTGCTTTAATGTAACCCAGGCGGGGGCGCGGCGGCACTCCCCTATAAAAGTGATGGGGTGCTCATTGCACCTTTTAGGGTTTAAATTTGTGGATTGGTACTGCTTAGGGTGCTAAAACCTAAAATGACTGCTGCCGGGGTTGATATGCTTTATTAGGATAAAGATTTATGACAGTACTTTCAAAAGGGCCTTGAGGAGAAAGTTTTTTGGAAATCAAAGTTATCTTTATTACTATTAAAATTTACGGTGCCAGTTATATAATTCTAATAATAAGGGTATAATATGGGTAATGTAAGTCACATCTGATTGGCTTTTTCTTGGGGTCCACTAACACTCGATTTCAAAACATTCTTAACAAGGTGGTGTTACACGAGAAGATTGCAACGACGATTTTTAGAGTAACAATGATTGAACCGTGTTGTAACAATTCGAAACAATGTCGCAACAATGCTGCAAACGCTCTGTTGCGCTCAAAATCGTTTGTTGCAAATCGTCCCATGTGACATCGCCTTAAAGCTGCCAAAAGCTGTTGATGCCTTTAGCATATTGAAAATAACATGCAGCAGTTTTGAATCGTCCATTTGTATTTTTTTGTTGCAGGGTACCACCTCACGGTGAATCCTTGCATGGCTTTCTTACTGGGGCACGATATAACAGGTATGTAAACGTTTACACTCAAGTTAACACCACAAGCAACGGACCCTTTCCTGTTGAGAACAGTTCTTTTGGTCCCAAAGATACCAGACTTCATACAGTCCCTATCTCTATGAGTCGATGGCCCTGTAATCCCTGTCTCTGTAGCATTTTTTGTTTTTATTAAACACATTCTATAGACGAATTTTACGCTAAGAGTAACAGAAAACTCATCGAGAGGGCTCACTTCAGACATTATTTTAGCTGAGGCTGTTATTTTATCCATACGGTGCCTAACGTTATCCCTATCTCTATAACATAGTCACCTTTGTATAGCCGATGCTTAGCTCTGTTCTCTCTGTGTATTATAAAGTTACTTGTGAGAATTTTAAATTTTCAAAATGCGCGCACAAGAACAAGGAAGAGTGCTCGCGAGTCGAGTCCACCTGGCGATAAGGTGCCAAAAATGTGGATAAAAGGCATCTCCTCCAGGGGTTTCAATAACATTAGTTATAAGAGGCCACTGAAGGTTTAATAGGCGGCTGTGACCACTGAAGGGGCCGTAAGGCCCCTTTCCCCTAGGGGCGTCTGCGGGCATGCTCCCCCAGAAAAATTTGAAATCTAGAAGCTCGGAAATACGATTTCCAGCGTTCTGGGCATCAAAAAGCGTGTTGTTGAAGCGTATTTTTATTGACCACAAAGCAGGATTTTTTTTAAAAAAACTATTAAATCACTTTTTATCATTTTTTCATTTTAAATCACTTTTTTATTTTCATTAATGAAATCCAAACGGACGGCGGTAAGAGGTCCTACAGGCGGCGGTAGACCGCTGATAACCGGCTTTTATTGAAACCCCTGATCTCCTCGCGTCATCTTTGAACTTGTCCCGGGAGACCGTCAATTGGATTACCAAATCCAATTGTTGATTTTCCAATAGAACACGAAATTCAGACACGGATTCCGCTAATTTAAAATCAATCTTTGATAGGTCATAGGGCCATTTGGATAAGTTTTAATCCCATTTTATGAATACTGTTTTGATTTTCTCTCTTTTGTTTTCCTTTAGGGCCAGGTATTTGGATTCACGCGCACTCTCCAAATTAGGAGTGTACATTCCCAAGCCTGATCTCAACTCGTTTTTTATCAGCGATGAATTTGATGGTAAGAGAGAGATGAATAGAATATTCTACTTCTAATAACACTCGACCACCGCTTTCAAATGAGTCAACTGAAGCTGAGTTTTGGTGGAGAACGTATTTTAACCGCCGTCCGGTTAACTCAGTTGAACGAGCGCCGGTGTAGCAAAGGCGGGGAGGGAGTGTGTGTGTGTGTGTGTTGTGTGGGGGGTAGTAGATTATGCTGGCTGTGATGATGATCGCGTCATTCAATGGTGACGTTAAACCGTTGGTCTAGTCTCCTTCATCCTTCCTTAATAATTGGAAGGGACCGTAAAAAACGCGCATTACCTTTCGAAAAACGTAGCGGAGGTAGAACCCTGGGGTGTGGTCAATCTCTCATGGGGGGAAGGGACTGTTGCGGGCCTGCAATAACCGACTTCACTCTGTTGCTGTTAACCTGCCAAATTGGCGAATTTAGTAAATCTAAATCTAATCTCGCTCTTTTACCAGCGTACAAATTAGACAGCTTTAGATTCTAAAACGAGGACGACAGCGAGAACGAGATTTTCTCAATACTAAGTAGTGCGCGCGCGTGAACCAGCGTCATTGTGTCGGGAAAATGTGGTAGCCGTCGCCATTCTGCTACGAGTTTTGGCGAGAATCTCGTAGTGGCGAAAACAAGTTATCAAATGTTAGAAATTTTATCATTTAGCGATCGGGAGAGGGCTTTACCTCCATCAACGGAAATAAGCGAACTAACTTTTGCGGTGAAAAATAGTACATGACGCTTTCCGGGGTGTCTATTTTTAGATAATAAGCGAGAAAACTTAAAATTAAATTTCGTCCTCGTAGCCGCCCTTGTTATTGAATCCAAAGCTCTCTATTATCCACACTGTCTAGCCAGTGAGCAAGCTCTCTAAGACGGGCAACACACTGTCAGACACCCTGCCGCCTGAGCCTGTCTTTCGCTTACTCGATTTTGTCGTACTCGAAAGAGAGTCTGCATACAGTGTCGAACCCAGGCCTAATAGCCGTGCACTTGATGGAACAGTTGGGCTCCATTACCAGCCGCTGTTCGGGAAATGAGCCCGCGCTCCCTCTCCTAAAGACTGGATTCTAGAGAGCAGCGGAAATAGCACCGGTCTGTCGAGCAGAAGGTTGTGGGTTCAAACCACGGCCGGACTAACCACCAGGGTCTTAAAAAAGCTGGTAAGACCATGCTGGTTGTGATTTGAGACATTATCTCAGTTCAGAGGATCGCGTCATTGGGCGGTGACGTTAAGCTGTTGGCCTTGTTTCCTTCATCCTTCTGTCATTGGTCAAATCTAAAAGGACGTAAAAGAACCCACACTACTGTTCGAAAAGCGGAAGGGAAGTTTTGGATCTTGATTCAGGTTTCTGAGAAACTGCCTACGTACCCCTCCCCTAAGCCAACATTTTGCCCTAAGTGACAAGTAAGTGATAATGCTGGCTAAGGGGAGGGGTAGGTGGGTAGTTTTCCAGAAACCTAAATTGACCACTCCAGAAAATACCATAACATACCATAATGCTCTTTGTTTGTCACCCCAAAATTTGCATAAGCATTGTCTTCAATTTCTCTTGGGAGTTAAAATGGCCCCAAGAGAAACTGAAAACAATGCTTAGGCAAACTTTTGGGGTGACCAACAAAGAGCATTATGGTATGTTATGGTATTTTCTGGAGTGGTCAATTGACCTGACGTTTTCACGGTGGCATGGTCTACCTTTCACACATCACGCACCATTCATATCATGGGCTTTGGGTGGGTTACAGTAAGCTCATAAATGGACTGATAGTGGCTGTCAATGGCGCCCTTGTTTGCTGACGTCCGAGCTTACTGTTGACATGTTAATGTAAAGAGGGCGCGTCTTGCTGTTCTCTAATCCACGACGTCACACATCACACAGAGGGCTGAGTTGTGACGAGCGGTTTAACAATAATCAGATGCTCGCACTTGAAAAACGAGTGTGACGAGAAAAAAACAAGAATATATTGAATATTATTGCCAAGCAAGAATATATTGAGGAGAAGTTAAATGCGGATCAAAACTCAGTATTCGCTTACCACGAAAGCTCCTTCTCTTCATAATGGTGGTGAATTCTCTCAGCGTGTGACAGTTAAGTCTGTAATTTTTCAGATTCAGATGCGCGAAGCATTTTTTCCGATTGCTTAGAAGAAGAATTACTTGGGCTGAAAGATAAAGACGAAGATGATAACGACGATGAGGAGAGAACATTCTGTTCACGAGCCTCAAACACCGAACCTCATTACCTCAGCCTTAAACACTGGCATTCTGCTGAGTGGAAAACAGACAGAAAACCGTCCAGAGAACTGAGGGTACAATCAGCCCCGTTGAAAGTCAAAGCTATTAAGGCGTATTATCATGACTACAGCAAAAAGTAGTGGGGAATACTACGGTGGAACCCTCTATCATTCTGCCCACACTTTCGCCACCTCCTGCACCTCTATAGACAGACTTTCTTTTTAAAGAGCAAGAGGTTTTAAAATTCTCGGACATTTATTTATACCAAATAGGTAAATTTATGTATTTTTTTAAAAGAGGCTTACTTCCTAATTATTTTCGTGATATGTTTACTCTTGCAAGCCAGATACATTCTTACAATACAAGAAATTCTAGCCTTTTCTGTATACCTCATTGTCGAACTAATTTTCGAAAATTCTCACGTTTTTCAACTCCCTAAGTCGGGGAAATTCAAAACAGTGAAACTATCAGTTTGTGTGGCAAAAGACTTAAAAAATCCCTTCTTTCCTAGTTAAATTTACTCTTTGTTGAGCTACACACCTTTTCTTTTTCTTTTTCTCTTCTTTTGTTTTCTTTATTTTTTTTAAAAAAAAATAATCCAAATTTTCATTCAGTACCCTTAACTTACATTGTTTACCCTATATTTCCAGGAAGCCTATATATAGTTTATAAGTCCCCGGCTTCTACATATGCTTCCTTGCCATTAACACTTTAAACATTTGATCTTGTAAATAATTTAGTTAGAATATTGTATATTATTTTTAATGTATTATAAATTTCTGTATACTGTTGTTGTATTTCTGGTTTATGGCAAAAATAAATGAGTGAATGAATGAATGAATGAACTAACTTGACGCTTAAGGATCCGAGGTGTTCTTAGTCAACAACAGCCACCGAGAGAATGTCTCAATTTTTAATTTTCTATTCTTTTGATCTTCTTTTCACTCCAAACGTATCCATGACACCCACCCCGGTCCTCTAAACGTACATAAATAAATAAACGTCGATGTAATGAGAAAGTGGTTCTTCATTCATAATTCCAGACCACGCGACCTCTCCTTTATGACAGCTTCATAAGTTGCTGCTTTTGCGGCGGGTTTTATACTAAGTCTTTAAAGTCGGATAGGTCTGTGGTGTTCAGAGGCTTGCTTCCATCTTTTGTGATTATTTTGTTAAAATAAAATAGGACGTGAGCTCACACAGAACAATTCATTTTTGTTGTCATTAAGTCATGTTTACATTGCTAACTCCACATAATGACCTTCTAGGTTAGACTTGCTCATAGGGACCTAAGCAACGACGACGTGGCGAAAACGTCTTTTAAAACATGAATTCACGCCGTTTCAAAATTCATCGTTCTTATTCCATGTCGTTTAACTTGTTAATTGTTGATTAATTTTTCTGGAGTTGAGTTCTAAAGGACTGTATCAAAGTTTTAAAAAGGAATTAGAGAACTGGCGTTGTTCATGTGTTCACGGCCTACAGAAACGTGAATTTAGGCAGATTCACGTCGTTGTCGTGCAACGACTTCAAAGAAATGTACAAAAAGAGTGCTGCACGTGCAAAAACCTATTGCCTTTGTTGCTTTTATGGCGGTCGTTGTCGTCGTGGTCGTTGCTCAAACCCCTTATGTCGCTAGACCAGGTTCCTACACTGTCAGTCAACCAATTTACAACCCATTTAGCTTCCATTTATACATGGACCAAAATCCCCGTTAAAAGTCTTAGTTAAGTTAAATTCCTCTAAAGCTCAATCTTAACTATAATCGTTTCTAAGAAAGATCAAATCCCGGAGATGACGCCATATGTGGGTTTAGTTTGTTGTTGGTTTTCTCCTTTGCTGCGAAATTTTTTCTCCGGGTACTCCGGTTTTCCCCTCTCCACAAAAACCAACATTTTCAAATTCCAATTCGACCAGTAATGGCAGATGAAGAACTACTATATGGATGTGCTACCTCTTAATTGTTATTTCTATTTTTATTTAAGAGCATCTCAATTATTAAATGAGCGAAATGACATCCATTGCCACGTAAACGACTTACCGAAGACTCCTCGGAACCCGAAATCTTTAAACATCTTCGGAAAATTTCGGAAGAACGATGGAAATGTTCCTTTCCATACGTGATTACGGAGTTGAAGAAGTCATCAGAAATCAGTTGGACATCGCTTTGTACCGATGTAATAGACAGAGTGAAAACTATCGCCTTTTTATGATTGAATTTTTTTCTTTAAATACTTTCCGATCGTGGTCTAATTCTGTTTTTCATTTTTGAACATCTGGCTTATTTATCGACACTTAATCCTTTCAACGTTCACTGCATGAAAAAAAATTAATATCTTAATCATCCGATTAAAAAGACAACTAAGATGATGTGTTGATAAAAAATCTTCCGTTAAGCGACCGCGAGATTTTAATAACTAGCTATCACGTTTCGAGGAAGAACAAGGTGTTCTTGAGATTGTTTTGGTATAACAATATGTGAAAAGAAAAACAGTGATATTTGAAACAATGGCGGTAGTAGGAGAAATGAATTTTTTGGGGGGTTTGTTTATATCATCCGGTTTAAGCCACTGAAAAGTCACTGGAATTGTAAAAATGCGGCCACTTTGTAATTGCGAAGCTAAAAGTGCAAAAGGTCTCAAAAACAAGCAACACAGTTTTGTAAAAACTACACAAGGGGTCGCTGTTAGAGGCGATAACAAGATTACCCCATTTGGCCGATTTAAAAATCATTTTGAAATGTATTGGACTGAACGGACAGACAATATGGTCGTAAAACTGACTTCTCTTACTTTGTCTTAAGCAAACTTTAAGGGGAAAGTTTTGCATTTACATTATAACTTTTATCTGCGTTATATTTTGATAAAGGGGGTACAGTTGTTTAATTCTTTGTGGTATTGATGCTACTGAATGATAAATTGTCGACCAACTTGACCACGAAAAACAAGGAGGAACCTTGAGCGATAACCATCTATCTACCCCGGCCTCACACATTTTTGGTCAAACATGAAAACAACATCGAAATCGCACTTGCCAAAAGAAAAAACCTGTTTATCAGAACTCCTAAGTGCCTTGTCACTGTTTGGAAAATTCAATTTAACAATAAAACAGTAGGGTATGGACGAAAGCCGGCGAAGTATGCTGGGCGCCAATTTAAAGTTTGACTCTGCGGGATCGAAGTGATAAAACGCGTTTTTTAAAGGCTACAATTGATTGATGGCGGGGTTTACGGTTTATGTCTGAAAAAGCTTTCAATTAAATTTCTGTCCCATGTAATTAGCCAGAACCTTAATAAATCAAATTTGTGATTGATCTCGGCGGATAAAATGAAGGTTCAAGCCGATTTTTATCGATATATTTCATCGGAGGCGTGAAGCACATAACAGAAGGCTGTTGACAGGTCTGGAAAGAACGTAATTAATAAGGAAATAATTTTCCCAGCGGGTAAGTACACGTTCGACTTTTCCTGGAGTGAGGTGAAAGCACAAGACATTATCTTGTTGCCTTCGCTAATCGCAGCTTGATATTTTAAGTTTAATAATGTTTGAAATTATTTTCGTTTGCCGTTTGTATTGCACTGCGAGGTGCCATTCGAGCACAAAGTGATTTTTCCCAGGGGGCGAAAGTTTAGCGTAATAAACTGTCACTAATAAGCCAAATAATAAAGTTGATTAACAGTGATGAGCTTTTAATTAACAATCCTTAAGAACTAATATCATTGTTATACCTGTGTGTTTTATTAACCGTGTCAGACCTGCCGGGAGGTATACAAAACTTGGCCCGCCAGAAGGTAGCTTTAAAAGTTTGAGCGAGAACACATCACTTCCAGAAAGATAATGCGAGAACAAACTAAATAATTAAAACCTGTTTCTATTTATGGAGGGCTTAACTGCTTTCGTTTCGAGATTTGACGAGGAAAAACAAGAGAAGCAGCCAAGGCAAAGTACCTCTACAACGGAGCAAAGCCAAGCAGACAATATGCCTTCCGCTGGTTCCTCAGCAGCGAGAAGGTCACTGCCATTCAGCATTGAAGAAATTCTGAGTGACAAGCGACACTCAGTAACTGATCGGCAAGAAAACATTCCCAGAGAAGATGTACAGAACAAGCTAAATGACTATAGTTTGCAAGGTAAGAAGACCTGACCTTTCGTAGAACAGAAGGTCGCAAAACTGATTGAGATGAAACCAATATTTTTTAAGGGAGAAATATCTGTCCCGATTCCACTAGCTGATTGTAACGACGTGATTTTGTAATTGTTTCCAGTATTAAATTATAACTTTCAAACATTTTTTAATGGCTGGTGATTAGCCAAGCATTGATAGTAATGCTACAATTTGATATTAATTTCATTTCAAGCATTCCAATTTCAAATGGTAATTATCGTTCATGAACAGTTAGTAAATTCAGTAACAGAGATCTTGTGTTAAGTTTTCAGTCATTTCCATCGCTAAATTTAGGCCCCACTCTTCAAAATCCCCCCACCTGAAATGTAATGGAGGCCAATCGGTAAAAATGCCTGAGTGACGTTTTTAAATCATGAAGATAATCTCTAAAGATTTTAATCGTTTCTGCCTTTGAATTTGTCTCTCATTTTTATTTCATGAAGAAATGATCTAGACAGACGCAGGTTTTTCTTAAGAATGCAACAATTCGCCCAATAAAAATGAGGTAGTTTAAAAAAAGTGATAAAAATTTATATGTGAATCGCATATATCGCGGCCCATGGTAGTGAAATTGAATTCTCTATGATATCATGATCTGTGTTACGTTTCGTCGTAGCAATTAAGCTGGTTAAACTAGTGTGATCTATGAAACAAATGCCCTGAACTTGGCTGAGCTAATTAAGTGACCGAATTTAAGCCTATTAACCATTTTTTTCTCTGACACTGTACATGTTGACTAGTTGTGTGGATTAAGTTGCACCAGATTACGAGTCTGGGGATCATTCGAGGTGTGACGGCGTTCAAATAAAAGCTACTGAGCAACACTTTACTATGGTTCTACTAATTATGTTATACAAGGAAATTGTATGACACTTGAGTCTGAACATCAGTTATTATCAAGGTGAAGGCTTCTGATCTGTACTTCTCGTGGCAATTTTTAGCTGTACAAGGTGGCCCTATTCTCTACGGTTTTCTAGTCTGTGGATGAGTGTGACCATTCAAATGAAAGCTCAGTACTGATCAATACTTTCCTGTGGTTCTGTTTATATTATGCTGTATTCGAGGCCCTACCAAGGTAAATTCCGACAAGCGACATGACCCAAAAAGTAGCAACAGAGCATAAAATGAAATCGCCACAAGAGACAACCTCCCTCGGCCAAATTGCGACAAAGCGACAAAGAACGGTGGTTTGGCTAATTTATCACCAGTCTGAATGCCAAGAAGAAAAAATTTTAATCAGTTTTCCATGCGCTTCAGAGAGCGTCTCTTGTCGGCAGTGAACCTTAGTGGACCCTCCTGTGTTACGTTAATTGTGAATGGCGATGTATACGTGTTCGATACGCGAAGTGTTTACTGAGAAATTGCAGAACTGTAATGGTGTCTGTAAAACGCATCGCTATTCCCCTATTTTAAAATTCCGACGAAGACGAAGAATTTTCATTCTATTTCCGACAGCTACGTAAAGCTTTTATAAACACCGACACGAAACGTTTTAAAATTCAGGCGAGCGACTAACACCCTCCCTGGCGGGGCCTCTTATTAGGTACCTGCTAACTTTTGAGTCCTTGGATGAAATCCTCCAGTGTGACCGTTCAAATAAAAGTTACTGAGCAGTACTTTCCCGTGGCACTGTTTATTATGCTATACAAGGTGGCCCCTACGTTTTTAGTCTGTGGATAAAGTCCTAACATGTGACCATTCAAGGGAAAGCCACTGAGCAGTACTTTTCTGCATGTAACGCTGTTTATTATGCTGTACAAAATGGCTCTCGGGAGCCTTATCAAACCGTAAGCACGCGTTTATTTCATAATATATAGATTTAGCCAGGGCTAAAAGCGAAGCTCTGGTTAATAATACGTGTAAACAAAAAAAATTAAATCGTGTAACGCTAAACGGGGGACGACAATGAAAATGGTTTCAAGACTTTAGAATAGATCTAATTAGCAAAAAAACAAATTGCACGTGCAGCACTTTTTCTTCTAATTAGCAAAAAGCAAATTTCCACGTGCAGCACGCTTTTTTGTCTTTCCCTTGCCGCTGTTTTGCACGACTACAACACTGTTTTGTACGACTATAACGTCAAACTTCCTAGTTACACACTATTTTTATGGAGAAATTGTCGTATGTGTTTACCCAATACTTTGCTTCCAGTGTTCATGTTCGCTTTTATTTTTCACTGCCGCTCATTTTCACCTCGCTGGCCGCAAGCATTTCTCATTTTCTCACCGCCGCTTTGAATTTCCACGTTTTTCTTCCAACGAATTTTCAATAGCTCGCTCTAGCTCTTTCTCTGTTATCCACGTTAGTGTACACATAAAAAATAACGCCGAAAAAGACACGACTTTTTTCTTTGTAAAAGTCCGGGCGGCCATGTGATTTCCTTCCAAATAACCTTGAGTTGCATTTGGGTTCCCATACCTGTTGATTGAGTTATTTTACATTGGTATGCCTGTGGTGCGGACGGACGGTCGCTCGCTCGCTCGGTGTATGGTCACGTGATTACCAAATTTTCTGGGATGGGTAGATTACCACATTTCCTTACCTATGGGGCTCCGCCCACGCGCGCGCTTCGCGCGCGGGTGCAGCTCCGCTATTAGGTATTTTGAGAACGGACCTCTGGAGCCAGCGTACTATTATGATCACCAAGCGCTTGCCAGCTGATACTCTCATCTTGGCTTTATTTCAAGAATATGATGAAGGAAAATACAGTCCGAGATAGAAGTTGACGACAAATTTTGGACCAGTAGTATACTGCTCCCGTCGACTGTTTGTTTCTAAATAAGGTCACTCTAGGGGAACTTGAGTCTTTTCGAAACTATATAAGGGCTTCAGTATTATTTTTCAGAAAATTTTAGATGTAATTTAAAGCTTTACGAAGGTGAGGATCTCTTTTTGTATTCTTCTCTCGATCCAGCGCGTTTTCCAATCGAAAATGTTATGTTTCCTTTTTCTACGAAATATAGCTTAAACTGGGGAGTGAAATGTGAAGAAATAAACTTCAGAAAATCGTAGGGAATTTATTAGATATGCTTCAAAAATTGTGCAAGAATGGAACGGTCATCTAGAAATCAGTGTTAGCACGGTCCGCAACTCGTAATAGAAAATTCTAGCTAGTCAATATTTGCTTCTCCGAACAGATATTTTACAGAAAACATTGTGTTAAGCGGCCCGGACTTGCCGGTACCCGCTTAATGGAGGTTCACCTCATTATTTAAAAACAATCTACTTCGGCTAGACAACTCAACTTAAAACAAGTTAAGTATTCGGTAGTGGGAACATGCGTTAGCTATCTACATATAGTGGCCTTATGATTTTCCAAATGATTATTTAATCAACTGCAGAAGAATCGCCTATCAGACGTTCCCATCGATGCAAGCCCCCGAGAAACAGAAAAAATTTTACCAGAGAACAGTTGAGAGAGTTGGAGAAACTATTTGACCAGACACATTACCCAGATGCTGTGACACGAGAAACATTGGCTAAGAGAATGGGCCTGTCGGAGGCCAGAGTTCAGGTATTTGCATTAGTGTAGTTAGAATTTACATATTATAGGATATTATACGAATAAAGTATAGATGAATTGATTATCACTACGAAATAGGTCGATTTATTTCCTCAAGCAAATATTTGTTAGGTAACTATATTACTCAAATCTAGACCAAAAGAAAGCCCTCGACAAATGCAAGTAGAAAGCCTATTTGAGCAATGTTCAGACTGTTGTGATAGTAAACAGCGTTTCTCATTCCCTTTATTAAGGAAAAAGCCACGAGGACCAAATTGGGTACTTAGAAAAAGTTTATGTTCAGCACAAGGGAGCCGAGGTACTCTAGATTCTTTGGAGAAACCAAAAAAAAATGACTTGTCTGGCTTCAACCTGACTGCGACATTATTTGCAGCTGAATAGAGGTCGGAGGCAGCAGAAGCTGCGTTATCCTCTTCCAGCTGACACGTAACGGGGCTTGTCCGCTGAACGAGAATAACGTAGCCTTTGGGGACAAGACTGCTACCAAAAAGGGTTTGACTTGCAGTCTGTTTTTAGATTTTTTCCCGGGAAATTCACTGTGTTCACAAACGTCTGCACAATATACTGCTAATGATCTTGATAGAGACCTCTCGGTCTACACTGGGCTTTACTGATTATGAAACGGCCCTACTTTGCTCTAACTATATTATGTTTTTCTTTTTTCGCGCGAAGGTTAAGTTGTAAATCAGATATTCTTACACGCACGGATCACGGGTGATGGGTTCCTGTGAAGATATGGCTTTTATTATTGATTTGTCGGGAAAAGAGAACCCAAACTGTCGGACAGTATTGGTTTCGCATTGTCGCTTTCTGTTGTTAAAAATGGTTGTAATTTGTAAATTCACAGATATGGTTTCAAAACCGTCGAGCGAAGTGCCGTCGTCAGGAAGGCTCGGATAAACGCGGCTTCGTTGTCCCAGCAGCAGAAACTTACAAACGTCCCAATCAGGTGACTCAACTGCAGGCGCCATTTACCCAGAATTCATATGGTGCAGGATGCGTGGAACGCCTGTGCATGTGCAGCCAAGCCAGTTTCCTAGGAAACGACTATCACGTGAACTATGGTCGTCAGTTTCATCAACAAACAAGTATTGAGGACTTGAGGCGCAAAGCTCGTTATCACCTTTGGAGTGGACAAAATTAACTTTTCATAATGAAATCATGGAAACACACAATTTTTGTTCCCCGAAAAACAGATGCTTGCATCTACAGAAAAATCCTTGATTATTTTACATTCGGCGCCGTCATTCAATTTACCATTAGAATTGCATGCAGGCGAGTACGAATTTGGCCACGCTATTGAGTTTACTTCTGTTATCGGAATCCGAAATCAGGGCGAGATCTCAGGCCCAGAGTGTATGGGGGTACTTCGAGGTTGTGATGACGGTGAGGACTGAGACGACCATGCGAATGGGGTCATGATTAAGACCAAAAAATCCCTCGAACTGTAGGTGAAACCGAAAACAAATCTTCGGAAGCAAAATTTATCGCAACAAATTCCATGCTAAATTTTTGAACCGTTAAGCCGAGATTGAAGAATGAAAGTAATGTAACACCATTCCGCGGTGTAATATTAAAACAATATTTATTGGTGTAGGATTGCTTGACTCTCGCAACCTTTTTGTGTGGTTTTTAGACTGCTGCGACTGCGGGTAGTCTCTTATTATTATTTTGAGTCACAGAAGATCCTCCCTTTTACTATAAACTTGTATAATTTTTGTTTTTTGCTCGCCTCGCGTTGGTCTGAGGAAGGAAGGCCGACCGCTCTCTGTCTAGTTATTCTTTGTCCAGGGAACCAATTGGATCGCCTCACCTGATGACCCCACAATACTTGGGAACGAGTTCGGCACATTTTTCCAAAAATAATACTAAAAACAATACTGAACTCATTAAGGAAAAGAATAAATTCTTAACAGGTTTCCAGCTCAAGACGCCTTGTCTTAAAGTTCTTGTCATAGACTATTTACCCATGGGGTGAAACTGCATGGAGAGTTTCTTCTCTTGCGTGCGCAGGTACAAAAAGGGGAGTCGGGGGTGGGGGAAGGGGAGTGAAGAGCAAAAGGGAACAGGGAAAGGGAGAGCCGTCCCTTTCCTTCAATACTCTCCCCAATTCCCTCTCCTTTCCCCCTCTTTTCTCCATGCCACGAAGGGTAAGGGTTTTCACGCCTTCCTTAGAAGAAGTGTGTTAAATTATTCGAGAATGCCCAGTGTATCTGTTAGGATAGATTCTGTTCCTTCTTGGTTATTGCCGAAGTCATGTCGGTTGTTTGTAAGCTCCCTCTTATACTGAGGTGGCTATTAAATATCTCTTTCCTCAGTGGTCACCTCAGTTCCCGGAAATTGGAGAACCGCGGTTGTCATCCCGGTATTGAGCACACCAAGACTTGATCTGGGCCGAGTTGTTCAAAGCTGGCGTAAGATAACCCAGGGTTAGTGCGAGATTTGAATTCAGATTTGAAAGCTTAAAAAGCATTTCAGTTTTAATTCGTTTTGTCTACAAGTTGATGATTGGAAGCTCTAAAAATAACAGAGAAAATTATCCGAGAAAATGCTTTTGAACACAAGAAACAGAAACCTGGGTTAATTTTAATCCCGGGTTAAGCGCTAATCGGCTTTCGAACAACTGGGCCCTGGTTTACAACAATCAGCTCAGCTCTCTTAAGTTGGCTCGCGCAATTCGGGAAATCAGCTCGCGCGCACTCCTTCCCCGAGGCGAGTAAAAAGCCGTGCGCGGTTCCCAACCAACATCTCGCATTGTGTGGAGCTGGTGCGCTTAAGGAGTGCTTTTCAACCGCTTAGGCAGTTGGCAGAGATGTTCAGAGAGATAGCCTGCTATTACATTCTGTGGTGATGCATTCGCTTAAAGCATATTAGTTTCGTGGAGTTTGTTACAGTCATGACAATCTGTTAAAAGTCGCTCTTTCCAGTGGTGTTGACGGATTTTCCCTAACTGGTCCATCTCAAAAGTTGAAAGAAAAAAAAAAGTTGAAAGGTCTACTTGCAACGGCTTGTCTTCGTCCACTAAAATCCTGCGTCATAGCGTTGCGAATAACAGACTTCTCCATCGGAGGTGAGCTTTGCTACAAGGGATGGGGGCAGTATTCAAAACACGTTGTGGGGGTATGGGGATTTGATTGGACCATTAAACCCCATACCCTTTTCCTGAAATTCCCTTCTCCATCTTCTCCTCTCTTCCGAGAAGAGTTAACTGTCGCGTCCCCATGGGCTCCTTTCGCGTCCAATTTACGACGCGCCAGACTGAGACAGTCAATGTGCATGGTTAACCGTCTCTGATAAAGACTCGGGAAACAGGTCAAAAATAACAACTGATCATTACAGGTTTCGGGTTCCCTTCCTGGGGGGTACTCGACCAATATTTTGGTATAGGTGAGACGGCTAAAGGTTTGAAACCCTGACCCTGTTTAGAACAAACAAAATCCTAAAATAATACTCTGTTTAGGACAACACCCACAATTTTATTACCCTATTTAGGGCAAAGGACAAAATGCACGCCGTCTTGTTATTAAGGGTCCCAGGGTCTTTTAATAGCCGAGGTGCTGCCTTTGAACTGTCATCTGCAGTAAGAGTTTCTAGTCTTCTCGAATAAGGATGAAAAAACCATAGATTCTATCTCACAGCCCTTGTTCATGTAATATTATGTAGGACGTTAAATAACCCACACACTTTTTGTAAAGGGAAGGGGCAAGTCCCCGGTGAACAGCCCCCAGGGGTAAAGAGTAATGTGGTAGTGTATGACTCAAGATTTAGTCTTTGAATACACAACGTGACGCAAATAGAAGCCAAAAATGTAAGGCAGAGACCTACAAAAGCTGGGAAACTGTGAAATTTGCCTGGGCTATCGTGACCAGAGAGTTTGGCAAATCTTTCTTCCCCAATCACTCTCTATCCTTCCTCTCAGCAATTGAGAGAAGTCTGGGCCTAGAAAGGCGCCAAGATGGCGGCTATTTTCTCTTGTTAAAATGTGTGGACGAAAGCATAGTCAGTAGAGATAAGATGGGATTGTTATGTATTTTCGTTGATGACCAGTAGAGTCCTGCAACACATTTCTCAACGCCTGGATCAATAAGTTATTTGAAAAGTGGCTACTTTCTATTCATTTGAGAAGTGGAGATTTTGGTGAGTATTATTATATTTAACTTTTTAGCTCACCTATCAGTCATATTAAGCTTAAATCATGTTTTATTATGGGATAATGTAAAGGTCAATGTAAAAAAAAATTCTGTCGAATTTCGAGGGTTAACTTCTGTTAATACGAAGCAAGAAATATGAAAAGAAATATGTTGTAACTGGGACCATGAGCAGAGGAGATTTGTTTTACTCCCTCCACAGGCGAACCACCCTCTGTTCGTGTACCATTGTTGATTGAATTCTGAGCATTGATCTCTTGTTCTTTATAGAAGAAATACAATTGAACATTATGGTGGCTATAATTAATTGATCCCAAATATATAAATGGTGGTGGAACGTATTCAAATATTGAGAATTGATAGGGAAGGGATGGTAGATAACGTCATAATGCGCGGCACATGATGTGATTTTTGCAGAAAATGCTCCCCAATCATCATCAATTTGCGATGACAGAAAATGCTCGAAAAAGAGGTTTTGCCTTGCAACATATTACCTCATTGCCTTACTTCCCACCAATCATATTATTATAATGGCAAACCGGAGGCATTTATGAGGAAACGTTCAATGTTAACATTAAAATAACTCAAACAATGCAAAATAGTTTAAATTTTAGGGTCGGAAAGTCGAGTCTACTTAAGAAATGGCAAACTTCGATGGCGATTATCCGGCGGCAGGACTTTTCTGCGGGTGACGGGTGACGGGTGGTGGGTGGCGGGTAGCGGGTGGCGGGTAGCGGGTGATGGGTGAAGGATAGCGGGTAGTGGGTAGCGGGTGACGGGTGACGGGTGAAGGGCAGCGGGTGGTGGGTAGCGGGTTAAAAATATATATGAAATAAAATATTATAACTCGTTATAGTGTAATTGAAGATATAACTGTATGTTGCAATTTTAAAAAAAATTTCAACGTTTATGTACTTGTCTTATCTACTTACGTGGACTACCTTATTATAGGAAATTAACGCTCCATGAAATTAAGGTATTGGAAATTAACGCGACTTAAATTAACGCGAATTTAATTGAAAATGACTCTCGAATAAAGAAAATTAACGCGAAAGAGGAGGTAGAATTTCATAATAAAGGAAATTAACGCGATTAAGACACGGTGGTGACAACTGGAACAAATTTATTTCAACACTGGATGCAAAAAAATTCAAAACTGAACAAAACTGAGCTGACATCACTTCTAAGACAACAATGAAGATGAACTCGAAATATTGTAAACCTTCGCCTTCGCTTTTGTGAAAGATGAAAAATAAAGGGTTACGGTAATTGAAAGAAAGAAAGCTTGTAGTTAATGTTTTTTAGGAGTCAAGAATGTCTGGACATTTACTGTATATAAAGCAATGTGGCAGGTCTATTATGATTATGGGGGGTGCGGGGTGGGGGTATGGATATTTTCTGGAACTACACAATTCAGAAAAAGTGTAATTTCCCTGCACAAAATATTGTTCGATGCCAAGAGAGGATAAAGGGGACAGAGAAGGCATCCACCATATACACCCTATTCCATAGGTAATTCGTCTCGAGTTATTTTTAGAATCGTGATAAAGTTACCTCGCGCGCTGCGTGGATGTTTTGTGGAGGTTTCACATGACTAAACGCCGTGCAAAACATGTCGGGCAAAGGGCAATGAAAGCGTAAAGAGATCGAGAGCATTTCTGAATATTGAAGCGAAATGAGTCGCGCTCACCCGGGAAAAGGGAATCGCTCGACTCTTTGACAACCCGTGAAGTCAGTTTAACTCGAAGTTATCGTAACCTCAGTGCTTTAACAAAATGAGAAATTTTGCCGGTCTATTGAAACCGGTCATTTGTACAATAAAGCAAGTAGCAAGTAATATTCATGTACATGTAATTAGTTTTACAAATTTGAATTTTATTGTATTTTTTTAAGTTGTTGAGCTCTGTTGATCAATGAATGTAAATAGGGCACTAGAAGTTATTAAATTGTCATTATTATTACTATATGACGCCAAGTGCTATTTTCGTTGAATAATAAAAGACTAATGAAAGAATAAATATCAAACCAGAAATTGCTCTCTTCAACCTGTAAATTATAAATGATCCTGAGAGAATATTCAGTGTGTTAAGGATTTCCATGCTGTACTGTTAGCTCTCAATATGCAAGAGAGGAAGGACAATTCTTTTTTAATTTTCATTTCACTGACACAGCTTTAGCAGAAATCTCTCGTTTTCGTCGACAAAACGAATAGCAATATTGCTCTCTGCGTCTTCCGCCATTTTTTCTGCCTCAATTCGTGAAAGACATGTGGCTCTGAGTGTGGGTCATCCACGTGGAACACATTCGTGCTATGTGATTGGCTGTTGTCCAATCCCCCTTGGGATCTATGGTCTTAAAAATAACTCGAGACGAATTACCTATGGAATAGGGTGTGTACGGAGGATGCCTTCTCTGTCCCCTTTATCCTCTCTTGTTGATGCTTATTATTAATAATGATTGTTGACAAGTTTGCCACACATACTTGTATATCACAGCACACCTTATGTCTAATAATAACCACACAATTCACTACTGATTGAAGAAATCGTGATGTACAGCGTCATTTCTTTGTTAATTGTTTTAATTTCTATAAAAGGCGGAATCAAGACGAAAGATGATTGCACTTCCCCAACTGTTTAGCCGTGTTTGTAACAGACTGCAAGAGACTCAGCCTTCACTGTCGTAGCTCAGTTTTTGCCCTAGTATGCGGCATGAGTGCCATCCTAATACCGTATTTATTCGAATAAGCGCCCAACCTCGAATTAGCGCCCACCTCGAATGAGCGCCTATCCTAAAGGCAGAAAAAGTCAATAAGCGCCCAGCCTCGAATAAGCACCCACCCCCTCCTCCCCCCAATCAAACTAAAATAAGCGCTCACCCCCATCCCACCCACTTGAGTGAATAAATTCTAATAAGAGACTTCCCCAAGTACCGAGTTTTCTTCAGAGTATTTTACGGAAACCTTGCTTTGTTACTTCTTCACGTTTGGTTACTGGCATTTACCGTTTTGTTGAAAAATAAACATACTTCACATGCTGAAAATGGTGAAAATTTAATAAGCACCCAGCCTCAAATAAGCACCCACCTCGAATAAGCGCCCACTCCCAAGGTCCAAAAATTTAATAAGCGCCCAGGGCAGTTAATCGAATAAATACGGTAAGTATTTTTTAACAGTATTTAAAAAATGCAGATCCTTTTTGTATATATATACAACAAGATCAGTTCGCGTCCGAGACGCCACACACAGCGAAAACGGTCCATGCTGTGTCAAAACCGTCCCTCTCTGGTACGCATTAACATTGACAGCTTTGTTGTTTTAGTCTCAGGAAAATTTCCTTGTTTTCTCGAAATAGACATTTTGTTCATTTTAAACTACAAGTCGGGAACCAAATTGGCAAAGATTTATTCCACATGCAATGTTTATCCCAACTTATAACAAAAGAACAAACGCACTTGTCAAAAATCTGAGACACTGTTCAAACATGTTGAGAAGAGAATGCGATCTTAGTTATCTGGTCTCAGGATAAATATTACTTTAATTTTTATGAGTTCCTCAAGCTATCTCGTGCAAGCGATATCATGTAGAAGAATATTGCTAAAATATCGCTTTTTGTAATGTTTATTATCTTTTTTCTTTTTTTGGTTTCCACTTTTTATTTTTATTTTTTTTAAATTTTTGACGGCCTGACAATTTGTCACCCGTCACCCACCACCCGCTATATGTCACCCGCTTCCCCTCACCTGCT
>CALNXK010000017.1:2872500-2875000 GCA_942486035.1 Porites lobata | reverse complement strand
ATTTTCTACCTTTCAAAACCATGTTTCACCAGTCCTGTAGCACATTTTTCTCAAAGCATAAAAACCCTTTTAATTACATTGACAAAACATTAATTGATACCCACAGAATTGATCGTCTGACCTTTCCAGGCTAATGCATCTTTTTTATAGTAACAATATCCTAATTCAAAGTCTCCTTTGAATTTCTTGCTTGTCTTCAACAATTTATGATATTATTATGAGATGGGGTCTTAAAGTGCCCCTAACCCTTCAATTTGTTTTCTTTTGGTAGATTTCCATATCTTTCAAGAACTCATTTTCGAAAAAAATTTTCAGAAATATTGAATCCTTTTTTTGCGAGCGCTAAAAGTGAAGGCATTCCATTTTCACCTATCATTCGCATTAGTGACCCACTCGGCCAAATGTGTCCAAATATGGAGCATGGCGTAAGATAAGGAATCGTGCAAAAATATACGAAGATTCGGGGTAATGCTTTTTTGTTAAACAGAGAAAATGGTTGAAAAATGTGTGGTTTTTCGATGCAGCAGCTCTCAAAATAAAGAGAAAGGAATCAGCATGCATAAGATTCCTTCTGATAGCGATCCGAGGACTGAAGTCCGTCGAAGAAGACAACGATGGATAAAGTTCGTGAATGAGACGCGCAAACACTGGACCGTGCCCAGGAAAGACTTCTTCGATATGCTCATATGCATTTCAAGCCCGAAGACTTTACAAGACCTTTTCACTCTTATCTAAAATGAGCCCTTAGGGAAGATGAATTTGGAGTTTGTGTTTGGCCAACTATCCATGTTGGAAAAGGAGCAAGTGAAAATGAGCATCAAGGTTCCCCAACAAAACGACAAAAGAGAATGGCAAGTAATTTTCTATTAGACCTGCTATTGTCACCTTGGCTTAGTCAAGTATTATATCAAATTATGAGCAACATATGTCTTCCTTTATAGAATGTCAGATTCGTGCTTTGGAATGGTGCCCTTTTCTTATGTCACAGCTAAAAAAGTGTCAAATATCGGACGCTTCTCATTGGCTCGTTCCTAATGAGACAAAAATTTGTCTAGCGGGGCTTATGGCGCGCAAAAATTTAAAAATTTCAGTAACTTTTAGCGCTCGTAAAAAAAAGGATTCAATATTTCTGAAAATTTGTTTTGAAAGTGAGTTCTTGAAAGATATGGAAATCTACCAAAAGAAAACAAATTGAAGGGTTAGGGGCACTTTAAGGTGTGGGGGCCATAAAATGTCCATATCAGTTATCGGCATAGTGAGGAACAAATTATTCCATCACTGCTCAAAGCTGTCATTAGTCCAGTAAAATCAGCCACTTACTCTGACTTTGAGAATGAGTCAAACATAACAAATATAGGAGGATCTGTGAGATAAAAATGACCATGCCAGCTACTTTCCCGGAGAGACTAGCTACTGTAAACCTTAATGACAGCCCCGATTGCTTTAAAATGAGAATATTTTTCAGTTTGCATTTAATTAAGCAAATGTTATCTGACATTTTACTTGTCTAATTTTTGGCAAAGGGTGTAGCGTTTTTTATTTTGCCCAGATTTGCGAATGTTGGCAGAGGCATTGTGTTGTTTGATCGGAGCTTGCCTTGACAAACTCTATACCATAAACTGCTGCTACAACCAGTTGCAAAAGTATTAGAGACACTGTACTGTATTTTGGCTTAAATGGCCAGTCCATGATCTTGTGCTTGTGACCCCCCCTCCACCCCTTGTCAAAGTTGCTTGCAATACAAGGCAATGCTCAAAACTTGGAGGAACAACTTTGAATGGGAGGGAGGAGGGAGGTCAGTATTATATCTCACGGACCTGTGACTAGGAGCGATTTGAAGCATGAAAGGTTGTTTTTTTCGTGAGAGTGTCTCAACTTTTTTGCAACTAGTTGTAGTCTCTGGGCTAAAACATCTTCTTAAGAGGTTTTAGGATGTTCTTATAAAATGAGTGGGCTTAGCCAATGAGCTTAAAACAGGAATGGAAAAGGTGTTCTGGGAAACTGCCCACCTACCCCTCCCCTAAGCTAACATTAGCATGCACTTCTCACTTGGGACAAAATGTTGGGTTAGGGAAGGGGTAGGTGGTCAGTTTCCCAAAAACCTAAATTGACGCGAAGAAGCTATAAAAGTGTTGATCAAAGTACGTTTTGCACTCACTGGATTTAATTAAGCCTCAAAATATCATAATAAATCAAATTCATTTCAAGACGTTTGGCAGGGGTCTTGTTGTGTCCAGAGGCTCATAATCAAATATATTTTTTGTTTACAAGTAGCTGGGCCTGCAACCGGTGGGAGCTTTATAAAATGACAGTTTACAGTATATCATTCAATCTCAATCATTCACACTGCTTATTAAAAAACATTATCATTCAATGCCAATTTTTCTTCCTTTTCATTAGTCGAGAGTTGCAATGTCGTCTAGCTGTGTCTGGCTGCAAATAATATCCTGCTCATGTGTAAATGAAAAACCACACTTTTCTCCTTCTTGCGGATTGCTCT